>OY811971.1:9267471-9302944 GCA_963681505.1 Eunapius fragilis | reverse complement strand
TATGGAAATAATAGCACTATGCATCTCAGATATAGTTGGTCTACCTGAAAATGTAGTTAGAGTGCCTAAGTTGTTAGAAACGTGTTAGCTTACATATAATAGACCAGAACTGGTGTTAATGCATAGTGTTGCTTGTAATGTCTGCTATAAGTGGCTTTTTGTATTTATTTAGTGACGAAGATGATGATGACACCAGGTCATCATGTGAAGAGTTTCAGATTCCAGATATTAATCTGAACCCTAAACCTGTATGTCATGTAGCATTTGATTTTTTATTTTTCATAAAGTTTGACATCATCTTTCCAAAGGCCACCTGTGGTGAATTTGAGAGATCTCTGCGACGAACAAAGGCTGTTGATTTTGAAAGGTTGGCATGTTGTCTAGTTATATCCTCTCTGCATACTTATGTGTTTAAAGAGTTACGTACATACATACATGCATGCATGCATACATACATACATACATACATACATACATACATACATACATACATACATACATACATACATACATACATACATACATACATACATACATACATACATACATACATACATACATACATACATACATACATACATACATACATATATACATACACACACATACTTACATGCTTGTTAAACATTTATAATCACGTCTTTTCCATTTTTAAGTGAGACCTGGTCACAATCACCTGGAAGCAGCAGGTTGGTTGCAAATAATGTTGAAAAGTAATGGTACTATTATATTACACATCATTGTGCTTGTATTTTAAGTATGATTTTTTCAAATGAATGTTTTTAAAATCACTAATTCAGTGTTGCCAAACAATCTCCTGAGAGCAGCAAGTTGAGGGTGAAGAGTGCTGAAAGGTGATATATACATTCATGTCAATGAAGGAGTTTACAATACTCATTATTTTCCACAGTGGATCATTATCTCAGGTGCTTAGTCACTTAGCGAAAGGAGTGAACAACGATGCACCAGTTCGTATAACGGTTAGACGTAGTGCTGTTTGGGCAGATGCGCTTCGCGAAGCACAGAAAAAGTCATTTTCAGCATCCTGTCTTTTGAAGGTTAGTTTCATGTTAATTATGACTGGCAATGATCTTTTATGTTTAGGTGACTTTCTTTGGTGAGCCAAGTGTGGGACACTGGTGGTCCTCGTAGGGAATTCTTCCGGCTGTTTCCACAGCATGCAGCAGCATCACTTTTTTGTGGAGAGACGTTGAAGTTTTTTACCGTGAATGTGCCAGCATATCAGGTAGAATATGCAAATGAAATGATTGTTATTAGCATTTCTGATGGAAATTGCATCCAAACCAGACTATGACTTCTTATGTGAATTGGGTCGACAATGGGTCATGTTTAGCAATTGTACAATTGTTGCTTTGTCTATCCAGCAGCGACAGTACTTCTACTTGGGCATGTATACTGCTATGTCCATTATCCAAGGCGGGTGTGGAATCCCCTTTCTAGCTCATCCGGTGTACGAATACATATTGCGCGGCACGTGTACCAATGTACAAATCAACGTTGCAGACATTCCAGTGCTAAGTCTGAGAGATACAGTACAAAAAGTAAGCAAATGAAGCAGTACTTTTTGTATTGTGTATTTAAAATATTGGTTCTTGTTTGAAATAATGGGACCCATTATAACTATTAGTTTATCCTTACATCATACAGAGTTACAGATAATGTTTAAAGTTGTGGGGAGGAGGGATACTGGGCTCTTGCCATTAACTAGTAATAGGCTTTTATCTATTTTATCACTGCATTTTAATTCACATTATCTGCTCACTAGCTACATCATTTTTTGTTTCAAAGAAAGTGCTATTATGTTATGTGAAGCAGATTGCATGTATTTAACCAATTGATTTGATTGGACAATCCACACCGATAATCACATAAAAAAGCAAGTCTGTTTATTGTATCGATAGTGGGCTAATTAATACCCTAACTGGTTTGGTTGTTATGCTCATGACTTTTAGAATACTTTTGGCAATTCTTGCCTTGGTACACCTTACAGAGGCCTCTTCTGCTGCAGTATTTTGTATCTTTTATGTTTGCTCACTTCTCTTCTGTAATGGTTTTCTTTGATTGAAAACAGTAGCTGTGTCCTGGACATTCTCTACTAGCTACCACTTGGGACGCTAAAACAATGGGCCCTTGGGGATTCTAAATCATGTATATCCTTTGGGTAGTGTCTAACTTATATGTAGAGAATTTTAACCTGTTGGAGGATGTATTCACGACATGGAAAATCACTTTGTACCGAGATAAAGAATGTGGAAACAAGTGTTCCCAGCCACCATGCATTTTGAATGCCAATTGCTTCAATATTAATCGATGCAGCTTCCATTGTGCATGCCATGAGGTCATCACATCCATACATTCAACACACAATGAATTACACATACTGCCAAGACATGAGCCAACTATTCCACACATATTAGAAAACCAAGTCTGAGTCGCATGGTTATTCACTTTGTGCACAAAAAGCCCTAAGGACATAAAGCGATGATTGGAGTGTTGGTATTTAATTTAAAGGAAAGCGGAAACTAACAGCTGCATGTGTAAGCATCATGACGTCTCAATCGTCTCCTACACCTTCAAATAAGCACCTGCTTATTCTACTAAAACATGGGAGCACGAAGCTTTTTAAGAACCTGAATGTTGGAAATGTATTTTTATCTTCTGTTTCATCGTATACTCAATTTGTGGCTTCGAATCCCTGACCGCTTGTCTCGCTTCTATCAGGTGTTGGCAACCATTATTTTTCAAGCTAGTACGAAAATTAATATAGCAAAACAAAATTGTTTTTATATCATAGTTAATATCATTAAGTAAGCTAACTGTGAATTTTTCAAGAAAGTTGAGTACTACACAGCCTTTTGCAGCTGGACAAAAGGGTCCATAATTAGAAAGTATCGTAAACCAAAAAAATCCATTGCGGCTAGATGCGCCATGGCCTCATTAAAATGGCTTTTTTTGAGAGAGCTGTATCTTGTTCATTTTACCGTCAAATACTTGTTGATCCCTCCCATTTAACTGGTGTATGGTCGTAGTAGAGCCTATACCATATGCGCACTCTTCATATCGCAATCCTTAATAACGCGCAGCCAATTTATATACAGATATCGTAAAGGAGAGGGTACTTCACGCTGAAAATACCAAGCACAGACAAATTCTCAGGAACGTCAGCATGCCGCATTGTCAACTATACACATTTAGGAATACAGAAACACCATTTAGGTCAAGCCATACTTTTTTTCACTACACAATAAACGGTTTTGCTTTTGTATGAATAATGCGGTTTTAGTAGCTTTATAGCCTACCGGTAGACGGAACACCACATATACCAGCTCCAGAAACGTTGCAAAGCTTGTGGAAACCATTTGGTGGCTAGAA
The DNA here is from genome assembly GCA_963681505.1 of Eunapius fragilis. Classification (NCBI taxonomy): domain Eukaryota; kingdom Metazoa; phylum Porifera; class Demospongiae; order Spongillida; family Spongillidae; genus Eunapius; species Eunapius fragilis. The sequence goes on along the minus strand of OY811971.1, from coordinate 9,299,551 downwards.
AGATCATGGGGTTTACAATGGGTACATAAGGGCAGGGGGTCCAGCTGCTTATAGTAGGTACTTTGGGGCATGTGCAGGGGGTCCAGCTACTTATAGTGAGTACATAGGGGCAGGGGTCTAGCTGCTTACAGTGGGTACATGGGGGCAAGGGGTCCAGCTGCTTACAGTGGGTACATGGGGACAGGGGGGCCAGCTGCTTACAGAGGGTACATGGGGGCAAGGGGGACAGCTGCTTACAGTGAGTAGATGGGGGCAGGGGGGGCCAGTTGCTTACAGTGGGCAAGGGGGTCTAGCTGCTTACAGTGGGCAAGGGGGTCTAGCTGCTTACAGTGGGTACATGGGGCAAGGAGGCTAGTTGCTTACAGTGGGTACATGGGGGCAAGGGGGCCAGCTGCTTACAGTGGGTACATGGGGGCAGGGGGGTCTAGCTGCTTACAGTGGGTACATGGGGGCAAGGGGGCCAGCTGCTTACAGTGGGTGCATGGGGGCAAGGGGGTCAGCTGCTTAGCAGTGGGTACATGTGGGCAGGGGATCCAGCTGCTCACAGTGGGTACATGAGAGCAGGGGGTAGCGGTGGGTGTATGGAGGCACGGGGTCCAGCTGCTTACATGAAGGCTGGGGGTTCAGCTGCTTACAGTAGACATGTGGGGGAGGGGTCCAGCTGCTTACAGTGGGTACATGGTGCAGGAGGTCCAGCTGTTTATAGTGGGCACATGGGGAGGGGGGGTTACAATGTAGGTGCGTGGGGGCAGAGTGTAACAGTCAGTACATGGGGGCAGGGGACAGTCAGGGGGTCCAGCTGCTTGCAGTGGGTACATGAAGGCAGGGGGTCCAATACATGTACATGGGGCAGGAGTGCAGCTACTTACAGTGGATACGTGGGCTGGGTGTCCAGCTGACAGTGGGTACATAAGGGCAGGGGGGTCCAGCTGATTTTCACGTCAACACATATGTGTAATGGACTAGTTTACACGGCTCAAACCACAGTACACTTCACATGCGTATACCATCGCAAAGAATAAGTATGGCTACAGTTCCATACTATATGTTGTAAGTTACTTCTGTCTCCTTTTGTTCCATGCTTCGACCTGGGGTGCAGAATTTGTCTACGTGGTCACGTTGAAGTCGATGCGTTCATGGAAAAATGGCCACTTGTAGAAAGCGGGGGAGCAAAAACTAGGCCATGTGACTTTGGCAACAAAGATGCTTCATTCATTGTATGGCTTTAAAATGGCAAACATGTTAACATGTAGTGCAAGGTTTCTAAGGTTGTTGGTTGTCAAGGGTGGTTGCTAGGGCATTACGCCACTTTTTCAATATTTCAAGAGGTATGCCTTTTGTCCACAAATTGTATGGCTGCATAGGGCTGTGACTAAGCCACAGGTAGCCATATTTAATAACATTCTGGCAAATAATCAACTACATCATCAGTGTTGATGTACAAAGAGTTAATCTTCCACCTATGTTGTTATTTAAGCACACCTACAACATGCATGTTTGAGAGCCAATGCTGTGTAGCTACAATTGAATTGTAATTCATGATGTGCAAGGATGAGATGGAAGGAGAGTCAGGTGATTGATGTTGGGAATGAAGTAGGAGATGCTGGAAATTGCATGTAGGTGGGAAGGTTTTGGATCCTACTTATTTCACTCTTGTTTTGTTTCCTATCAAGATAATATATTACTTGATTCTGGATGCTTTCATTTTATAAAAATAAAAAAGGTATAACTTTTTCTTTATAGGTGATAGCCGCACAGACTGTTGAAGAGGTCAAGGATGCCTTTCAGGATGAGATTTCTTCTAGTCTTCTTACTGAGTGTGGAATGATTGGTCCATTTCAGTATAAGAAGGAGGAAATATTGTCCGTTCTACTGGATTATCATCTGATGATAAAGATGAAGGCTGAAATGGATCAATACATAGAAGGACTTGAACAGCTTGGTGTATTAGTAGCTGTGAGGAACAACCCAGACCTATTTAGGGATTTTTTTGTGTACAACGAAGTACCAATAAGTGCTGGTAAGACACTAAAAATCTGGTGCACAAATCAATGCATGCAGTTTTGTCTTTATTTTTGTTAGTTCTTCTTCGTTCCGTGTTAAGTATTGATGAGCGAAGCTCTGACACCAGAGATGTCAGGACTGCCAAAGACAATGCATTCTTCTTTTTCAATGTCTTCATTGACGAGTGTGAAGATGGTAAGTCCGTATACTACTGATTGATGCGTCATTCATATCAAATTTGTTTATTGCATACAAACAGGACTCACTGGTTGCACGTTGAAAGAACTCCTTGCATTCTTCACCGGATCAGTAACCATTCCGCCTCAGGGTTTTGGGAAGAGGTGCACAGTTTCCTTTCTAGAAAACTCAGCAGCTGTTCCTACAGCATCCACATGTGGGCTAGAGATTAGGCTTCCCATCTGCCACAACGACTATTTTGCATTCCGTGAATCTATGATTCTGGGGATTAAAGGCTGTGAGGGCTTTGGCCAATGGTGAACATTTCCTTCTTTTTTTTCACTCAACTGTGTGTGTACGTGTGTGCGTGAGTGTGTATTTTATCCCATGAACTTGATGAAGTAATTTGTCGTCTATCTGATATCCACGTGGTTGCAGAAATGGAACTGGGAGCTAGCCGAGGATAACGGACGCAACGCACTACATAAAATGGTTATTAATAGATGCTGTTAATTATATAGCTGGCCCGGTAGAAATAAGCACCCAACTTAGTTTAAATCAATACAAAAAGCCTCGAACGCTTCATGTTTTAGCCGATGCATTTCTAATAAACAAACAGGCTTAACAGTGTGATCAGTGTTACAAAGTTATCTCATGCAAGCAACTAAGTATAAGATCCAACTGCTATCGCTATACGTAGTGAACTGCTACCTGTCCCGTTGAAACTTTATCGAGCAATTCCCGTATTCCTCCGTAAAATCGGCAAAATATATATAATATAATACGAATATATATATATATATAATTATAATTATTATTATATATATTTTACGAACAATTTTTTCCCCCTAAGCGTCGTTTGCGAAAAAAAAGACCATTTGTTATAAAACGAAACGAGCATAATTATGGCGGTGTTCACCTCCCATAAGACTCGTCATGATATATATATATATATATGGGACAGTTCACGCGAAAATTGCCTATCGCGTATATATATATAAAGTTATAAAAATGATTCACTTTAAAATCGCTACATCTCTCGAACCGTAAATGCTATTGACTTCCTATTTTCAACACATCATACTACATCATTTCTCTCTGGTAAAATAAATTTTGGGCTCTTGCATTAGCTTCGTGCCAGTGTTGCAACGTCCGATACCCCTTGGGGTTCAAACTGGCCATATCTTTCGGCAGGACATCTCAATTAACTTCAAATTCGGTTTATACGCAGAGGGGTCCTGTACCTATCGATTTGTCCTGTTCGTTAATTTTTACTTTATCCGTTACGGAGATACAGCTGTGCAAAGTAATTGCACATTTCTCCTTCATTTCGCGCCATTAACCTACTCCAACCTGGTTCCCGCTACTCCGAGCACATGAATATACAATAACCTCCCGTGCCCATGCCACTACATGTACAACTGGAGTGCCACCGTTGTTCTTACAAACGTCAGTGGTTCTCTTCTATAACAAACAAGATTCGTTAAGCGATCAAAATGCGTGGGATTCAGCTACCATCACCATACAAAACACGGTACGTACTACCAGTACCGATACGCGCGCACAACAATATGTGTCCCTGTCGATTCGGTCATACTCCTTGGGTGTCACTCATTGCGTGGCCATTTATAGGCTCACAACCTATGATAGTACGTCAGAGCCATGAGGTAAAGTGCACGGTGTATCAGCTAGGCTATGGGAGAGGCGTGGTCGAGTTAAAGACACATGCAACGCAGCTATGCTGGAACATGTAACCCTTCCTTATTGTTGGGATTTGCGTTCTGCTGGCACATATGTTTTAAACGCCCACCGTTTTTCATTTCATCTGCATGACTAGCACACACACACCCATGAATCAACACATACACACGTCTCACGTCACACTTATACACACTCTTTCCACTACCAGTATTCTTTCCCCTTGCTGTACACCCTGTAAATAGTTATGTGCTACATGGATTCACACATAAGCTTTGTCTATTTGAACTTTTTTTTGGTTATGTACAGTGCTTTGACTGGCTTACTATCCAACCCTCTTTCTCAATTATTTATATTCTGTCTGACTGATGTGTTTTTCACGTGTGTAACTGGATTGTGTGTTTTATACACAGTGGTATAGGAGCATGGGGGCAAAGGCCCCCCTCCCAACCCCTCCCCCCATTGGTTGTATGTACTGGATTAATGTGTTGTACGTACTGGACTATTTGTTCCTGTCTCACAGTACCTGTCACATCATGACGTACCATGCCTCATGTCCCATATTCCATTACATGCATCCATTTACACACTCACACACTCATACAAACACAACACTCACAACTATCCCATGCCAATCACTATAAATGCTGAAGGTATGAGTGTGTACCATTGAGAGGTTTAAAAAGACTTGGGACTTACTATTTATTCCCTTCCTTTGTTATCTAAAATTTCCAGGGCCCTGATCTTTATCTTTAGGGATAAAGCAGGAATAATATTCCTGCCAGGCTTATGTACAAAAGTATGTTTACAGAGTGGTAGATCTACATGTCATATCACAATAGCACAGATTCCTAGAAGGGGCCCATGTATAATGCTATACATACACACGCACACACACACACACACACACACACACACACACACACACACACACACACACACACACACACACACACACACACATACACACAAACCAGTGCTACTTAGAAATAGTGGTTCTGGTGGGTATGACTGTCAGTTTGCTATGACCAGATGCAAAGCCACCCATGGAAGTCACCCATGGAATGTTGACTCTCATGTGATGGTGGCAAATAGATAGGCTAATGCCTTTGTGTTTAGGACTCTGCCATTAAGAGACATATGGTCACATACCCACCTGAGGATCAGAGCAGTTGGTGTCATTTTTTTTTGGATCTGGGGCAGTGCTGCTTCCAAACATGTTACAGACCTGTGAGTTCCATAGACTTTTGCATTTGGTCATATGTGTAGCAAACTTGACAGTCATCCTCGCCAGAACCACTAATCCTAAGTAGCATTGGAATTTCCGTGTGTGTGTGTGTGTGTGTGTGTGTGTGTGTGTGTGTGTGTGTGTGTGTGTGTGTGTGTGTGTGTGTGTGTGTGTGTGTGTGTGTGTGTGTGTGTGTGTGTGTGTGTGTGTGTGTGTGTGTGTGTGTGTGTGTGTGAGTGAGTGTTTGAGTGTGTAGCATTGGAAATTGGAACCTTTCTTTTCTGGAGGATGTGCAATTTATTTTTGTAATGTGTTGACAAGGATTGTACAGTATGTACTACCAGTACCGATACGCGCTCACAACATCATGTAGAAATTGTCTCCCTGTCGATTCGGTCATACTCTTTGGGTGCCACTCATTGCGTGGCCATTTATAGGCTCACAACCTATAACAGTACGTCAGAGCCATGAGATATAGTGCATGGTGTATTAGCTAGGCTAAGGAGAGGCGTGGTCGAGTTAAAGACACATGCAGCGCAGCTAGGCTGGAACACATGTAACCCTTCCTTATTGTCGGGATTTGCGTTCTGCTGGCACATATATTTTAAACGCCCACCGTTTTTCATTTCATCTGCATGGCTGGCACACACACACCCATGAACCAACACATACACATGTCTAACGTCACACTTATACACACTCTTTCCACTATTTGCTGTACACCCTGTAAATTTTTATGTGCTACATGGATTCACTTATAAGCTTTGTCTAGTTGAACTTTTTTTCTATGTCTTTCGGTTACAGTGCTTTCACTGGTTTACTATCCAACCCTCTTTCTCAATTATTTATATTCTGACTGATGTGTTTTTCACGTGTGTAACTGGATTGTGTGTTCTATACATAGTGGTATAGGAGCATGGATCGAGGCTATGGGGGCAAAGTCCCAACAATTTTTTCAGAGGAAGGCCCCCCTCCCAACTCCTACCCCCATTGGTTGTATGTGCTGGATAAATGTGTTATGTACTGGACTATTTGTTCCTGTCTCACAGTACCTGCCACATCATGACGTACCATGCCTCATGTCCCATATTCCATTACATGCATCCATTTACACACTCACAAACTCATATATACACAACACTCACAACTACATGTATCCCATGCCAATCACTATATATGCTGAAGCTCGGAGTGTGTACCATTGAGAGGTTTAAAAAGACTTAGGTCTTACTATTTATTACCATCCTTTGTTATACCAGGGCCCTGATCTTTTGGGATAAAGCAGGAATAATATTCCTGCCGCGGGCGTATATACAAAAGTAGGTCTTCTTACAGAGTGGTAGATCTACAAGTAGTATCACAAAAGATAAATAGCACAGATTCCTAGAAGGGGCCCATGTATAATGCTATACATACACACGCACATGCACACACACACACACACACATACACACACACACACACACTCACTACACGTACACACACAAACCAGTGCTACTCAGAATTAGTGGTTCTGGTGGGTATGACTGTCAGTTTGCTATGACCAGACGCAAAGCCACCCATGGAAGTCACCCATGGAATGTTGATTTACATGAGATTGTGGCAAATAGATAGGCTATGTTTAGGACTCTGCAATTAATGAGACATACTGTCACAAACCCACCTGAGGATCACAGCGCTTGGTGTCATATTTTACGTCTGTTTTTGGATCTGGGGCAGTGCTGCTCCCAAAGATGTTACAGGTGACTTACATAGGCTTTTGCATTTGGTCGTATGTGTAGCAAACTTGACAGCCATCCTCATCAGGACCACTAATCCTAAGGAGCATTGAAATTTCTGTGTGTGTGTGTGTGTGTGTGTGTGTGTGTGTGTGTGTATTTGTGTATGTGAGTGTATGGTGTATGTCTACGTAGCATTGGAATCTTTTGCAATTTATTTTTGTGATGTGTTGACAAGCTACTTCTAGATCTGCTCACCTAGAGATGGAAGCCTTGCATACAAGTAATAAAGACATTCTCTATGAGAAAATGGATGGCATATAGGATTGGAAGGCAAAAGGAAGAAAACAAGGGTCTACTAAGGGGAAATGTAATACGCACACAGTTGAACAACATAATGTCCTACAAATGTGCTAAATATAGGGCTATTACATATTTCCTCTATTGCCTGTCAATCCTATATACCAACTTAATGTTTTTATTACTTGTTCCATCAGTTCTTTTTCTTCATGAGATAGAACATAACTATTTTGAAATAAGACCATTAGTGGTGTTACACTGTTTAGGAGGGGTATACTGTGTGGAGGAGGTGGGGGGTGTCTCTTGGATGGAATGGTAAAAGGGGGAAGGAGATCTCTACGTCGAAGTGTGACATCTATGGAAGAGGGGGTGCCCTGATGTGGAGGACCAAGGGGCACCTGCTGTGAAGTGGGTGGGGAATCCCATGTGAAGCAGGTGTCTATTGGTGGGGATGGAAGCACTGATGTGGTGGAGCAAGTAGCATGCATCCATTGGTGGCCTTGTACCAATAGAAAGGGGCTACCATTGGTGGAGGTCCAAACGCAGCTTGCTAAGCGTTTTCAAAGCTACCATTGTGTGTGGTATGTGTGTGTGTGTGTGTGTGTGTGTGTGTGTGTGTGTGTGTGTGTGTGTGTGTGTGTGTGTGTGTGTGTGTGTGTGTGTGTGTGTGTGTGTGTGTGTGTGTGTGTGTGTATGCTTATAGCATTGGTACCTTTCTTAGAGGATTTATTTTTTGTGCAAGCTACTTGTGGACAGATGGGAAGCCTTGCATAAGTGGCAGTGAATATTATTGCTTAGCCTATCTCAAGATTTGGAAAGACTGGGCCACTGTAGAGTTTATACAGAGAGCATTCACTGACATGGCTTCTATTTACCCATGGGTATGCCCGCAGTACTGAGTTGGTATTTTACTTACACATGAAGCTTCAGGACTAGTATATATACAAGAGCACCTTGATGGGGACATGACATTTGAGCCCCCCCCTCCCCTCCCCCATCATTCCAACTCTTTCATGACCACTATCAGCTGAAATAGAGGAGTCTTTAAAACCCTCCCAATTTGAGTACAGTGAATGGTATATGGGACATGTATAGTGGAGCCTCACTGGGGCATCTGACAAATGTATTGTGACATTTGCCCCCACGACCCCCGTGCTCCTACCCCACTGACACCAGCCCAATCCATGCAACACACAGTCCAGTTGCATGTGTTAAATACATCCACATCAGTGACATGGAGTCCTTTGGACATGACCATGTAGAGGAGGCCATGGGATATGAGCATACAGTGGAGGGCATGAGTCTGACAAGACATACTACCATTTTGTGCTGATACAATTATGACCACTAAAGAAATAGAAGGTAATGTTACTTGCACATGTAGGACCAAACATAAAGAGAATGAATCTGAATATAAACATAACAAAAATAGTTGAGAAAGAGATAGGCCAGTGAAAGCACTGTAACCGAAAGATATAGAAAAAAAAGTTCAAATCGACAAAGCATATGAGTGAATCTATGTAGCACATGTAAATTGTTATGTTGTGTGCAACATAACAATTTACAGGGTTTACAGCAAGGGGAAAAGAATAGTGTCTTATGGTGGAAAGAGTGTGTATAGTCACGACATGAGACGTGTGTATGTTCATGGGTGTGGTTCATGGGTGTGTGTGCCAGCCGTGCAGATGAAATGAAAAATGGTGGGTGTTATATGTGCCAGCAGAACGCATATCCCAATAATAAGGAAGGGTTACATGTGTTCCAGCCCGCATGTGTCTTTAACTCGACCACGCCTCTCCCATAGCCTAGCTGATACACCGTGCACTAGATATCATGGCTCTGACGTATTGTTATAGGTTGTGAACCTATAAATGGCCACGCAATGAGTGCCACCCAAAGAGTATGACCAAATCAACAGGGACACAATTTCTACATGATGTTATGCACACGTATCGGTACTGGTAGTACGTACCGTACAATCCTTGTCAACATATTACAAAAATAAATTGCACATCCTCCAAGAAAGAAAGGTTCCAATGCTGCACACACACAAACACTCACATCACACACACAAACACACACACACATACACACACACATACACACACACACACACACACGGAAATTCCAATGCTACTAACAAGAAGAATTAGTGGTTCAGGTGAGGATGACTGTCAAGTTTGTTGCTACACATATGACCAAATGCAAAAGCCTATGGAACTCACAGGTCTGTAACATGTTTGGAAGCAGCACTGCCCCAGATCCAAAAAAAAAATGACACCAACTGCTCTGATCCTCAGGTGGGTATGTGACCATATGTCTCTTAATGGCAGAGTCCTAAACACAAAGGCATTAGCCTATCTATTTGCCACCATCACATGAGAGTCAACATTCCATGGGTGACTTCCATGGGTGGCTTTGCATCTGGTCATAGCAAACTGACAGTCATACCCACCAGAACCACTATTTCTAAGTAGCACTGGTTTGTGTGTATGTGTGTGTGTGTGTGTGTGTGTGTGTGTGTGTGTGTGTGTGTGTGTGTGTGTGTGTGTGTGTGTGTGTGTGTGTGTGTGCGTGTGTATGTATAGCATTATACATGGGCCCCTTCTAGGAATCTGTGCTATTGTGATATGACATGTAGATCTACCACTCTGTAAACATACTTTTGTACATAAGCCTGGCAGGAATATTATTCCTGCTTTATCCCTAAAGATAAAGATCAGGGCCCTGGAAATTTTAGATAACAAAGGAAGGGAATAAATAGTAAGTCCCAAGTCTTTTTAAACCTCTCAATGGTACACACTCATACCTTCAGCATTTATAGTGATTGGCATGGGATAGTTGTGAGTGTTGTGTTTGTATGAGTGTGTGAGTGTGTAAATGGATGCATGTAATGGAATATGGGACATGAGGCATGGTACGTCATGATGTGACAGGTACTGTGAGACAGGAACAAATAGTCCAGTACGTACAACACATTAATCCAGTACATACAACCAATGGGGGGAGGGGTTGGGAGGGGGGCCTTTGCCCCCATGCTCCTATACCACTGTGTATAAAACACACAATCCAGTTACACACGTGAAAAACACATCAGTCAGACAGAATATAAATAATTGAGAAAGAGGGTTGGATAGTAAGCCAGTCAAAGCACTGTACATAACCAAAAAAAAGTTCAAATAGACAAAGCTTATGTGTGAATCCATGTAGCACATAACTATTTACAGGGTGTACAGCAAGGGGAAAGAATACTGGTAGTGGAAAGAGTGTGTATAAGTGTGACGTGAGACGTGTGTATGTGTTGATTCATGGGTGTGTGTGTGCTAGTCATGCAGATGAAATGAAAAACGGTGGGCGTTTAAAACATATGTGCCAGCAGAACGCAAATCCCAACAATAAGGAAGGGTTACATGTTCCAGCATAGCTGCGTTGCATGTGTCTTTAACTCGACCACGCCTCTCCCATAGCCTAGCTGATACACCGTGCACTTTACCTCATGGCTCTGACGTACTATCATAGGTTGTGAGCCTATAAATGGCCACGCAATGAGTGACACCCAAGGAGTATGACCGAATCGACAGGGACACATATTGTTGTGCGCGCGTATCGGTACTGGTAGTACGTACCGTGTTTTGTATGGTGATGGTAGCTGAATCCCACGCATTTTGATCGCTTAACGAATCTTGTTTGTTATAGAAGAGAACCACTGACGTTTGTAAGAACAACGGTGGCACTCCAGTTGTACATGTAGTGGCATGGGCACGGGAGGTTATTGTATATTCATGTACTCGGAGTAGCGGGAACCAGGTTGGAGTAGGTTAATGGCGCGAAATGAAGGAGAAATGTGCAATTACTTTGCACAGCTGTATCTCCGTAACGGATAAAGTAAAAATTAACGAACAGGACAAATCGATAGGTACAGGACCCCTCTGCGTATAAACCGAATTTGAAGTTAATTGAGATGTCCTGCCGAAAGATATGGCCAGTTTGAACCCCAAGGGGTATCGGACGTTGCAACACTGGCACGAAGCTAATGCAAGAGCCCAAAATTTATTTTACCAGAGAGAAATGATGTAGTATGAAGTGTTGAAAATAGGAAGTCAATAGCATTTACGGTTCGAGAGATGTAGCGATTTTAAAGTGAATCATTTTTATAACTTTATATATATATACGCGATAGGCAATTTTCGCGTGAACTGTCCCATATATATATATATATATATATATATATATATATATATCTGGGACAGTGTCCAGCAGAATCACCCTTCTGGCTAGTTTTTCAAGTTTTCAAAATTTTTTGATTTTCCTTGAATACCCATGAGCTTCTGTCAAATGGTCCTTACGCATCCTAAATCGGACTATCCATCACAAAGTTATTAGGCACTGAATTTATAATTAGCCATACATTTCAATGCGAGCGTTACTTTTCTTTTGCTTGTCCTGGAAATTTTGATAAAGTACCATAAGGGTGATTTAGCTGGACACTGTCCCATATATAATTAGCCTATTTTAATTTGTGTGCCCATCGCTTTAGTTTTCGCGCATAGCGTCCTTGTAATCCTCAAGCTCACATTTCCTATATCTTTTACTTTGTGGGGGAACCACACCGTTGTGTTACGGAAGCGACTGGTTTTGGTATATTATTTTGACAGTGGTACGGTATGTTGTTTGTGTACCGATTGCTTTGTTTTAAAGGCCAATTGTTCAATGAATTTGGAAGAAAATTTAAACGTCGGATTAAGAACACTGAAAGACGAGGGCATCTTTGAAGCTGGTTGTGGCTATTCCTCGCAATAGTGTTAAGGTTAGTTTCAAAAGACTTAGCGTTATCTCAGCTTGTTCCAGACTCATTTAAATCCTGTTTGAGCTTGTTCTGGTCATAGCTGTTAGGTGTAAGATAACAGCTAATATTTTTGAGCCACACTCACATAAATTGTATATGATCAGAACATTTGGATAATGCGCATTCTAGAAGATGACCATTGTTAGCAGCATCATCATAACTGTGATGCCTCCCTCCATCATTCATGATAGAATGCCTACTGTACATTTTTTACACTGCGGTTTTTTTTAGTGACACGTACATAAATAAAACAGCACAATCTGCTAGCTACTCTGAGTAGAACCCATTGAAGTTGAGGCGAAGCAAATAGTCGTCAAGATGTGGCTGGTATCCCCTAGCAACCAACTTTGTGATCACTGCAGGGCAGAGCAGTAAGAAACAATACAAAAAAACTTTCTAAAACCTTTCAAAAGCAATGACAAAGCTTCACGAAACTTGGCATGAACAGCACACATCTTTTCATAATTCCCCACTGCATCCTGGCGTGCACAGTCAGCAAATTGAAGCACATTGGAAAGGATTCCAACAATAATCTTCATCACAGGTTGAGCCTTTCTACTCAATAAACACCTGCAAAATTGAATTGGCATGAAAGTATTATGATTTGCTAATTTGTTTAGCTGACTGGGGTCATATAATTGTAAGTACATGTACAAACCATGCAGTGGGATTTTTTAATAACTTTTGAGACCATGCACATGTACATGTACATTATGTGTTGCTATTGTAAAATTTGGCAAGACACTGAAACATCTTAGATCTAGGTGATTTGGGGTTCATGCTGATGCTGGGAACATGTTTGAGTCCAGGCATGTGATTGCCATAGCTATTATCAATACAAATGTGCATTATACAAGTCACCCTGTTCTAGTACATGAACTTTAATGACAAAACCAGGATTGTGAAAACCACTATAAAACAGCATCAATTTCAAACCCACATATCTTCCGAGCTAAACGACCATGTCCTTTGCACTTATTGCCACATCAGTTCGAAATTTAATTCTATTTTTACACGCCATTCAATATTTCCATTCGTGGATGGAACCTTTTCTAAAATATAGAGTGGCACAAAACAACAGGGGAAATTGCCCTGATTTAGGTCATCAATATCTTGGAAAAAAAATCCATGATCCACAAAATCCAATAGCAACAGGTCTCCTTCAGGTATGTTGATGCTGAAGAGACACTCCTTCGTTCAGTTTTATATGTATTTAACCCTGAAAGTTACTAAACTTTGGTATGGACGAGTGTAAAGGGCTCAAAGTGTGTAAAAAATACAATTACATGTAAATATACACTGTAGAACTGATGTGGCAATAAGATGAAGACGTGGGTCGTTTAGCTTGTAAGTAATATGTGGGTTTGAAATTGAGGCTATTTTATAGTGTTTTATTGAAAATAGCACAAGCCTGGATTTATCATAAAATGTCCCACATGTATTTAACTGTATATGTAATAGTATTGTATGAGGGTGAGGCACAAAATTTGCACTTTATATGCAATACAAAATCCGCTACGTAATAAACAATGAGTGGTTTACATGCAACGTACATGTAACAGAGCAAAAAATGACCTGGCAATGTACATAGCAGAACATTCAAAAAAGAAGTGTGATGGTACAATTAAAATATAGCCCCTTCCACTATCACACATAACATGTACATGTATACCACTGCTATCAACATTTCTAGAGCAAACGATCACCTAGAACAATTTCATGAAAGAAAGAAGTTATAAGTAATAAGTACAAGAACAGGCTAAGCAACATGATGCTGTATAATGGTACAGATTTATTTCTAAACAGTGCCATATGTATTACATGTATGCAAAAATGAGGACTCAGAGAATATGGAATTAACTAGAATATGGAGGGCTTTGTACATGGTCATGGAATAGAAAACCGCTGCCAACTATTTATGGACCAAGGATAGAACATTTAGACACAACACACATATGTACATTTGTGACCAACACGTAGTGTATACAATACCTCACCTAAATATTGCTCTCTCAATAAAGTTCTGATGAGCGTGAATAAGCTCATCAACACCGTGAACCTTGTATGCAGCCATGGAGTCACCAAACGGTAAATCATTCTTATTACAGAATAACAATTAAAATCCTTCACCTTGTGTTTCAGTTCATGTTCAAATTCCTGCCATGAAAGGTTAAACAACTGGTTGGCTATGTAACCATGCATGACAGTGCTGAAGTGCTGTAGTTCATGTCTGGAAATATATGGAAAAGATCAATGATCACACTGATGTACTGTACATGTTACCTATATGACCCACCTCTGTGATTGCAGCTGCCGATGTTGGGTTTCAGTTAAATCTTATGTTGAAACCAAAAGCAGTTTTTAGAAATATTTCTAACGCCATGTCTATGGCCACACCTACACGTACATCCGGTTTGTTCCACGCAGCTAGATTTGAGGAATGCTGCCGTGTTCTTGAGTGCCCAGGATGCTCTCCTCACTTGGAGGAGAAAATGAAATACCTGTGGACACAAAAAGGTGCTGTGACCCATGATTACCACATTATTAAAGTTTAAGCTAGCCTTGTTGTATTTCTGGATATGGCTTGGATGGATGATGACATTGCAGGGCCAATCCACCTGTCATAATTTACATGTACATGTACAGGTAGATTTCAATACATGTACATGTACTACAGTGTACAACACTGTATTGTACAGAAACAAACAACATAAAAATGTACATGTACATATAGTGTACATTGTACAGCACATAACCCTATAGCAGGCAAGTATGTTTATATACATGTACATGTACATGTACATGCACATTACTACACATACCTTGTAGGTCAGCTCTAAGAAGCTCATAGCATTCACAGCTGCAATGTGAGCATACACATTGTAATGACTGATCTCACAACCCGCTACAACGCACATGTGCCCGACATGGAATCCCCACGGTGATGACTGTGGACGGCAAACGACAGCCTTGCTGCTTCAGGTGTGGAGCCCTGCAGAGAGCTGTCCAAGGCCCTTGATAGCAGACCATTGAGGAAGGAGGCAGAGCATAACCTGGTCCAGTCCTTTGCACGTGTAAGCTGGACAAAACATCACAAACAAAATTGCCAACCTCTAGATTGCTGTTATGACATCAAACAATATCAAAATAAACAAACCAAATAAATAAAGAAACATTCACTGCCCGCGTGTACATGTACATGTACACAACGTACAGTATGTGTGAATATGCATGTATGCAAGTTCATCATCAAAGAAATTGCAACCCGGAGAAAAAAAACAACTCAATCGCGCGCGAAAAACAGCCATGAACTCCGTCAAATCGCATGGTCTTCAAAAAGCTGTATCTCCTTGATTGTGCAATAGTCGAGTCACATTTGCATATTTATGAAGCAGTCCTGCGTCCAAAGATGGTTTAATTTGCGATGCATCATTCTGATCAAGTAGGAGGCAAGATTTCGCAGGCTTCAAGTACAAAACCCAAGCCTCATACTTGAACCGTGAATATCTTCAGAACGATACATCGCAAATTGGACTTCTATAGACACAGGACTGCTTTGAAAATATGCAAAAATGTGACTACTATATTGCACAATCAAGGAGATACAGTGTTTTGAAGACAGCGCGATTGCATTGTTTTTTGAGGCAAAAATGAAGAAGTCCACCCCTTTCCATAACCAAAACAGACCTCTTCAAACAGTGTTGATGTGAGGGTGTGGGCAAATTCTCCATCCTCCATCAACAGGAACAACTTCAATGCAGTAAAATGCTTAGCAAGTTCACATTTCCGTGTGAGGTGTTCTAGCAGGGCCAAATCAACTAAACGAAGCCTGTCACATTGGATGGGGTATGTTACACACCATAGCTACAGTTATCTCAAGTTATAGTACATGTGAAGTACATGTACATGTACTATACACATAAATCATCCTTACTGTGTGAGAATTGGACGAACCAATGAATGCTCCAGCAGAACATCCAGTGGAGTGAAAGTGACGGTTGTCTCACCATCGTCCACCTCGTCTTCATCTTGCAAACCAAACCGACCATTTGTGGTGGAAATGTCTGGAAGCTCATCTGCAATAAGAATGTTTACAGCATACAAGTACATGTACATGTATACAACCACAAGTGTACATGTTAATGTGCAGTGTATAACCAACCTAGGATGGAGTAGTTGTCCTGATATTGCTGGAATACAGCCGGTCCAATTTCACACTGTAGTTGTGGATCATTAGGAGCAGATGGGGACACAACGGAAGTGTTGTCATTGCGGCTGCCTGTATCTTCAAACAAGTGTAAAATGACAATGTTCAAATAAACTTTGTAATTGATGTCTCTGATCTGACGCCATTGGTACAGTGTAAATCGAACAAAAATTGTGTTTACCCATCCACATTACACCGTAGGTTATAAATGTACATACTGTACATGTGTATGCTATATTTGTAGAATACATATAAAAGTAAAAATAAATACTAAAATTTGAATCTGTTACACTTACATGTACACATGAGTACAAATTTTTGTTACAAAATTCAAAGCTGCTAAACTACTTGAGAGGTTACCTCCAATTGAGCTGTAATAACTCACTACTGAGGCACATGTACATGTACATCTATATTTTTCTATTAAGACCAAACCATTTTGTGCATGGTTAACAATCATTTGATTACAATTTCATTGAATTCATAGAATCTTGATGCGTAATAGTACGTACACAATACTGTACTTGACAGGACAATTTTGCACATGCATACAGGACAGTTCATGACAAAATGCATCTCATTTATATACGTTTCAAGTTATAAAAATGCTCTTAGTTTAATTAACACGGTCGGCTTTCTATGTTTAACACATTATACCACATGATTCATCAAGCGAACATGTACATGTAGGTCTATTTTTGCCACTTCGCTCCTATCCCAGTCGTTTTCATCATTATAACTTCTGAAGGATTAATGCCATGTACATGTACCTATTTGCAACAAACATCATAACACATTTAGTTAGTGCAGTGGAACCCCTAAATGTGGACTCCCTGAAATGTGAAAAAATACCGGCTACTGAATCCTGAAAGATGTCATTGAACTAAATATATGTACATCATGAACACCTCTTCGATATCAGCACACTTGAGGTGGGTCCCGGCAGTATCCACATTAGAAGGGTTTCACTGTATTACTGTCCTAATTCTTTGGCAATTTTATTTCTGTCCCCTTGAGATCATCTCCCAAAGTTGGTGGTTACCCCCGTGGTATTCAAAGCTTAAATAAAGATCCTTCTGCAGGGGAGTCCAAATCATTTCAAAATCGGCAGTCATGCGCTATTGATTTGTCCCGTTCATTACTCAACTAGTTCAAAGGTAGTACATGTAACTATGTGAAGCGTGTGCACAATGGTTTAGGCAAATTGCGTCTCATCAAATGTATGAAAGGCGGGTGCATAAATCAAATCAAGCAAGAAAATGTGCACAATCCTACTACATCTACACGTACATGTAGCTACATGTATATTCCGATTCTGAAGTGGTTCGGCAGGATATTAAACTTCTGTAACCCTAGCCGTATTATGTACCAGAAATGGGGTAGTATCATGTGTTGCAAATGGGAATCGTCAGTAGCTAGCGTAAATCGTTCAGAAGTTATACATGTACATGTACATGTACTGTATACTGATTGAAATAAATACCATTAAATGTATAACAATGAGATGCAATTTTGTTGTAAACTGTCACATACATGTATAGGCTCAAAATATTGTCTGCAACAGCATCGAGGAATTGCTTGATAATAAATAACAAAGCATACAATATGCAGATTGAAGGAGAACTCAGTAAATACAACCTTTGCTACAGAACACAATTAGCCTCGTACCACAGCTGAAAATAAAACTTCTATGCGTAATAATAAATTGACAGATTTAAAAAAACACTTGTTTTGTTTATTTTTCCTCATTACTGCATTGTCTTTAAAGTGAATTATTTATTTAATCCATAGTTAGCTTTGCTTAGCAGTTATCAAAATATTTTGTGATGAGGCAAGACATCAGCATGAGTGATTTTTTCTACCTTATCAATTAAGGTGCTCTAGTTGCATTCTACAGTTCTTCCGCTTTTTGTTCAAAACTGTACACATACATGTACAGTACGTGCCTCGAGTAATTACTACTGTGCATTTTATATTACAGAGTAGCACATGCTCCTTGAGATTTGACACTTGTACATGTAGAGCATTCCACAACATCAGCAGAAAAGCCCCGAGCACTGAGGAGCATATCCTTAAATATACACATGTACATGTAGCGTACCGCTCACTTCATTTAAAGTTAAAAGTGCTTTCAAAACTGGTTAGCCACATGTACAATGGATCATTTAGAATTGTTAACCATCATGAATCAATAATAATGCCATGTGTAAATTATCTGAATTTACAACACACTGGGATACATGTATGTAATTAACCTACACTTCCAGACCCCAAATAGTTCAACAAGTGGCACATTAATTTTACTTCCTTGATGCTGTAATGGTCTTTAATGTACACCCATGTAATCCAAGCCTAAAGCATCCATTACATGTCGATTTACATGTACATGTGTACATAGACGTAGTTAAGGGATCCACTGTTATACTGGACGAGTTCCCAACCATACTTCAATATACACCACACACGTGTACGTACATGTACCTGAAAGGTACTTGCCGGGGTAGAGAAGACGTTGAACAGTCGAGGGAGCAGCAGCCCCACGACTACTGGTATATGGCATAGAGGTAGACCCATCAGTGCCCTTGGATGACTGATACTGGTCAGACTGGTTTGACTGGGCATATAGAATGCCCTTCATCACTGAATCAGGTTCAGAAGTGCCCCTGGATGACTGATGCTGGTCAGACTGGTTTGACTGGGCGTATAGAATGCCCTTCATCACTGAATCAGGTTCAGAAGTGCCCCTGGATGACTGATGCTGGTCAGACTGGTTTGACTGGGCGTATAGAATGCCCTTCATCACTGAATCAGGTTCAGAAGTGCCCCTGGATGACTGATGCTGGTCAGACTGGTTTGACTGGGCGTATAGAATGCCCTTCATCACTGAATCAGGTTCAGAAGTGCCCCTGGATGACTGATGCTGGTCAGACTGGTTTGACTGGGCGTATAGAATGCCCTTCATCACTGAATCAGGTTCATAAGTGCCCCTGGATGACTGATGCTGGTCAGACTGGTTTGACTGGGCATATAGAATGCCCTTCATCGCTGTATCAGGTTCATGAGTGCCCCTGGATGACTGATACTGGTCAGACTGGTTTGACTGGGCGTATAGAATGCCCTTCATCACTGAATCAGGTTCATAAGTGCCCCTGGATGACTGATGCTGGTCAGACTGGTTTGACTGGGCATATAGAATGTCCTTCATTGCTGAATCAGGTTCATAAGTGCCCCTGGATGACTGATACTGGTCAGACTGGTTTGACTGGGCGTATAGAATGTTCTTCATTGCTGAATCAGGTTCATAAGTGCCCCTGGATGAATGATGCTGGTCAGACTGGTTTGACTGGGCATATAGAATGTCCTTCATTGCTGAATCAGGTTCATAAGTGCCCCTGGATGACTGATACTGGTCAGACTGGTTTGACTGGGCGTATAGAATGTCCTTCATCACTGAATCAGGTTCATAAGTGCCCCTGGATGACTGATGCTGGTCAGACTGGTTTGACTGGGCGTATAGAATGTCCTTCATCGCTGAATCAGGTTTGTGAGTGCCCCTGGATAAGTGATACTGGTCAGACTGGTTTGACTGGGCATATAGAATGTCCTTCATAACTGAATCAGGTTCATGAGTGCCCCTGGACGACTGATGCTGCTCTGACTGCATGGTTTGACAAATTAGAGGTACACGTACATAAAAATGCAAATGACAGTTTAATATGATAATAGCCATAATGTACATTAACACCCTCTGGATAGGATAAATGCCCCAGGGCAGAGATAATATAGGGGATTGGAAACTGGGCCAATTAACACGAAGTAGCAGCTACCTTCCACACCTGAATTCTTATAAATTCATGCTGCCCACACATTATAACATCAGAGGTAACTCTCACTCTCTCTGGTACCATCCACAGCATATTAATTCATGCACCTTCTTCCAATATCTCACACAATTGATAGTGTTACGATTACTTTCATATACTCTAATACACTACATCACACTAAAATTGTTTCCTAATGCCTTTAGACTTATGAGTGGTCTTCTTCATTTGAGATTTATATACTCCAATCCAGGCCCTTTCAAAAGGGCCTGGACTTGTAAATTGACAATTCTGTCCAGCACATTAGTAGCAGAGTTCTCATCCCACTGTGCTCTAAACATTGACCTTGTTGGCTTTCCCCTCCCTCCCAGCACATGGATCCTCTGCTGACTCCCCTCCTCCTCCCCCAGCACATGGGTGCTCTGCTGGCCCCCCCCCCCCCCTCCCAGCACATGGGTCTCCTGTTGGCTTATTGTACCAGCGTTTCTAAGCTGACGCTGTAGACCATTCTTGTTCTTTCGGTGAAGCGCCAACTGAAATTTTGATTTTCCAATCACCTTAGAAAAGAGGGATGTTATAAAGCACAAGTACTGTTAATATATATATATGGAACAGTGTCCAGCAAAATCACCCTTATGAATCTTTATCAATTTTTCCAGGACAAGCAAAAGAAAAGTAATGCTTGCATTTAAATGTATGGCTAATTATAAATTCAGTGCCTAATAACTTTATGACAGATAGTTCAATTTAGGATGCATAAGGAGCATTTGATAGAAGCTTTTTGGAGTTCATGGAAAATTAAATTTGAAAACTTGGAAAACAATCCAGAAGGGTGATTTTGCTGGACACCGTCCCATATATAAAAACGTACTCTGACGCCACTTTCCAATCTTCGAACAACAAGGCAAAGTAAGTGTAACTATCGTAGCTAGCACAGAACTGACGAAATTGTCGGACAAAGTAAGCATATCCTATAATGCACAGTAGCAGTTCTAAAAAAGCCCATGTGCATAAAAATTGCCCTATGCCACTTTTGATGCCTATTCCATCACACACAGTGTGTCTCCTTAATAAAAAGCGCTATATATCTGAGGAGTAACTGTCGGACAAAAAACTGCCCTATGTGAAAAACACTGTGTAACTGACCAACAGAGTAAAAGTCGATATCAAAATTAATACAGCACATGTAAGAACTAGATTCTAATGACAAACTGTACTATATGAGTACTTTTCCTCACCCATGTCAAGGTGCAAATTGCACGAGGTCAGATGGTTCGCGACATATTCCTATACAATGTACATGTATGGCGCACGTGACTTGTTTCCAATCCCTCTATATATTATCTCTGTCCAGGGGTACATGTACATGTAGTAAGAAACACCCACCCCAGGGGTACTTGCACATGTGTACAATGCATGGACTTACAAGAACATGTTCCTGCTCCACTTTAGTTGCTACTACACAAGGTGGATGTAGTGCGACAGAACCATAAGTGAAACAAGGCACCACCTTTACCTCTCTCCTCCATACCCACACCTCCTAATACCACACATCCTCCATACCCACACCTCCTCATACCCACACACCCTCCATATCCATACCTCCTACACATCCACACCTCTTCATACTCATACCCATACAATACCCATAACCCACACATGTATCATACCTCCTCCCTCCTCCCCCATGAGCAGTGCTTTCCTCTTGCCGCTAAGAGCAAGTCTCTGTGACTGCCAAACTGCCCTCATTTGCCTCAACTGAGCATCCTGTGACAGCTTGCCATAGTATGCCACCAGCTCTTCCCTGGAGGGGGGTTGAAGTAGGTACATGGGAATCAATCGAGATCAAGGACCCTATGATCTTAGGCAAAAAAAAAAAATACTTTGCTTCTTTGGCAAGCCGCTTCTCCAGTTCAGTCAAAGTAGCTTCCTTCTCGCTGAGAGCTTGGGTGAGAAGCCGATCCATCTCCCTCTGTTGTAAGGCCTTCTCTGCTCGAAGCTGTATGGTGGGGACAATAATGTGACCATGAAAGTTTTGACCACCTTGTCCCTTACGTGCCATCTTGTCCCACATGTGCAATCATACCCACCTTGTCCCACATGTGCAATCATACCCACCTTGTCCCACATGTGCAATCATACCCACCTTGTCCCACATGTGCAATCATACCCACCTTGTCCCACATGTGCAATCATACCCACCTTGTCCCACATGTGCAATCATACCCACCTTGTCCCACATGTGCAATCATACCCACCTTGTCCCACATGTGCAATCATACCCACCTTGTCCCACATGTGCAATCATACCCACCTTGTCCCACATGTGCAATCATACCCACCTTGTCCCACATATGCAATCATACCCACCTTGTCCCACATGTGCAATCATACCCACCTTGTCCCACATGTGCAATCATACCCACTTTGTCCCACGGGCGCAATCATACCCACCTTGTCCCACATGTGCAATCATACCCACCTTGTCCCACATGTGCAATCATACCCACCTTGTCCCACATGTGCAATCATACCCACCTTGTCCCACATATGCAATCATACCCACCTTGTCCCACATGTGCAATCATACCCACCTTGTCCCACATGTGCAATCATACCCACTTTGTCCCACGGGCGCAATCATACCCACCTTGTCCCACATGTGCAATCATATACACCTTGTCCCACATGTGCAATCATACCCACTTTGTCCCACGGGCGCAATCATACCCACCCCCTCATTCCATATAACTCTTACAGTTCTTGTCTGTTCCATGTGTGCCTTCAGTTCCTCAAACAAGGCCTTCTTCTTCGCCTGACGCTCCTGAGCACCAATTTCCTCCATCTCTGCACACATGTACATGTAATATGCATATTATTTTAACCCTATTTCACACATACACATTCATACATGCATACGCACACAAGCACCTACCCTTGATCCTATTCATAGCTGATTTGGCATCCCTCCTCCCCTTGGCAACCACAGCATGCTTGCTCCGTTCACTTTCAGTTTCCTACACATGTACATGCATTCATGCATTCATGTATGTATGGTTGCAGTACATGGCACAGGGCCTCATTAATGCAAACCTTGGCCTCCTGTTTCTGCTGAATGCTGGAGCACAACTCCATTACAGACCTCCTGTAATCCTGGATGAGTGGTTATTATCTACAGATTTACACCCCACATTCCTAACAACTCAAAGACGTCAATTTGATTACATAGTGTTGCAAGATCACCATCAGAGATGACAACACTTGGCACCCTGGTTGACTTTTAACAGGACCCCCACCACCAGCTGATGACGACCTTCGTATTATACGTACATGTGTACAATTTAGTGACCTCTCTCCCCTCCCCATACCTTACCCCTCTCCACACTTTACCACTCCCCGTCCAACACTCACCTCACATTGGTTACCCAAACTGTTCATTGTCTCCATGGTTACAGGCACACACAGAGGTGGAGGTTTAAAAATCCTGTTACACAGAGGATGCTACATATATGGACACCCCAAGAGGCTGTTTGATGATCACACCCACCATCCACACAACTGGGCTTACAGAGGGATCACAGAGTTTCAACAGGTTGAGACCCTTGCCACATGTTAGAATGGGTCCAGCCAAGTGTGCTAGGAAGTGAGGAGTGCAGCTGTTCTCGGACACACACCTGTACCCATCAGTCCAGAATGAGTGGTCTTTAATATGACGAGGGTGCTAAAATACATGTGTCTGTTGAAAAGGGGAAAACCGACTACCTCTTCTATGGAGGCATTCAGGCTGGGTTTCTATACCAAATTCCTGTATGTCACCGAGACAACCCTCAAACACCCACACATGAATAAATCTGGTTGAAGACACACACACACACAAACACACACACACACACACACACAACCACACATTATTAAAGTGGTCAGCACAAATTGAAGTAAGTTGCTTACTGCAGATAAGGACACAGGGCTTGCCTTAGCAAGCTCAAGAGAAGAGGATAATGAAATGTGCACTGAGCCTTCTTGGCTTGTGAGAAGAGTGCATCAATTAGAGCCAATCCCTGTGCATAAATACATTTATACAAGTGAAAGATGCACATGTACATTCCCTCATCACCATGACTACTGACCTCAGGCTGAGAGGGATGTGTAACAACAAGGTCTAGTAGAAACCTGTCAGAATCATGTACATATGACTGTTAGGTGGTGGTGGTGGTGCACTCACCTGACTATGGGAAGTATTCTGTTTGCTGCCCACTCAAGGTACAGGTCACTCCTGCCGTCTTCATGAGAAGGAGTTCCACATAATAACCCCACCTCCATCTTCCCCCTCACCCCCACACCTCCCCCTAACAAACCACACCTCTTAGCTCATGAATTCTGCACTGACAGTAGTGCAGCAGACTGTGCAGACATGTAAGGAGATTTCTGGACACACTGCTCTTCTCCTGGACAGAGATGACCATGGAAACATCCTCATGGGATACATTACATACACCAGCATACACGCACATGTAAATAGATACACATTATCAATCAAGGACACTTACAACACATTTCATCATTACCCCCCTTCCCTCCCTCCCTCATTCCCTCCCCTTCCTTCTAACATTTTGCAGCTGCAGTGGATTTCTCAGCATGTCTTGTAACTCCTTGAGCAGCTGACATGACTGGACATAGGATGGGTTGCCAAGAAGGGACTGGACATCAACACTGGCCACGCGAGCAGTGGACATCAGCGCAAGGTTAGCAGCAAGTGAGAAGGTGCTGCCCTCACTCTCTGTGAGGTAATGAGTCCTGTGTGTGTGTGTGTGTGTGTGTGTGTGAATGTGTGTATACATGCATATGTATATGACCCGTGTGACAAGTACAAGTGTCGTGACTCAAGGGAACTTTGTGTGTGTGCCTTGCACAACCAAATGTCCCTCACAGTGCTACACGTCCAGTCCATGTCTTGGCAGGAAGGACAACAGTAGATTCCAGTAGAGCGTTAAGCCCCACCTCCTCGTCACAAGCACTACCTTCTTTAACCCTGTCATCAGCAGGCTGCATAAGGAGTACACCACATGATATGACAAGGGGGGGCACAAGGGAAGGGAGATACCTTGAGGGGGAGGACTCCGCTATTCCTAGAAGAGAGTGAACTGTGGAGGAGATTGATGGATTCTGAGGCAGAGGGTAGGGAAGGGAGGTCCAAGGTAGTGTTCATATCAGTCAGAGAACAGTGCGTGAGGCCATCAAACAAAGTGCTGGGTACGGGCCAACTATTGGGCAACTGCAAAAGAATACACCAAGTCGTTGACTTTGGGGGCCTTTAAAAAAAAAAAAAAGATTTATAGCTTTTCTTTTTTACTAAATGTAGCATTGTACACATGTAAGTGCGGTACACCTATGGTATATGTAATGATGACTGGGTACTTAACACTTTAGTCACATAATAGACATGCATAATGTGCTTCAATTCAAGCCATCTTTAAAGATGACTAGCAGCTCATCAGTGTGGGGGGGGGGGGGGGGGAGAGTTAGCTATAGGCGCATGTCTAAGGCCTGTGCAGTCAATCACTTCACCTTAACCAAATTAGTGAATCTCATGTAGTGCATTAGTGTCCCTATGCATGTACCAATAACCAAAATTGCTGCCTCTACATGTACATGTACACACGAGGAAGGACCAAGGCCGTTTCTACCTTTGGTGACAGTATGTTCTTAAACACTGCACATGGAGAGTACTCGAAGAGCTGCACAAGATAAGGATGAGACATTAAATAAAGGCCCAAACTGAAGACTCTATTTTAATCAGGACACTAAGTGCCAAACACCTCGAAGTGCTCAGAAAAGAACATCTTAGCAAATGTTCACTGAGCCCTGAGCAGCTGTCCAATCATTAATACCTTGGCAGAGATGGACAGTGATTGGGACTGGTCTCCCACCATAGGCATCAGTGAGGAGGGGAGGTCCGCAAATAGGGGACTGCAAAGGGGATAAACGAATAATAATACATGCGTATGCATCTCCTTGGAAAGGGTGGAGGAGGAGGCAGGGTGTAGTAGTTATGTTAAGGGAGAGAAACAGATGAAGAGAGAGAGAGAGAGAGAGAGAGAGAGAGAGAGAGAGAGAGAGAGAGAGAGAGAGAGAGAGAGAGAGATATTGTAGTGACCTCCCTTTCAAGAAGTCATCACATACATATAAGGTATGGTCATACCTTGGATACATGGCATAGGAGAACACACCACTGTCCTGGGAGGATGGTTGCTGCTGCTGCTGTGTGGTATAAGAGGTGCCCCTAGGCTCACATGTTGTACACACCTGTGACGGGATTTCCCGCGCCAAAAGCGCCAACATTCTTAATACAGATTCTGCCACTTCAAATCTGGTGTCTGCGAAGTTGAGAATGTGCTGCTATGCATCAAACGCTCACAACTTAAACGAATGCCGTAACCTACCTCCACACAACAATTCAACGGCTTTTTTTAACCTTTCTGCCTCATCGTGGAGGCCAGACGCGTGATAACCAATAGTGAAGGACAGGCACACGTCCGCAGGGTTCATTGGTGTCTTCCAGCTGCCAAACCACACCCAGGGACGTAGCAGAAGGACGTCAAACGCGGTGTTTCTCAGCTGTCGCACAAGTTCTTCACGACACTGGTAATCAATGATTTGTTTGGGCAGAATGAAGCTAGTGAAGGTATGTTCGGCGCACTGAACAGGGAACAGATACTGCCGTGCAGTCCCATTGCACAGTTCGGTCACCAGGGCAGGTACCGTCGACATGCCGCCTCTTTGGATGGCGCCAATATTTATAAGTAAGTTTATTAAATTAATTGGGAAACAATGATTTATCAATTGATCTCTGATATAAGAAAAGACCTACACAGCCAATTCTCAACATATCTGTAACATATATGTCATATGCTACAATCTGGTACAGATTGATGACAACGTATGTACCATGGATGTATCATACACTTATTTATTACATCCTGCTACATACCTGATACTACACTATGATACATATTGTTGCTATCATTCTGTTCCAATATTAACAATATGTACCAGACCTTAATTATCATAGCTGTTCCTTTATGACTCATACATGTATCATTTTAAAAATGTAATGCTTTTGATGTGGACGGAGTGCCTGATGGTCCAGAAGCACGAATTCTTGGAGCTCCTTGCATTGAGATATCTGGTGTTGCCGATCAGTTCGAGATACCTCATGTAATGATCGTATTCAGTTTACCAAATAATATCTCACCACCCCTGATTTACTTCATTGAACACAGCAGGGTATTATATGAGAGGCTTAAGCTTGCGTGCATGTGAGGCTAACCAAATGCGCCTATAATTGTATCGTGAGACAACCCGCCCTCGCACCATTAGGCGATCGGGTTGACGGAGTAATAGCGTGAACTGAGTGAAGCCATTTCAATGAGCACGTGTATTATTCCAATTAATTCTCCGCGGCATAAACATACGGTCATGTCAAGCGCACCGGTAAGTATATGTTTGGGGTATTTAAATAGTGTGACAAGTTGTGCATTGTGTTTGATCTTTGCCAAATAGCTTCCACCATGCAATCAGACGTTTCCCTACCCCTCAAAGCACAGACAGCACATCGCTGGGCGTCCTCACAAATTATTCTTTTGAAGCCTTACAATTCACACATCTACCAGTACACCGAATGCAAATGAAGAGGTTGAACTTCCGATTCTGAGAGATGTACGAGACGGCAACGCGTGATTCTGACATCGACAACGAAGCTGATGACACGTCTGATCTTGAAGACCTTAATTTTCGAGGAGATGAATGATAAGGCTGGGCAAACCAATGGAAGTTATTTTCCTTTTCCTTCGAAGATCTTTGCTCAGTTGTACTTGCTGCTAAACAGTCCGCATCCCATGGTATGATTTTTAAATTAATATTGCTAATTTTTAGTGGCACCTTTCCCCCCCAGGGAGTTCATTTGTGCTGTTTATCCTTAAACACATTGGAATTCAAACACCAAGTCTATCTGATATTAAGACCTTTAAGCTACCTGGCAGACAGATTCCTGCAAGGGTAAGGGTTAAAAATATTACTTACAGTTAGTAAATATTTTTTTTTCAACTAGCATGCTAATGATCATGGAGTTCCATTTTATTCTGTGCCATTGGATGCTGTTATACGTCAGTGTCTTGGTCGACCTGGCATAGCGAGCAGCCTAGTGAGGTATCCTGTACACGTTGAGGGCACATATCGGTAAGTTATACAGTTTAGTAACTGTAAACCCATTTTATCTTGCCTGCCCAGGGAGGTGTTTCATGCGAATCGTAGGCATTCAGATGCCAGGTTTTTTGTGCCAATGGTAACTTTGCTTGAATATTTGTGAGGGATTGTGACTCCTTTCAACATTCCAAACTTGGTGTCCTGAAAGGAACTGTAGTGAAGTACCACCATCAGGTATTGTGATGGACGAGTATGTTGCAATAGGTGATGCATATTTTGCTGCAATAGACCAAACGCTGTCTAACAGTTTTAAAGTGTGACGGAGCCGTACTGCGAATTGAAACATGAGTGAAAGTGGGAAGGTACATTTGGTACTAGCTGTGCAGTTGGGTTGTAAATCCTTTTCCTTTCCACACTGGTAAGCAGGGTGCCTACACCATCTATGGCTGTAAGGTCAGCGTACACGCCAGCAAGAAATCTGAAGGAGCTGGTAGTAACAAGGTGGACATTGATGCTTATGTGTTGGGCACACTCTACCTTTGTCCAGCTATTATATAAATGTCCATGTTAACATGTCTCTCTTTCCCCTCCCCCATCTTTTGTCTCTCTTCATCTCCTGCTCTTTGGACCCTTTTCCTTCTCTCTCCCCCGCCACCACTCACCCAAGCCACCACTCTCACCCTCACTACCACTCTACCCCACCACCACTCTCCCCCACCACCACTCTCCACCACCACCACTCTCCACCACCACCACTCTCCCCCACCACCACTCCCCCCACCACCACTCTCACCCACCAACACTCCCCCCCACCACTCTCCCCGCCACCACTCACCCAAGCCACCACTCTCCCCCACCACCACTCTCCCCCACCACCACTCTCCCCCACCACCACTCTCCCCCACCAACACTCCCCCACCACCACTCCCCCACCACCACTCTCCTCCACCACCACTCTCCTCCACCAACACTCCCCCACCACCACTCCCCCACCACCACTCTCCTCCACCACCACTCTCCCCCACCACCACTCTCCACCACCACCACTCTCCCCCCACCACTCTCCTCCACCACCACTCTCCTCCACCACCACTCTCCCCCACCACTCTCCTCCACCACCACTCTCCACCACCACCACTCTCCCCCACCACCACTCTCCCCCACCACTCTCCTCCACCACCACTCTCCTCCACCACCACTCCCCCACCACCACTCTCCACCACCACCACTCTCCCCCACCACCACTCTCCCCCACCACTCTCCTCCACCACCACTCTCCACCACCACCACTCTCCCCCACCACTCTCCCCCACCACCACTCTCCCCCACCACCACCTCCCCCACCACCACTCTCCTCCACCACCACTCACCCAAGCCACCACTCTCCCTGCCACCACTCTCCCACACCGCCACTCCCCCCACCACCACTCTCCCCCACCAACACTCCCCCACCACCACTCTCCCCCACCATCACTCCCCCCACCACCACCACTCTCACCCACCACCACTCTCCCCCACTACCACTCTCCCCCACTACCACTCTCTGGCTATAGTGCAGTTGTAACTCGAGACTTTTCTACTGTCAATTGTGGGGAGTACATCCAGCTTGCAATGCTGAGGTACATGTAGATATTGTGTGTTCTTCATAATAACACTTCTTGCATTTATAGACACAATATGGAATTTTACGTGAGTGTTCAAAACGTCAAGTGGTATGGTGCATTGCTTAGTCCAAGGGTTCAACTAAATACTGTCAGCTGGAGGGCAACCCTTGCTAAATGAATACTACTGTCCCCTTGTCCAGCTCAGCAATGTTGTCTTCACCACCTCCAGCGACAGCATCCAAAAAACCTGTGTCAAATCATCCACGAATGTAGCAACACATGTGTATTCCAAGAAGGTGCTTCTGTGCAGACCATGGAGAGAGAAGAAACTGTGTGCAACATGCTAGAATATCATCATGACTGGACAAATAGATTGTATTGCTATAATGTGTATTCATTAATTAAACTACTGTTTTTAAAATACCTTAATGGCCTAGAATAATTATCAATGTAATCCTGAAATACATATGATTCATATATGACACATATTGATATTATTTATCTGTATCAGATTGTTTTAACAACCTGTACCAGATGACTGCTGAACATATATGTATCAATACGTGATAACATAGTTTGGTACAGATATGATTACATTCTGACCCAATCATTAATCAGATATGTTCCGTATCTACATTATTGGCTGTGTATATAAAAGTGAGAGTTGGATGAACCAATCGCCCATAGAGGAATGAACTTCAGATCAGACTTATGTGATAGATTATCGGACCGTAAAATACCATAAAACACCTTGCAATCTTTACCCGGTACAGTAGTCTCTGCATGAAGCCATTATGACTTTATGTGGCGCTAACTGTACCATATACCATGCATTCTTTCCTAAATTTATGCTGCAACCTTCAATGCCGGATGCATTAAGCCACACACACAGCCAAAATTCCAGCTGAGTACCTAGTGTGCTGAACTGTTTTGTGTGCGTGGCTCTATAGGATAGTAATTGGTATTTCTAATAGAAGCATGCACCAGAAACATCATTCCTCGTGTTACTTCCTCCTCATCCTTCAAGCTAGGCTAGTGTAACTTACACAGCTCAATAGTATGTGTCAGCACCAGCGATAGAGTTATAATACCAGTATTTATAATACTGTTAGACGTAAAATTAAAAATAATGGGCCAATGATGCAAAATGCAAAGAACTCGCTGGTTGTGTGTTCCCCTGGTAGCAGAGACTTATGGTGCATGGGGAAATGAAGCTGTTGAAGCCTTCTCACAGCTGGCTTCTTGGCTTGCCACTCTCACATGCAGGCGCAAGTCAGCTGTACTTAGAGACATCTATGCAGGGCGGATGCAGGATTTTGGCGAGGGGGGGGGTCCGACATGAAAATAGAGGAAGGGGAGGGGCGCGCGCGAAGCGCGCGAAAATTTTTGTGGTGCGCATTCCAATTTTTCCACAGATTGTACATGTAAGGGGGCGGCCAGAGGCGGATCCGGGGGGGGGGGGGGGGGGGGTGGGGGGGTTGCAACCCCCCTTTCAAACCCGTAATGACCGGTCATTTGTAACAATTAAGAATTATTGAGAAGTAAAGATGCCTGAAATTCGTAATACAACTGCAGCTCTGCGAGCAAACAAACGGCAAGGCAGTATCATGACGTTATGTAGTGTTGTGCGCATGATAAAATTAAAAAGCGTTGGCGGCTGGGGCTCCGCCCCAGACCCCCTCCCCCGCTGCATGAATATTAATTAGCAATCCCCTTTTCTGAAATCCTGGATCCACCCCTGCCGGGGATTGGAAACTCAATCAACACCAATAAATGAGTGACACTCTGTTACATTCTGCCCGGTTTCCAGGCTATTGTAGTCTATGGATTTAAATGGCTGTGTTGTTACATGAATGCGCTTTCATTTGCTATTTGAGCCAGTTAAAATTTACCATCACACTCCGGCAGATGATCTACTTCAAGCAGTGAACAGTGTAATTCAGCATAACATTCGCGCGCGAAAATTTTTTTCCTAATTTTTCCACAGACTATACATGTAGGAGGATTAGAAACGGAGGCAATCATCCGTTACGTTCTGGTTTCCAGGCTATTGTGGTTTTGCGGATTTAAATGGCTAGTGTGTTTCGTCGCAGATTTGCATTGTACGTTACATGCGCCGGCTTAGTTTTCTTTGCTATGTTAAAATTTAAAATTTAAATTTTAAATTTGCAATGGTCTTGCAGCAAGGTGCATTCAACCTTGATGGGTACCAATAATAGAGCACGAATCAAAATAACTGCGGAAAGAATCGCTCTATATTACGACCGTGGGTTAG
>OY811971.1:8991096-9267271 GCA_963681505.1 Eunapius fragilis | reverse complement strand
GATCCGCCACTGCTATGGCAGACTCAACCTCCGTCTAGTGAGGGCCAATGCCACTGCCATCATCACCAGATGTATTTTGAATTAACATTAACTATAGGCTATGTTTAAGATTGTACCCATGTGTATGTATTGTAATAATGGTAATATTGGCTTTTGCGGTTGTACGTGTTGTTTAAATAATAATAACAAATATCATTACAAGGGGTGGTAAAGATATGTTTGCATTATTGAATGCCTACATGTAGTTGAAATAGTGGACCAACAATAATATGAAATACGAGTACTTTATCATATATCGCTAATTCTATTTAGTAGAAATGCTCAAAAAATGATGAAGATGATTGCTGGGATAACTGACTGTGCATCAATGCACGCCAGGATGCATGCAGTAGGAAATTATGCTAAGATGGACGCAGCTCAAGCCAAGATTAAAATGAAGCATGGCCAACAACA
This sequence comes from Eunapius fragilis, assembly GCA_963681505.1. Classification (NCBI taxonomy): domain Eukaryota; kingdom Metazoa; phylum Porifera; class Demospongiae; order Spongillida; family Spongillidae; genus Eunapius; species Eunapius fragilis. The sequence goes on along the minus strand of OY811971.1, from coordinate 9,266,818 downwards.
TTGTTGCTTGTGATAATTTTATATCTGTGCCTGTCTGATGACGCCTTGCTGGCTGCCCTCCTGCAATGGTCACATTGAAGGTGCATTGTTGCTATTCTAGTGGCCAGACCTTGATGGCAAGCTTGCCTCAACTTGTACAGAATAGCGTTTGTTGTTATTATTTAAATTGTAATAATAGCAATGGCATCAGCTCTGACATCGCAGCCTAACTACTATAGGCTGACATGCAGCTGTCCCAGTCATAGTCGTTGTGTATGATAATAATAACAATAAGTTTGAGTTTTTCTATGTATTTGTGTAATCTCTTGTATCTTATATGATTGTATAACTTTTGTGTACAGATTTAAAAAAATTGTATTTCTTCAATTATTTATGTTTTCCTTTGGCCCAGTTCCAAATTATGGTGCAAAGATTTCACAAAAGTATGGGTACCAGGATATCAAATGCTGGCCTGGATCTAGGAGGAACAAGTACGGGGGGGGGGGGGGGGGGGGGGGGGGGGGGGTAGGCATTACATAAGATGCCTTATGAAACATTTAGGAATTAGAACTAATATCTACACCGTTATAATATTTCCTATGAGTGTCCCTCCAGCTCTAGGTCATACGCCAATTCAAAGAAAACTATTTTGAGCATCCTGTCAGATAGGTTATGGTAGCTGTGTAGCTGCATTCCTTTGGACAAATGCCCTCGGGTGCATCCTATTGGAATAGGAGAAATTGTGAGGCGAATATTAATAATAGGCATGCATCGTTGGAGGCATGCTTGCGGGTTTCAGCAACTGACGCAGTGGACCCAGCCGTCACAACTCGCTTCATTTAAAGTTGTGTGGGATTTAGCGGCGAAATCCAATGCTGCCGGCTTGCCAAACTCCCAGTTCTGGACCAGGATGTCTGCTGGGCGAGTTTGTCTACCCTCTTCGTCTAGGCTACTGCCTGCTTCAAGTTGTCCCCCGATACATGCCAGCAAAATGTGTCGTGCAGAGCATTGTGCCTTACAATTAGATCACCACCACTTTTACACGTGAGAACGTGATGACCCAGGGGATCTAGGGTATGTGAAGGACAAAGGAAACAACGGGCGTTTTGAGAGGTGTCCATTCCAAGCCACCTGGAATTTGGGCGGCTCCAGGTGTAAGTTGAGCTGGGGTATGGGCATGGAATGAGAGCCAAGCTGAAGCATGGGAGGATGACACAGAGAGGAGACATGCACGTTGTGTCGGTGAAGAAGTCAGGTCAAACAACATCCTCAGCTGATGGTCCTCAATCTTGGATGACAAGATCCTCTGGCGTGGTGGGGCCTCAAGGATGTCCTGGACACTTATAGCCTCAGATTCCTCAATGATATGGTTGAGGTCATCGATGGACTGCTCCAAATGGTGGCTCGCTCCAAGGGCGATTCCTGACTGACTAATGGATGCGATGAAGCAAGCATTTGAATGGTGGTAAAGACTTCGAAGACCCAGGTCTCCTCTACTAAGGCTCAGCTGTGCCTGGTGCCAGGCAACATCTGAGACATCCACACTAGTACATTCCGTGAAGCAGCGCCGGATGTCCGAGTCAAATAGGCTTAGAGCTTTAGCCACCAGGGAGGGAGGAGTTGATCTGGCCAGGTGTACCAATTTGCAGATGCTACCATAGGAGCTTAGCAACAAATATGCAACCTGGGGGTCTTTGGGACCAATCTGCTACAACCTGGAAAGCAGACTACGGATCTTGGAGCGAAGATTTGCGATGAAAATCAGGTCTCCGATTGGAGCACCGAGAAGCACCAAGTTCGGTGTGTTAGACCTTTTCATCTGCACTGGAAAGGAATTCAAATTGCGTTTACTAAAGAGCTCACACTTTGGGTCTTTGATGAACAGGCCTAAGTGGGGACCCTGTTCTTTAATAATTGCAATCACTCTGGCCACTGCATCCCTTGTACCAGCTACTACCCCGTCATCCATATACCATTAGTTATAATTATAATTGTAATACCAATTGTATTCTACTTTGACTAAAGTGTTTGATATTTTCTATAATAGCAAACTCTTTTGTAACAATCCACTGCTCTATATCTGGTACTTGTAGGCCTGATAATATCTAAGACTTAGTTGCCTGCCAATAGGTATGCAGCCAATTATGCCTGCCAAGAACGCGCTGTGCTTGATGGCTCACAGTAAATTATGCAAAATTGATCTATTTGAGCGTTATAAATGGCTTGTGTAGCGACGTGGTCGTTTGGTTTGCAAGCGGTATCGGTGGCCTCGGAATGCCTTCTCCGTGACGAGAGATCGGTTGAAGTGCTGGAGAAAGCAATAAACGGTTGGTCAAATAGCTTGAGATGCACCGTGAATATATTGTCTAGGCGTATGTTTGCATTAATAATAGGCCTGCCTAATTTGTAACAGTCGTCGAAGACGATCCAAGTACGGGGAGATACTACATAGGACGGGGCTGCTACCCGAACTCCGAAGGCGTTGTGCAGCTGGATGCAGCTATAATGAGAGGCAGAGACTGCAGGTTTGGGGCTGTGGCCGCCTTGGAAGGGTACGATATATTTGCATGCCACGTGACCAAGTGTAATATGTAATATATCTTGCACTGCTGAAGGTATTCGAAACCGATATCAGTAGCTAAGAGAGTTTTGGAGCACTCAAAAGCGAACATCCTGGTGGGAAGTGGAGCTACAAGTTTTGCGAAGGCACAAGGATTTGCCCTTGAGTGCAATGATTCATTGTTAATACCAGAAACTTTGGAGGCCTACAAGGTGGTGTGTGTATGTCATTTTTAGAGGACCTGGCTGTTTTTGATGTGCTTAATACTGGTTGCAATTAAGATGGTGCATAGCAACCTCATGGTTTAAAAGAAAAAATGTCCACTTCATGAAGTATTGTTTCGCCGTGAAAAGGTAGTGCACTTCTGCAGCCTTTTTTGTTTTTCAAAATTCATAAAAAGCCAGCAAATTCCATCCTTGAATTGAGTGAGAAGTGTAAAGAACATCCTATTTGAACAAAAAATTTGAGCATTTTTCCCACCCTGGATGCTCAATTCAGGATGGAACATGTACTGGCTTTCTGTAACACCATTTGTTTTGTTTGAAAAAAACTAGCTTGGCCATTCATAACTTATTCCTGTGTTTATTATATTAAAAACAATTTCATGGTCTCTAATTTCGCGTACCACTGTTAATTTCATGTGTAGAATGTAACTTTCAGAACTTGTATCTATTGTGTACTGTGTAATATTGATAGACAATAAGTAATCTATATACATGTTGTAGATGTGTATGTGTGACCTTTGTGATACTAGCTACATTTAAGATTATTAACTTTTATGCATTTCCCTTATTAAAGCAATATTGTAGCCAACAATGTCATCCACCTAAAACTGGACATGACACTCTGTGTGAGTGGCATCCCTCACCCCCATGTGATGCATTATTCACTCCTGTAAATGCATTCTGTATTTTATAGCCGTGCTCTGCTTGGACAAAAGTGGAAGTATAGCAGCTGGTATATCCACTTCGGGCCCTCCATTCAAAATGCCGGGACGAGTGGGAGACTCCCCTTTACCAGGCTGTGGACTATATGCTGATGATCAGGTATTGTAAATATGAATATGTTACACACTGTGTACATGTGTACAATCTGGTATACATATTTAACCCTATGATACAAATGTTGAAATTTTATACATGATAACATGTATGTGCATTTGAGAGTAGTTCATAGCATTACTCTGTGTTGTTTGCTTTTGTACACATGCAGTATAATTGCCACCATGACTGCAGATCGGTTGGATTTAGCATCTCAAAATAATTGGTGTCATGTAGATCATGCTCCAATCTATACATTAACAGGTTTCCTTCGTACGGGTCAGTGTGCTTGTTTATTACCGTTAATTTATGAGCGGTGGAAGGTGGGTGAGACACATACATTGTAACAATTGGTTGGGTTTAGCTGGTTTCGTCACCTCAATTTCCTTTTTACTCTCCTGCAGTAGTGTGTAGATGTATTATTTCGTAGTAAATAAATGCTAGGTGCTAGCTTATTAAAACTAGGGATTGTTATGGTTTTATACTCCATATTATTTTGTATCTTCTGATGCATCAACGAACAAATCCAAGAAATTGTCACCTAAGGCCCTTACACATTTTTACAAGCCACGCTAGCAGATGTACAATGTACCAGTTCAGCCATAATACAAATTTTATTTTAAAAAGCAAGGAAAGAGGGATATCTAAAATTGTTAGTTGGCTGCATATACATGTACCTGTATGGTTGGATTCTTGGCAATGATGCAGGCTTCTGATTGAAAGTAAAACATGAAGTACACCTGTGTAGACCTTACCCAGTTACATGAAAAATGTGGGGTTATTTCAGTCAGAAACCTAGTTTGGTTGCCTTTATATACTACTGTAATCATTACTTTCTATTCATGTACAGTACATGTAATAGTATGCTGCCAACTTTTGTTTGGCTAATGTGTTTATTACAGGGTGAGGGGGGTAAGAATGGACCCCATTATCCAATGTTGTCGACCTCGGTCTACTTAATACATGTACACATACAAATTGGACTGTATGAACACAGAAGAGCTAGGGGATAATATACCTCTTTGCTAAAATCACATATGAAGAAAATTCAGATGTTATAATTTACAAGTAGTAAAATGTTTATCTATCCCTCTTAGTGAATCAAACCCATCATGTAATTTAACAGTCATATACAACCAGCAGTGATTTATTAATAAACATTTGAAGTCATTTCCTTATTGCTTAATTGGATTGGGATAGGTTTGGCCTATACTTTGAAAAGCAATCAAATTGACAGCATCATGCCCGTCCCGTCTGTGGCACATCACAGATTGTATAATCTATAAATTGTACTCACTCCATGCCCCCAAAAATAGACATTTACATACATGCACATTTAGTAGCTAGAGTAACCATCTGAGAATTTGTATGTTGGTGCTGATATGTTGTTGGTTGAGTGAATGATCACAATATTTTTCTCCTCTCTTCACTCCATATGTGTCTACTATGGGACAATAAGGCTGGTGCAGCTGCAGGTACATGTACATGTATTACATCATGCACAGTAGATGTTTAAAAAATTCATGCTTCACACAATGTGTATGTAGTAGATATGCAAGGACGGATGCAGGAATAAAAGGAAGGGGAAGGAGGGGGGGGGGGGGGTTCCAGTATGAAAAATAGAGCCGTATTAAGTGCTAAACACACGTAAGGCCGATGTTGTACCTACATTTATTGTAACAAATTGGGATATGTAACCGTCTCGGATGTTTTTGGATGAAATGTTTCACAATTGTGCCGATATCTAATGGACATCAGGGAGAGGGAACTCAATCTTGATTCATTCACCCTGTTCCTCAAATGTGTTTTAATAATCCTCCTGAAGAGAGAAAATGACCGCTCTGCCTCAGCACTTGTGATTGGAGGAATATTGCATCCTAGTAGAAGCAATTGATGTATGTTTGGGAAGGCATCTCCATCACAATGTGAGATGTCCTTAAGTCACTGGCTACATCCTCCTTACATTGCCAATATACATGTAGCTTCTACTGTTGCAACTCACTAACGATAGACTTTGGTGATGAAAGATCCTCTTCAAATTGAGTTTAGTTAGCCGCAATGCCTAGAATGTCAGCACTATCAATTATTAGTGAGAAAATGATAGAAAATAAACACTGAATGACATGTCTGTTATCCCTACTAAACCTGTCATTTGGTTGCTGCAAAAGTTTACCAATGAATGGTAATAATATTGATCTTTTGTAATACTCTTGTGAGCTTTCTGCTGGGATATTGACTCTGAGTTTGCGCTTGTTTATACCAAAGGCTCACCTGTGTTATTATGAAGAGGATGTATATTGGAACCTCATCTATCATTTTTAAGACAAAATATATGTTCATGTCTCGTTGCTGTAGTTTGAAGCTAAGCTTTTCACATAATCTAGAGTATTTCACAAATGTCACAACCGTTTAAAAACTTTGTAGTAAGGATAACATTCATTACCTTTTGTAGTAGTTTCAGCATCTCAGCACTCACTGTACAGTTTGTTGCAAATCAGGGTATTCTGCGATGTTTACAATAGCACCCAGACAGTACATAATAATTTTGTACAATTAAAGGAAAGTGTATGGCGTTCCACCCCATCTTGTTTTGCAAAGGCCTGAAAGCTTTTCGTGTCTTGCATTGGGATATGCACTTTTAATGCATCAATAAAAAAACAGCTGTCCTTATGGTGAATAATCAAAGAATAGAAATGCTTCATTTCAGTCCTAATATCTTGTAATTTGGAACTTGATGCAATGGCAAGATTCTAAACATGTGAATGGCAATGCATGTAATGAGCATGTGTATTTGACACTGCCTTGACATACGTTTGTGCACCAACGCGAGGGGAAGACATAGCAGATGCACCATCATAAGCTTGCCTCTGAAATTGTTTAGGTCCAAATTACTAAATTGTAGGACATCAACTAGAACTTTTCCAACTCATCGGTGCTTCTTTGTAAGTGGCAGAAATCTAGCAAAACTTTGTTGATTAAAGCAACTTTGTTCCTTGTATCCTCATAACGAATGCACACACTAAGAACTTCTTTATTGTCAAATTTATCATGTACAGTACATACTTCATCAGAAATTACGGAATAAAACTTAGTGAAATGGCTCAGTTAAGTTTTCCTTCATTATTTCCCCAACAACTGATATAATTTCTTCCTGCATTCTTCTTGATGATATTAAATGTTCTATTAAAATGTTATCAGTTATTGCCTGGTGCTGTAACAAAGCAATAGAGTTGCCCTTGTTAACATCCTGAAGAACCGAGAAGTCTACACAGTCATCTCTGTGTCCTCTGAATGGTAGTCTTCCAAGTAAAACTATGGTGCTTATTATTTTTTCTAGAACATGTACAGTTGGTACTGTTCATTAGACCATTTTTCAAAGATGTTATCAACACAAAGAGTAGGATTCTCATAGGTAGTGATGAAAGAATTTGCCACCACTGTTGCATTTATGTGCTATTCTGCCTTTTCATGTGTTGGAAGAATCTCATCAGTTCCAAGTGCCCTTTTCAGGTTCACCATTGGTTTTGATTTGTAACCAATACCAATACTCCCAGATTAAAACCTATTTGACCTCCTCTAGTGAAAACAGATTTTCCAAACAGAACACAATATTGCAAAAGCCACCAGGCACTGATGGGCTGTAGACAAGCCAGTGATATTGATCTGACCATTTCATTTGGAATCTTAATTTTTTTTACTTCTTCTGATAGCATTTTATCCTGGCTGGATGTTATGAAATGATTCTTTTAATAACAATATTTTTCCACATCAGACAAGCCTGGGAGGGAAACATCACCAGTTCAACAAGGGCGATATCATAGCACTCTGTTGACTTAGCAATTGCATCTGTTGCAAAGCAGAGATTGTATCAATTGTCACGGTAATCGCTATCTGTGAATGCAGGTGAAAGAGTCTTTGTCTTGTCTACATGTATGTTGCATAAAGCTATTCCTGGCATAGAGGTAGGTGATGCTGACAGACTCAGCAGTAGTGATTGGTCATTAACTATTGCAGAAAAATCATTGGTTTGCATGCTCAGAACTATTGAATTATCGTCAACAGCTGTTGATTCAGCCTGAGTAGTGGACTTTTTTCAGGCTGTAATCGATGTCCTGCTATCATGTAATGATAGTCACAACAACACAGACACAAGCATTTCCATTAAGTATACGTGAACCTCCAAGCTATCTAAGTCGGTTCTGCTTCTAATGTCAGTTATATATATTGTGCAGCATCTGCACTGCTTGTGTGAGTGGAGATGATGCACATGGTGGTTGGTCACTAATGCATGCTGCGTCGATTCCTCAAGCCGTTTATATATCAGTACCCGGCCGGCTTGCGACGACGACAAATTACAGCTTACAAGGTGCCCACTAATTACCCTGACTGCATATACTGTTAATTCTGGTTTTGCAGTGGCATTAGGGACTAATTATCTCATCTACGTTATTGAATGCAGTGAGTGTACATATACGATGGACAAAATCAGGTTTGGGAATGTGACATAAAAATGTAACTCTACTGTCATTAAGTGAAATGAAGCCTCCAGCAATCTTTTCTGAGGTTCAAGGTATCAGTCTTCAGTCATGGTAGAACATAAGTATGTTTTACACATATTAGTACAAAAATGATTTCCCTGCTTTTTCTGTACTAACTGGAATAGTAAGATACATGTATATCTCCATTCTTGAATTGACAACATTATCATAACTTGCGATATTTCCAGTTTTCTGCTAATCAAACATATTGGTTACATCGTTCAAAAAAAAAATCATGCTGGACCTGTTGCCAGGGCAACATGTCCCAAGCAGGCTCATGGACATACATTTTACCCTTGAGTGAGAAATGCCCTGATGCTACTAGACCTATGAACACCTTTCAATCTTCAACAGATTACTGTCAGGTACACAAACACAGCCCCACTGTAGGCCAATTTCAAACCCCAACCACTGAGCCTTTGTGGAAGGATTCAAGCAGGTTTTCCAACAAATTAGCAAGGAATCCTGAACAAACTGGCAAGCTACTTTAGTATTCTGTACTGAAAATATGCCACCATCCAAATACTGTTATAGTACAGCTTTCACTCCAAAAATGAACCAATGAGTGCAAAGGTTTAGTAAAAATATATGGGGCCACTGACAACCCAAACAGCATAACTGTAAACACAAAATGCTTACTATTCCACTTGAAGGTGAGGTATTTATTATGGTGGTGATGGTGGTGGTGGGGGGGGGGGGGGGGGGGGCAATCTCAACATGATGATAACCTGACCTGAAATCAAATGTGAACATAAACTCAACTTCGTCAAACAACATCATGTCTATGTGTAAGTCCTCGTATATAAACCTCTGTTTTTGCAGAAACTGGTTCAAGCGTCTCATTTATCACCAAGCCCTTCTGTTCTCACCTCTAACAGTAGGCTACATATGCATGGCTGGTTTGCCTCTTCAGATACATGTATGTACTACCCCATCACCCACTCTGAAACTGCACCATCAACGCACCTTGAGTTATTTAACGCAGATGACTGATTGGGTTTACTGTAATGTAAGGAGTAGGTTCAGTACATAAGGGTTGGACTAACCCAAACTTCGTAGTATCATTAACCCCTGCAGGTGAGGTGAGCTCATTCTCCCAGAACCCAGCATGTTCTCTTAGTTGCGCACTGCCATCTTTCGTACACATGCTCATGCCCATCTTTTGGAAGCTTCCCAGCACCTCATAGTGTTATTAATATCCCCTATCACACGCTGGAAGTACGACTACCTCATCACGTCCTGAAAAAAATCAATTTGTAGTCTATATGACCATTATGCAAAGATGAAGTTTTGGGCCTTTTGGGGCATGATTCCATCTATGCCCCAGCTCACCACACTGGAAGCATACCAAGTTATTTCCATCACTTCCATAGCACAACTGTTGATATCCCATCAGCTCCAACATGCCTATGAAATTTATACTTGATTGAGTAAAATAATTGAAAGGTCATTTTGTTTACAAACAAAAAACCACTGCAATTCACTGCAGTGATCCATTTTGCTTATTGGGTAGGTTCAGCACATATAAGATTATCTAGGCACAGCAGCAGTTCTTGATGTTATTGAGTGGTATTTTCAATCTTTTTAAAGTGACCTAGGGATGTAACCTGCTGTGTAGTAAAGGGCTTGAATCTCTTTGCTCAATAGGAATTTGACTTCCGATCACCCTGACGATCCTAGTACATGTAATGCTATATGTATTTTCACTGATGCGAAAGAGCTTACAATTATAGCTGTGCATATAGTGTACCTCTTCTGATGCCATTGCTTTGCCATGCTGAAGTAGTCTGGGTTACCCATGCAGAACTTGCTAAAACCCCAAACAGTCTTCAGATTATATGGAATGTTATTTATCACAGGAAATTTGTCTAAATTGAATTTAGCGTTGAGTATTGTCACAGCCCAGGGCACCTTGTACTTCACAAACACAGACATCAGCAAAATTGGCTCCTTCCATCCTTGACTTGCATCTTCCACAAAGTAAGTCTTGAGGGTGGCATATACCCTGGATGGAGGAAGAGATACCATCTGGAGTTTTCTGTCAAGCTGATCACTTGATTTGTCTTCAAATCCTTACAAACTTACAAAGGAAATGATACAGGTATGGACGCGGGTAGAAAAAGCTGCCATTCCAAACACATGTATATGATCCTGGGGGACTGAGACAAACTGAGAGCTGCCTCCTTTGCTTTCTTTCCTGATTTTTACTGGCATAAGGCAATTGGGGCAGTCAAAGATCAATGCGGTGGACACGATTGCCAAGATGACTTGATAAAAAAGTAGAGCAGGCTGTGAACAATCACATTGTGTACACTTTGACCCACTGCATTTGTAAAGGTAGTGTACAAACACAAAATAGTACTTGTTTGTAAATGTGTGAAGGTGTGAATCACATTGTTGAGCATTGCCCACATACGCAAGTAGTACACGACTCTATGGCGCACATGATTCGTTTCCAGTCCCTCTACATGTATACATGGTCTTTGGTTAACAGAAGTGTGCAATGTATAAGGAAGTAATAACATCCTTAAATATTACATAAGACAAGTATTTCTGCGCATTCCCTGATACCCAAACACAAACACTGATGTACAGAAGCGGATTTTCTATCATTGCTTCCAAGAATCCACCTAGGATTCTGCTTGGGGATTTAACAAAATTGTTGAAGTTTGCACAAAATAGAGAAAACATTGAGTCAAGTGAGTCAGGTAAATAAAAATATTTTCTAACAAGTGAGTTGGTGGGATGTAGGATTTGAAGGCACCTTGTTTCCTTCCTTTTTACATCACCATTGACTTCAAATCCTGTATCACACCAACTTCCTTGTTAGACAGTGTTCTTATTTACTTGTCTAAAATTTTTACTTGCATAGTGGAATCTTTATTTGACCTTCACAGCATCAGGGGATGGAGAAAGGATTATGCAGTTCTGTCCCAGCTTCCACATTGTACAGCTGATGCGTGAGGGTAATGAACCTCAAAAAGCATGTGAAAGGGCTGTAAAGATGATGACTGATAGAACCCAGGAATGGTTTGAAGTTGCTGTAATTGCTTTAAATATGAAGGTAAATGGCCACTATGTGATACATTTGTATGTACAGTGGTTACTTCAAAATGTAATCTAGGGTCAGATTGGAGCAGCCAGCACAGTCAGAGAATCATTTGACTTCAGAGACAATAAAGTATACAGTGGTTTTCCATATGCACAATGGAAGCTTGGAGCTGTGCCCATGATATGCACTGTACCTCCGTGTTAACTGAAATTTGTTATGTGTACTTTCTAACTGAAATTTGTTATGCATACATGCTTGCATGGTTGTAAATGGCTATGTCTTGTGACTGCTGGTTAATCTGTAATGTACTGGGCTTCCTCCTGGGGATACATTTGTCTACCGCTGTGTACAGAAAAAATAGACTTATTCACTTTCTGCTCAATTAACATCCCTTTTAAATTTGACGGTGCATGCTCGTTGTACATGTCCTTTAGCCGTGGTCCAAAATTGCCAAGATCTAATTCATCTCTGGTCTGAATCTGAGCATCAAAGTGAAGTTATTTTGATTGGGATACGCGGAATATAGAAAATTATCTAGCAACCACTCGTAAGCAATCGTTTGAAGTTAAGCTCTGGCTCCAAAACCAGAGAAAAATAATTAAACCTTGGCGAGTTCGGGCCAAGCTCCAAAAGACCTGTACAATGAGCATGCGCCATGATATGTAAACGGGATGTTAAACTGACAAAATATTATTTTTTGTACACCGTGTTAGATAAATGCACCCCTGGGAGGATACCCGGTGCATTAGACAATATTTTGCAATGCTTGTGTTAGTTTAAGCCCTGCCTGCCTGCACTCTGTTGTGTACAGCCTTCTGACAACATTGCTGCAAACCAGATCATTTTGTTTCCAAACACAAGTTTTTATATATCTTTATTTACCGGCAGTGAGCGAACAGGAGGTAATCCTAACATACAGTTAAACTCAGACATTTAATTGCAAAAAACTTCAACGGGAAGGGAAAAGTGTGGATGGAAAGAATTGGCACTATTATAGGAAGGCAATAATTGTGATGTTTAATAGGTTCTGGCTTCCTGGCCTCAGGGGGCTGCCTTACGGATAGGAATAGGGAGTGCATAACTAAAGATTGGTGGTGAAAAGGATAAAGGGGAAGCATTATTCAATTGGATGATGGCTGGGAGGCACCAGCTCTGAAATAATTATGATGTTTAATAAGTTCTGGCTTCCTGGCCTCCAGTGGGGCTGCCTTGCGGGTAAGAATAGAATAGTGAGTTGAAATTACTTAGAATTTTTTTTTCTAATAGCAACAAAACAATATAATACAGTACACAACAAACACTTAGACCAAATATATATATAGTTGCATTAAAATGAACACTTTTGGAAAATAATAAAACCACATCAGTGAGGAAAATAAGGGAGGCCAGCTCCATCATCCATGCCATGTCCACTTCTCCATTTTACCCTGGATCCACGCAAGCAAAGGTTTGTTGCACGTAGAATAGCAAAAGCCATTCTGGCACGAACCCATCCCATTACTTCAGAATGTGACTTCTCCCACTTCTCGCAATTTGGTCACACAGGCACTTCATCAGGTGTTGTGCATCGTGACCCAAGACCCCATCTACAGAGACTACAAAAGGTGTAAATGAAGCACGTCTTTCTTCAACAGCTGCTGAGTACTTTCTTTTCTTTTACTGGTCTGCTGAGCATAGCACAGCATCAACATCAAGACCTTTATTGTTTGGCAAGTACATATATAGTACTGGCAAACTGAAGTTATAAAATACATACGATTAAAGGAGTATGAGAATATTATTGTAGTGACAAAGACAGCCTTCACATACAACAATATTGTTATATGCGCAGGCTGTCTTTGTCACTACAATAATATTCTTATACTCCTCCACTCTCCAAATACATCTATAGCCTCCCTAGTAATGACATTATAAAATCCATGCAGGAAGGAACAGTATTGCAAGTGATGCTGGTCTATAAGTACAATCCACTGATCCCAGACATTTTAGGGTAACTATGTGATTAAAAGCCTTGACTTTACACGAAGTCAAGACTCTGCCTCATACAATTCTATTAACCTAAGAAACATTTGTGCATGAAAAGTAGTAGAGAATTGATGAAAGCATGTATTTACATGTGCAATGTCCGATAATTGGCATGATGGGCAGACTATCAAAAGACAAACTGCTGCTGTTTCTGAGATCAGAACAACAATTGGCTGTCAGTCTCTTTAGGGTTAAAATACTTAGTGAATTCGGTTCTATGTCCTGAACGGATTGATGCAGTATAAGAAATGTCATTAAAAAGGATGTAACTAAAACCAGAAACAGGAGTAGTTGCAAACTATTGCACGTGTGTTCGAGCATATGTCGTGCATGTATTAATATATTTAGCTGCATTTATTGCTTGCAGTTGATCCATGCACATGTTGTGCATGTATTGTGATTACATATGAATAGTTGTCACTAAATCTTAAAATAGGAATGACCCTCTAACCTCTCCATGGCATGTAGATCAGATCCATGAAACAATCTGAATGTAAATGTAATTGATGTAACGTAAATGTAATTGATGTAACGACGTTTTTCCATACCACAGAGGTGGCTTGAACTACTGCCAGGACACCTAGATGCATTACTCATATAAATATGAGGGGCAATCAGACAATGTGCAGGTTGTTGCCTCGAAGCCTCCACGAATGGCTTCATATGGTTTAAGGTACGCGATTATCGTGAAAGCTAATAGCTTTTATGACAGTGGGACGTCATACTTATTTGTCCTAATGTTACAAAGATTTTTTTTACGTGGGTAAAGGGTGTTAACGAGGTGTTCTATATAATACACACCTTATCGTTGTCATGGGTTCTTTAGCTAGATTATTTTCAGCTCTACTGCATATGTATAACACCACTTGCATATCACGAGATTCTGATTTAGCGCAGTGCTCCTATCAATCAAACCAATTTAATCAAAATTTGTCATGGCAACATGCACTGTGAGCATATTATTATGTCATCTGTGTGTAATGAAGACTGTTACTGATTTGAAGAGTTTTGTTGACCGTTTTAAGAATGACATTCATGAACGTAATGAACTGCAAGCACCGCATGATACGAAAGGGGCTAGTGTTTTACATCCACACTAACATAGAAAATACAAGAAGTATCATTGCATCAATTCTTGAGCACTGGATTGTACCTTATATCGATCTCTGTATTCAAAACTGGTAAAGGAACAGCTACATTTTCAACTGTGTCAATAGACACTATAAACTGCTCATTGAGAAACACCTCTACTTTAGCCCAACACCTTGTAATAATTTTGACATTATATAAATTATATGACATACATGTATTGCCCACCACAATGCATCAGGTGTAGTGTTGACACAGGACCTTTCAGTATCCTACATAATGATGTAAGAACTGATTGTAAGAAATGTGCTAAAAAAAGGATGAGCTGCAGTGGGCTAAAGTAAATCGCATGCTTAAGCAACAACTGAAAATGAACAACCACAGGTGTAGGCATTTACACAATTTAAAGCAAGCTTTACAACGGAAGGCTAAAATTGAATCCAATCTTCGTTCTAAAATTAGAGACCTTAAACCTAAAATAAAAAAAAACAGCTAAATTAAGAAATTCACAAGTGGTACATACCAGCAGTTTTCAATAAATTGCTACTAGTAACTATTTACGAAGGGCTAGGAATTGTAGTATACGCTATATAGAAATGTAGAAAGAATAGTAGCTAAACCTTCAGATGAACAGGAAAAATAATACTGTTTAGCATAGCGGAAGCAAAAAAAAAAATGCGTGCACAGCTTAAAAACGTCAGGAGAATATCGCCAAAATCCAAGATCAACTTGTTATTTTAAAAAGACAAACAAACGATTCAAGTTACAGAAATAAGCTGGAAAAAAAGTAACAATGCTGAGTTGTCTGAAGTTCTCCCAGAACTTAGCATTGTACAAACTGAAACTGTTAGAAATGTTATATCTAATATGTCTGTACTTAATGGCTTTTACATTAGTAGAAGCAAAATATTCTGTACCATGGGCACATTATTTCTGTGAAAAATACTGGTAAAGTTCCCAAAGCCACTATCTGTTACTTGACACAGGAAGACATCGAGGAAGAAGGGGAAGATGAAAAAATATGCATATTACAGCTGCTTACTTACTATATTACAGGAGATATGATTTTTCCCCTGACTTGTGAAATGCCTTTTTCATTGGTAAAATTTTGTTTCCGAGAACATGATATGTATGAATTTGGACTACATATTTGCATATCGCTACAGTACTGTGAGCAGCCTACATATTTGGCATGATTTTTTAATATCTGTCGTAGTGCCTTCTAATTAAATATGCAGGAATGTGTGGCAGTTACTCCTTATACATATATATTTGGCTGCAGTAGCAAGATCAGTATAGCGAATATGTTAAACCGGCACAGTTTTTCTCAACGCTAATCGTAGTTCCTATATAGGAATTGACCCGGTTCGTGAAATCATTTTTAAAAACGCGACCAACGTATAACTCGCGTACTAAGAAACGGATAGTTTAGCTCTTTGTTGCTATCGAACCAGAAGACAAAGACGGTCATTTTAATGTTTTGTTCCAGTCTTCAAACTGTTTGCTTTAAAGAGAACAAAAAAGCTCGTGTTTTTCCTCGTCCCCCGGCCGATTCTTCTCCGTCGTCGTCGTCTTCTAACATGGCCGTAGACAACTTTTCAAAGTTTGGGGGGGCTATAATGACTGGGGGTGGGTGCAGTAGGGGGCGTGCCCCTGCTGCCCCCAGATAGGGGGTTTGGGGGAGCGCTGTAAGCTCCTCCATGGGGTCTGGGGCGACGCCCCAGCCGCTTTAACCTTTTCCGTATTTATTGTTAGCAAAAACTTACATTAAATGCAGAAATTGACCCGGCTCTATACGGTATAGCATAGATATTATACGGAAGGGATTGGAAACGGATGACGTGCAACAATACATTGCATTATCCTACCTACGGGCCGTCAGTATTATATTTAATTAACACTTTCCTAGCGACTCGTTACTGGAACTTTTTCGAAGAACAAAGATATTTGCCAAGTTTGAGACTTTAGCTGGTGTCCTGCGACTTGCTTGAGAGATATTAATGTAAAGAAATGCGTGTTTTTGACGCTAAATGTATTCAGACGCTTGTTTTTCATGAGACCCGCATTCCGTGTTTTAGCGATGCCTTTGTGGGTGTACAGGTAACGATAGCTTAGTCGCATTGGCTATTGCTTTGCATAATCGAGAAGATCGTACTATGACAAATCGACCTCTGTGAGTTTTGTCTCTAATGCACTTCGTACTATAATAAAAAAGTCGCCGATAACCATTTGGACATGTGTGTGGTTGTGGGCGTGCAACGCGTGCTGAGGCCTATTTTTCCATTGTTTAATTCGATTTTCTGGTTGTGTACTGATCATATAAACGACCTGGTGTGTGGACAGCTTACGGCCACACTAAGGCCATTCCAAATGTGATTGTAGTTTCCCGTCCTCCGCCCGCGTCATTATAAACCCCCCGCGTAATGTCACTATTATGTTCATTATTCTAATTATTGGAACAAATTATTTACGGTACATACATTGAAGGGGCGGATCTAGGCGGCGAGGTAGACCTATCACCTAATTATGCTTTATGATGTGATCTCTTGTGCAAATTACGTTGGGGACATTAGCACGCCAAAGATCTATATAATACACTCAAAAGAGATGCTGGCGGCCGGCTGATGTGATGTATATGTGCATAATATGATTTAAAGTAAATAATGATAATAGCCGCCCACCCGTATGGGGAGCCAAAAAAAGGTCCGGACGGGAAACTATTTTCTCATTTGGAATGGCCTAAATACTCATGTTTTTTCTCGTTGGAACTCAGGTGCGAATGGGAGGACACCGTCGATTGCGGCTCTATAGTAGGAAAAATTATGAGAGGAAAAAGAGACAAAAGCGGTCCTTTTTGGTTTCCCTCCCTCTGCAATTGTACGTGCAAACACCAGCTACAACCTTGGAACAACTTTGGAGCAGCTAGCCTTACCTTTACCCCAAGGTATATATGTGTTGCGCGCGGTCGATCGATTTGCGCTATCCATCGATTGCTCTGCGCGAACAATAGATCTATCGATCGCGCAACCACCAATAGATCGCGCAACAAACATTTAGCGCAATTTACTGATAATGGCAATGCAATCCATTGATCGCGCAACGATACTTGCATGCATGACTCTGATATCAAACGATATTACATGGATAGCATACGTCAATGCAGAATACTGACATGCAGAATCCTTATGACAGGTTTTTTGGAGCACAAGTCACACATCCATTTCTTAAACTTAGTCGCACTGATTCCAACACAGTTTGAATGGAGCGTTCACTGCAAGCATAGCAACGGATATCCAGTTTGCCATCATTTGCGGACCTACACTTGCAATATAATTTGGTAGATAATCCGTGGGTGGCGATTTACAACAGTATATGGAAAAGGAACTATACCAAACTTATCAGTGCGGCTTTAAGATGATTGCACAATTGCTTGTAATGCAGTTGAGTTGGATCTTCTCCATGAATCAGTGATGTGGCAAAAGCTACAGCTAGGTCACCACAAGAGTAGCTGTCTTCTTGTTCTTGGACATTCATGACATTAATCGTTATTTGGGATTCAGAACATTGAATATATTTCGACGCAATCGAAAGGCAGTCTGAGTCTGGTTTCAGTTGCATAGAGTCATAAATGCAGACTGTATTCATTTCTTCCCCAATATTTGATATGAGCAACCAATGGTTTTTATTTACAAGAGCAAATTCAAAGTTTGGGGCATCAAATAACATATTTTGTTGCAGAACAGGATTTTGAAGACCATCTACGGCAGGAAAAGAATTTTTCAAGAGCTTATTAGCGGCATCCATGTGTGTGTCATTCAGCTCAGTTGTGTCCAATATTGCTCTCTTAGATGATGAAAGTAGAGGTGACTTGAGTGATAATTTGTGTCGAATTGGTTGGAACAAGTTGTAGACAGATGACATTGAGTGGAACATTCTATGCCATTTTTCTTACAAATACACCTCGATCATAGATTTGCATCCACATGCACTTGTGCATTTACAGCTGGACTTTTGTGAATTTTGTCAGTGGATGGAATTTCAGAGCCGCTTCACGAAGTGATAAATGTACTTCAGCATTACCAGCATCAATTTGGCCATCATAAGACTGGTGATCCCCTCCGCAGAATTTCCCCTTTAGCGTTCCATAAGCAGTTTTAAGGCAATATGTCTTCACCTTGTCCCCATACACATGTTCAATAACACAAGGAAGCCGTGGTACATCAGTTTTGGATCTATCTAGCTTGGGAATGCGGGAATGCTAACAGTTACCTTATCACCAATATGAAAAGTTTGAACCTTCATTCATTCAAACCCTCTTGTCACTCCAAAGTACTGACGTTGCATCTGAAATCAAGACATACATGCCAGTATGTCCATGTCAGTAAGAGAATTCAGCTTATACATGTACTTACGTAGTCCAATACTTTCTTATAGCCACTGTGCTTCAATTTTTTGGCATGGATTGCCTGAACTACATCAACCAACTGGTCTGCATGTAATACACGAAGAAATTTCCTATAAGAGAAAAATAGGCAGCGTTTACATACAAGGGGATATACTCATTGTGGACATGTATTACACCAAACCTTGACGCTTTCGTCATTCGGAATTACAAGAACATGCGAGAGAGGAAGATCGACGACCTGTAACTTTCTGGTTTTCACCCAGTATTTGAAGTGATGATCGACCTTGTCTGCCGGATGCAGGAGATGATTGACAATGGCGTCAAACTTTGCTTTAGTTAAAATGCAGCCCTTTTTTGAAGCTGTATTACTATTGGCAACACTAGTCATCCAAGCTTTAAACAGCGGATCCATATCAAGCCACGATACGCGTGTAGCTGACAGCACCCTGAAAGGCAGAACAGTCAAGACACCAAGCTTTTGCACCTATTCGCACACGTGCGCTATCAATCGACTGCGCAAGCGCATTGCTGTTCACGTGTGTTCTATTGATCGCGCAAGCTACTTGCTGCACAATCGATCGATTGTTGCGCGATTCATCGGTGGTTGCGCGATCGATAGATTGGTGCGCAAACGATAGATCTATTGTTCGCGCAGAGCAATCGATGGATAGCGCAAATCGATCGACCGCGCGCAACATATGCATGTCAGTTTGAGTTTGGGATTGGGATTGTTTTTTAAAAATACATATACAGATTGGAAATGTGAACTGAGGGAAGGTGTCCTTAATATCATAAAGCTTGGTTATAAGGGAACTTGTCTGGAAGTTATCCGTTGTGTGGCAATCAGGCCAGATTTCTCTTGGTCAGTGTATGTATGTGGTGTGACGGTAAACCAAAAGTTGTGTACTATGTTAATGGATCTGACAGAGACATTGAACTCAGGTATATAGCATGGCTGTTTTAATTGCCTGTAAAGCAATTACATTTCCCTCGCATTTTAGCCTCTACTGTCATCACCCTTGTACACACAATTCACAGTAGAACACTCTGTCAAGGCAATGTTGAGTTTGTTGATATTCGAAGTATCCCTCATGGTGTAATGAAAGACCTTTCAAGTAAGACGATTACTTGTATGTAATGGACTGATTAAGCATATACTTCTTAGGGTCTCAGGTTGTAGCTGCAGTTGACATGAAAAGGATTGATTTTCCGTCATTATTTCATGTCAACTGTGAGGTAATCATTGAAACTACTAAATCACAGAGATGCACAGCCTGTGAAAAGCATAGACATTCATTAACTGCTTTAAAGTCACGCAAAAGTCATGATGATACAACTAATCCCAATAGCCACACTTCCTATGCCACCATTAAAACTCCGGAAATAGTAGAGTGACTTCATTGCACGCATAAAGAGAACAAGTTGCTGAAAAAACAAATAAGTTGTCTGCGGCAGAAAATATCCTCTGCTATAGCTACAGAGGGATTAGAAGTGGATGTGGGTTTGCACAATGGTATAAAATCCATGGCAAATGACTGCACAACTCAAATTCAGCATTCTTACCCAGAAGGTTCATTCCAGCGTCTCTTTTGGGAAGAACAAACAAAAGCAAAAGCATCAGGCGTTGTTAATCCTCGCGAGAGCAAGGAGATGGCATCCTTTGTTCATCAAATGGTGCCTGTACCTCAGGCATTTGTCTGGAAAAGCATATGAACTGGTACGTGATTCAGGATGTGTGCAGTTACCATCTCAAAGAACACTTCGGGATTACACCCACCATACCTCCACTAGCATTGGGTTTTCAGTTCAGATTGATGAGATGCTTTTGGACGTTGCAAAATTAGAACAGGATATAAACAGATATGTGTTTCTCATCATGGATGAAGTACATATCAAACAAGATTTGGTTTTTGATAAGCATTTCAAAACTCTGCTGGGCTTTGTTAACGTAGGTGACTTCAACACTCACTTGTCACAATATGAAGCTTCTCTGTTAGGTGAAAGTGGTCAACCAGTTTTGGCAAAATCCATGCTGGTATTAATGGTGAGGGTCTGTTCCAGAACCTGAATTTTCCATATGCACAATTTGCTTGCACGGATCTAACTGGAGATCTGCTTGTTGATCCAATATGGGAAGCAATAGCAAGGCTCGAAAGGCAAGGATTTAAGGTTATAGGCATAACCTGTGATAGAGCATCTGTGAATCGTCGGTTTTGAAAAATACATGCCAAGAATGACAAAAATCTGTACAAGATACCTAACATATTTTCAAGTGATGGTCGGTTTTTATATTTGATATCAGATCCCCCACATCTGTTAAAAACCACCAGGAACTGCTGGTATGGCTTGACAAAGAACCTTTGTGTACGTTACATAGCTCTTTAATGTTTCAATATACTCTTGTGTAAATTATTTCCTATACAAAGCTCTATGCTCTTTTCGAAGTATAGTAGTTGATACACCTGTTTTACAGCCTGCCGTTGAACTAGCCCCATCGTAGCACTGTCCACCACAATTCTGAAATGAAAGGGATAACCTCAGCAAAATGTCTTCTATTGTTCGGATGATGCTTTCTGCAGAGATAGAGTCCATGCTGTGGACTAACTTCACTATACTCCAGGGCTGGCGGAAGCTATTCAGCATTGGTCCGGCTTGGGCGTGGCCATAAATTTTTTTCTATATCTATAGCTGCCATACATCGTAGTGTAATATTGTGCAATAGATGCATAAAACATGTGCTTGGGTAAGATCAACGTAACCGGCGGGTGGACCTTCTCGGAAATGCCCTTGCTAGCCATTTATTAATCTCAACGCACGTGTGGAAAGTATTAAAGTTATTTAAAATTAATGTAAGATAAATACATCGAGCGACCCTTATGTGGTTATACATTGTACATAAACAGCAACCTCCTTAGGATTTAAGAAACTAATATATATATGGGACAGTGTCCAGCTAAATCACCCTTATGGTACTTTTTCAAAATTTCCAGAACAAGCAAAAGAAAAGTAACGCTCGCATTGAAATGTATGGCTAATTATAAATTCAGTGCCTAATAACTTTGTGATAGATAGTCCGATTTAGGATGCGTAAGGACCATTTGACAGAAGCTCATGGGTGTTCAAGGAAAATCAAAAAATTTGAAAACTTGAAAAACTAGCCAGAAGGGTGATTCTGCTGGACACTGTCCCCATATATATATATATATGGAACGTTGCATGGGAAAATGGGTCTTGTGGATTTTATTTTATAACATAAAATTCAAATCGATATATCTTCCGAAATATTAACGCTATCGGGTTCCTATTTTTAACACAACATACCACACCATTACTATATGTGAAAATCCATTTAGGTGCCTTACACTTGCGGGGTACCGACGTTACAAGGTCCGATACCCCGTAGGGTTCAAAACGGCTATATTTCCAGATAGGAACCTCAAAATCGGTTCAAATTCGATACATACGTACTAGGGTCCTGTCGCTATTGATTTGTTCTGTTCGTTAATTTTTACATTATCCGTTACGGGGATACAACTGTGCAAAGTAATCGCATATTTCCCGGTCGTTTCGCGCCATTAACCTATTACGACTGCCATCGAGGACATGAATATGCAATTACTTCCTGTTAAATAACTATGTCTCCGCCTATATGTCACCGCCCATCTATACACTGTACAACAAGTACGGCGATTTCGCTTCTTTGCAAACATCTCCTTCTTGGCTTCTTCAATATAGCGAACAGAAGCTAAAGATTCGCACTACGTGGATTCAGCTGCCACAACACGGTACGTAGGCCTATTAATACGTGCACGTAGAAATCGAGCGAGTTGTTTCGGTCAAACTGCTTGAGTTCCAATCCATTTATGCGTGCACAACGCTATAGAGCATAAAAGTGCACGGTGTCTGGGGCTAGCTTAATCTGAAACGCAACCCTTCCGTTTTGATTTCTGCGCAGATGTATCAAACATACACCCCCGTTGTAGCTATCTGTATTTACCAACATGCACTATTCTCATTGGCCTACTAAAACCTATTTCTTGTTTAATTTATCTTCATTGGTGAACCAATTATAAATACATGTATTTGGTTCTACAAAATAAAATCCATAGGTCACACGTACACACACACATACACACACACACACTCACACACACACACACACACTCACATATACATATACAACCTCAGATCAGAGCAACTGGTGTCATTTAATTCTGTCAGAATGCTCCCTCATGCTTAGCTTGCAATCGGTATGTGCTTGGCATAGTTGGTTGTTTGCCCAAAGAGGGGTCAGGCGACAGTGGGTGTGCTGTCCCTCTACCCTGAGTGCGACTGGAACCAAGGTTACCATTTGGTTAGCCCACACCTTGACGCTGGTCAAGGTAAGGTGGTTAGGGTAAATACCCAAAGGGTGCTGCCTGCCATTGATGCATAAACAATAACACCTGTAGCAATGCATGTATAAGTACAGCCAATGCACAAGTGGTAAGCTATGCAGCTGGCATTTAGCTGTAAACTGAGTGATTGCACCACCCTACCATCCTTTGCATATACATGTGTGACCTGGAACCATACCAGGTGTCAATATTTTGGGGACAGTGTGTTGGATTGGGTATGACTGAAAGTGAGGGATTAGTTAAATGGAGGGGAGGCTTTCCCAGACTTTTAGGCTCAGGGTTGAATGGAAGTGAGGGTTTCCCAGGGGATACTCCAGGCTAAAATCTAGGTGGGAATTAGCTAAATTTAGTGTATTGCAATGTTGCCATGTGCGCTTACACACACACACACACACACACACACACACACACACACACACACACACAACACACACACACACCCATGGGCAGTCAGTCATTCACACATTGCTATGCTATTAATTGTAATTTAATTTATTTCCTAATTGTCCACCAACTTACAAACACAAAACTGCCTTTCGCAGTCATCCTATTCATCACATGTTTCACTTTGTATCTAAATTTGTATTTCTATTGGAGCCTTTGCTTTTTCTAAATTGTCTTGTGTTTCAATGTGCACATTTATGCTTGCATACACACACATACATACCACACACCAGCACTACCATACACCTGCAACTGCAGTCACATGTTTATTGTGTGTGTAAATTTGTGTTTCCTTGCTCTGGCAATTACCAACTAGTCTTCTTGTTGCCTTTTGCACTTTTAAACATACATGTATGCATGCACATGCACGCACACACACACACACACACCCACACATGCACACAAACCCACATGCACATGCACACACACACCCACACAAACCCATATGCACATGCAAACACATTCATGTACACACACACTGGAGTATGCTTCAATCACAAACATGTGTGCATATGCATGCATAAAAATAGTTTTGGCAGTCATCCATCATACCACACACACACACACACACACACACACACACACACACTTGTAAATTTGTGTTTGAATTATTATCTGTTGTCACTTGTTGCTATGTGCACATTTAGATGTGAGCCTGCACTACAAGAATTCACACTTATGCACACAGGCATGCATGCACAAGCACACACACTCACACAAAAAAACACACACACACACACAAGTACAAACCACCCACTCTTGTTGACACCATTCTGCTCACACTTGTACCTCCAGCATTATAGCCTGTTAGTCTTTAATTCACCTCATATGCAATTTCTGTTTATTTATTTTTCTACTGCTCCTGTTTGGCTTCCACTAATGTACCCATGGCCTCCACTAAAAGCTCATGTCCCAGATTCTAAGTACTAATTTATCAGGTTGAGTAACACCAGCAGCTAGGTACGTGCACAGCCATAGGCCATCACCCACAGCTGTTGAGGTTTTCAATATACAGCACATGAATCCAGGCTAGGAATCTCATATGGTATGGATAGTGTATAGATCCTGAGCCGGCTTTCTGTGATTCCATTATAATTAATTGCCCTTCACCTTGACCTATCCATGTTGTGACTTGGCTCGTGGATTCGTCTTATGCCGTAGGTTGACTACCCCCTCCACAATAAGCCCATCACTTAAGCTCACCTCAGCGTATTGCTGGAAACTTTGGTAAGGCCCATGGCTCTAGAACCGTCCACCTGTGCCCTATCAAAACCCCCAATACTATACACAGTATGCCTGCCCAGGCCACAAAGATTGAAACTATGCCTGTTTTATGTTTATGACACCTATTATGATCCAGGTCACACACACATAGGCACACACACATGCGTACACACAATCTCTAAATGACATCCGAAAATTCCATTAGCTACACGTAAGGAGGTGGTGACAAGCAGAGGCCAGTCTATAGCTGATGCCTCTGTCCATAGGACTCAGCAACTGGAAACACTCTGCCTGTGTGTGTGTGTGTGTGTGTGTGTGTGTGTGTGTGTGTGTGTGTGTGTGTGTGTGTGTGTGTGTGTGTGTGTGTGTATGTGTGTGTGTGTACTTGTGTGTGAGGTGTGCATGTGTGCCTGTGTGTGTTGTACCTGGTAAGGTGTGATTTATATGTGTGGTTCTGAAAAGGCTTACTGCCTACTTTTTCACTGGGGTTGGAAGCCTTGCATACCTGGCAGTGAATATCATTGCTACCCTATCACTGCTGATAGTGGTTAGACTGGGCCACTGTAAAGTTTGGATTGGATTGAGTGGTAATAGTATTCACATCCAACTGCAGCCATGGGCTCCCATATACCCAAGAATTGGAGTACACACACACACACACACACACACACACGCACACACACACACATACACAACACGTACAAAACAAATACATACATACATACACACTCACACACTAGGTCCAAATGTATAAAAGGCATGGAGTACATGGAATTTAGAGAGGTGGTGACCAGCTTATAGCTGATGCCTCTACCTTAGCAAAAAGTGTCTTTGAACAGATTCATTTTTGGCAAACCAGCCCTGGTGTGTGTGTGTGTGTGTGTGTGTGTGTGTGTGTGTGTGTGTGTGTGTGTGTGTGTGTGTGTGTGTGTGTGTGTGTGTGTGTGTGTGTGTGTGTGTGTGTGTGTGTGTGTGTGTGTGTGTGTGTGAAGTGCACATGGCAACACCAGACATTCATAACCAGATGTTTAAAAATTGGTTCTTGACCTGCTCATCATCTCATGATTTAACTCCCTACCAGCGGGGCTGCCCAGGCCACAAAGGTCCAAATGAGCACTTTTAGTGCTTGTTTATGTAGATGTAATGTTTTGGTGTACGGGAACAATAGCAATGCGCTAAATTCAGCTAATTCCCACCTAATCCTCAGAAAATCCCCTGGGAAAGCCTCACTTCTATTCATTCCTGAGCCTAAGTCTGGGAAATGCCTCACTTCCATTGAACTAATTCCCTCACTTTCAGTCAAACCCAATCGAACACACTGTCCCCAAAATATTTACACCTGATATGGTTCTGGGTCACACATGTATATATAAAGGATGGTAGGGTTGAGCTGAAATCACTCAGTTTACAGCCAAATTCCAGCTACATTGCTTACCCACCCACCACCTCTCCACCTGTGCATTGACTGAACTTGTACAGGTGTTTTTGTTTATACATCAATGGCAGGCATCACTCTTTGGGCTTCTACCGTAACTTAACCACCCTACCTTGACCAGCGTCAAGGTGTGGGCTAACCAAATGGTAACCTTGGTTCCAATCATCCTTAGCACCTGACTGGCTGGCTGGCATCTGACCCCTTTTGGGCAAACAATTTACTGTGCCAAGCACGATGGGAATTACACCAATTGCAAGCTAAGCATGAGGGAGCATTCTGAAAGAATTAAACGACACCAATTGCTCTGATTTGGAGTTGTGTGTGTATGTGAGTGTGTGTATAGCTACAAAGGGGTGCATGTTTGATACATCTGCGCGTGTGCAGAAGTCAAAAAGGAAGGGTTGCGTTTCAGATTAAGCTAGCCCCAGACACCGTGCACTTTTATGCTCTATAGCGTTGTGCACGCATAAATGGATTGGAACTCAAGCAGTTTGACCGAGCCAACTCGCTCGATTTCTACGTGCACGTATTAATAGGCCTACGTACCGTGTTGTGGCAGCTGAATCCACGTAGTGCGAATCTTTAGCTTCTGTTCGCTATATTGAAGAAGCCAAGAAGGAGATGTTTGCAAAGAAGCGAAATCGCCGTACTTGTTGTACAGTGTATAGATGGGCGGAGACATAGTTATTTAACAGGAAGTAATTGCATATTCATGTCCTCGATGGCAGTCGTAATAGGTTAATGGCGCGAAACGACCGGGAAATATGCGATTACTTTGCACAGTTGTATCCCCGTAACGGATAATGTAAAAATTAACGAACAGAACAAATCAATAGCGACAGGACCCTAGTACGTATGTATCGAATTTGAACCGATTTTGAGGTTCCTATCTGGAAATATAGCCGTTTTGAACCCTACGGGGTATCGGACCTTGTAACGTCGGTACCCCGCAAGTGTAAGGCACCTAAATGGATTTTCACATATAGTAATGGTGTGGTATGTTGTGTTAAAAATAGGAACCCGATAGCGTTAATATTTCGGAAGATATATCGATTTGAATTTTATGTTATAAAATAAAATCCACAAGACCCATTTTCCCATGCAACGTTCCATATATATATATATATATATATTTTAAGCTCAGTATTATGATTGGTCCGGCCAAAGCTGGACCTGCCCCCCCTCCCGGTTGCGCCAGCGCTGTACTCTACTCACGATCGATCGACCGCTATCAATGATTACAGCTGTAAGTAGTTAATTCTAATTATACGGGATACGGTTAACATTTTAATATTAATTTTAAAAAATTTGGGGGGGGGGGGGGGGGGGGGGGGGGGCTCAAGCTCCCCCAAGCCCCCCCCCCCCCCCCCCCCCCTTGTCTACGGCCTTGTCTAATTCTTCTTCTAGGGTGAGTATAGCTCGGGATAGGAAAGGTTTAAAAGAGTGCAAATTATACCAATCGCTTTAGAATCTCCTGAGGTATCAGATATATGAATAAAGCATGAAACTGATATACCGTACTGACAAGATGTTTTGGCGGCGACTATTTGGCGAAAGGCTCCGCCAACTGTGCCGCCATCAACTTAATATTTAATTTTTTCCGCCAACATGTTATCAGCGGATCCATGGCGTCGCGGAAGGGGGCGGGGGGAGGGACATTGCGCATGTATTTATATAAATATCCCTAGACCTATGGCTCTTAATCTTGCCATGCTAAATGATTACCGTACATGTACATGTACTTCTTATACAATGCACAGACATACGGCGCATGTAGTGTTCATACTGGTACTATACCCGGTAGCGGGTCGGCCATACGAAAAAACTCCTTTCTCCCCGCTATACAACTGATACTGTTCAATTCATGGAAGGCACTGAATCTATGCTGGATGATGAGTCGTAGTTATCAATATAGACTGATAATATTGGTGCAACAGAGCCATAACCCTAAGAAGGAAACTGGTTTTAGGTAAATGAAATGAATACATCAACAATTACATGAGTGGTTGTATATATAATGTTTCAATACTGCTACCCATTCCTTCACTACCGCATCATGGTTTGATCCGAGAATGTCAACCACTTCTCTTGTACTGTCACTTGATAAACACAAACCAAGTTTCTGCAGTCTTGAGTATACCTTAATGCATGTATATACTACATGAGCATGCCCAGAGTATAGAATGAGAGATACAATAAAATGAATAATGGTATTCCTCCTAAGTGATTTAACAAGAATTGCTATGCAGGCAAGTGTTATGTTGAGCTAGACGTTTAGGACTGTTTTTTGGGATGCAAGTATCTAACATTCCAATGAGAACAGGAGCTACACGTTTGAGGGTAGCTCCTGTTCTCATCTAGTGTTGTGACTGTGGCTATTCGCATAATAGGTACAATGTTTTATGATGTCCTTCATTTCCGTTCTTATAATCCAGTTAATCCTAGCCAACAGGTACTTCCTCATTGCTTCAGATCGCAGTGAATGCTTTGCAAAAGCTACTTTTGCATTGCGGTCTAGAGACCTTCCAATCGCTTCCCTTAATTGATGGAGACAGTATGTACTTCTCACACCCTTGATAGGATACAACAACCTGTGCAAAATTTTAGCAATCCATTGATATAAATGCCCCAGACAAATCTTGTGCATTTACCTAACACCACTTGCTTCTTCTGGAAGAGTATTAGCTGCACGCTTTGTGCCTTTGCAGCGAGAAGTGGAAGGTGTGGTAGAACTTCGTTGGCAAAGCAACTCCTGCAAGTCACTCTTTAAGCTATCTAAGTTCTCCTTCGGTGCCGAATACTTCGTAGTGAGGTTGAAGCATTTCTTACATATAAACCCAGATGAGTACTCTTTCGACGCATCGCTCTTCGCTCCTCCAGCATCGCAGACTAGATCAAATAGTACAGCTCGACACTGCAATAATGATGGATTATCGACCCGTCGTCTGTCTTTGCAGCTTAACACAGGGGCAACGCATAGTTTGCAGCAATCCATATTACTAAGCGCGCGTGAATTGATTAATATGAGCGATAACAAATGAGTGTCGCTGTACACCTATGACGTCATGCTTACGATGACATAACGCGTCTATCATGGAATTAATCGAACGCCCACGCGGAACGACTGGATGCGAGCATTCTTCCAGACCCTCTTTCCACGTAGCGGTGATGTAATCCACTCGCAACTGTGGGAACCAGGGTCTGGGTATGAGACTATGAGACGGTCTGGTGAGAAACAAAACTGGTACCGGTAGTAGAAAGTTCTCCGTCTGTCACAATTACTTAGGCGATTCCCATTCCTGAGGAGTACTCAAAGTCTCGGTACATCTATTCTGGAAACGCCGTACTCTCGTATCGCCTCGTTCCCCATCGAATGACCCTCGTTACCCGTCGAATGATCCTCGTTCCCGATCGAATGCGTTATCGAATGAAATATTGCGTTATCGAACGCTATATAAGAATTATCGAATGAAATATGAATATTGAAACAAACGGCTCCCCATATCCTGGGTTTTATTAATTATAAATGAAATACGTTGTTTAAATAGTAATACTGCATGTTTTAATGGTACACGCGCACCTCAACAAAAATGCATGGCCACGAGATTCTAAAATAGAACTGTCATATGACATTTTTGCCCATGGCAACATTCACGTATAATTAGAATTGTGCAGCGTTATAACTTATAATTATACGTGAATGTTGCCATGGGAACGCTTCAATTTTGCACACTCGCATTAGGTCGTACCGTACTGCCAAGACATAATGGCGGAGAGAACTATTTGGCGGAGCCAAAACTATTTATTTTAACTAAATGGCGATTTGTAATTGGCGGAAGGCTCAGAATCATTAAATTTATGGCGATTTATAATTGGCGGAAATGAAATGATTAATGTTAGCGTAGCTGTTGATCATACTTCGAAAGCGGGCTCCCTGGGGGATTCGGGGTTTCTCTTTTACCAACATCGTTTCATCATCCTGCAGTGAAAGTGATTTGCCATCTCATGGTAATTTTATGGCCCATGTTACAAGTGAATGAATGCATTCTTATTTCTTTGTACTATAGTGGTTGTGGATCCAACCAAACCTAATGATGAAGAGGATTTGGAGTGGTTTGGATTCAAAGATAACATTGACAAGAATGTAAAACCTCGTGATATTAGATTTAGCAACCAAACTACATTGCTGCATTACTTTCATGTATATGCTGTAAAGGACAGGATTAGTTTTAAACACCATAATAGCAGTCCTCCACTGATTACATCTGATGGCATTGACTTCAATGTCTTATTTCATGCACCAGCAGACAATGAACAATTAGTTGCATGCAAACTTTCAAATTCTAATAACACGAATGTTAGTCCATTATTTACCAGGTCTTCAGACATTGTCAGCTGATACAATCACCATATTCTTCACAAATACTCTTGGAATATGTCCCATGTGCAGTTCTAGGCAGCAATTTATTTTTTGTGATGTGCAGGTAAGACTTCTCCATAACGGAAGCCTTTCATGTGAATATTACTGCTACCCTACCAGAATAGATGCAGTAGGTCTGGGGCACTGTACAGTCCCTGAGAATGGCAATAGCATTCAAACTCAATGCACCCATGGCTTCATCATGTTTCAAAGTATCTGTAGAAATGGCACACACACACACACACACACACACACACACACACACACACACACACACACACACACACACACACACACTTTAGTACATGAAGTACTGCCAACAAATAAGCAAACACGTAGTGGACGGTGGCTATGAGACAAACATGTTGTGGAGGCTATGAGACACAAACATGGCTAGCATGAAATGCAAGAATCTAGTTATCTAATTTTAGGCTATGAGACATGATCATGTAGTGAAAGGCGTGAGATAAGGGAGTGAGGTGGAGGTTATGAGACATGAGCATCTAGTGAAGGCATGAGACAGGAACATGTAGTGGACAAGCATGCATGGTTTGCGTGTGTCTGTGTGAAGGTGTGACATGCAGTTGAAAAAAAAACCCTGCTAAAATACAAATATGGTGAGCTAGTGGTTAATACATTTTTGTGTACAGAGCATAACACAAAAAAGAAGGGTTGCTTTTCAGCTCAGGTGTGGCTTTAATTGGACCACGCCCCCTTCTGATCAGTTTTGCATATGAACATGTAGTAGAGGCAATGAGACACAAGCATGTACAATGTAGCAGTGGCAGATTCAGGATTTGGGGGGGGGGGGGGGGGGGGGGGGGGGAAGGTGTGGGAGGTGTCCACACCAACTGCAGCTTGGAATGCTGTAAGCTCACCCATCAGGTGAGGCTCTGCCCCATACGCCTTTGCAATTGTGGTGTTTCAGCATTAAAAATCTCATAGCAAATTGCAATGGATTCTATTTATTTTAAGGGGAGGGAGTTAGGGCTTTCCCCCCCCCCCCCCCCCCCCCCCCCCCTCCCCGGGTCTGGTATTACTGTGTAGCGGGGACTAGGAGACCTGGGCATTTAGGGAAGGAATCAATAATGACAGGATCCTTCTACGTTGGTACCAAATTTGAACCGTTGTATATTACTTAATGTATAATCAAGGTATTGATTATCAAAATCAGAGTATTATTTTTCCCGCTGCCATTCTGTTTTAGAAGAGACTCCATTCAATTCATGGAACCTCTTCTAGAATTTAGAACCACGCGAAAAATTGCTGTCATCAATATTTAGATTATAGATTAAGTAAAATTAAACAATCTGCTAAATACGATAGCTTCAGGACTCCTTCGGGTATGTTGCAAATTTTGATGCCAGTTTGTTCAGTTTTATGCATTTGTAACCCTGAAGGTTACCAAACGGTATGGACGAGTGTAAAAGGCCTCAGTGCGTAAAATAAAATTGATGCTGTTTTATACAAGCACAAGCCTGTTTTTGTCATAAACGTCCATAAAAACTCTATGAGGCTATAAAAGTCAGTTTAAAAGATATTTTACACCATATGCATATGCACCAAATGATGTATATATTCATTATACTAACATGATGGCATAAACATGGAACTTCCAAACATACAATTGTCAATCAATACATCATTCATATCATTCACACTTATCTTATATGTACAGAATAATTAAGGATTGCTAAAAATATGCATCACATTCTGCATGGCATATTCTAAACTAGACCTCTTTGCATCCAACATTGCTTTTTGCGCGATGGCTTTCTTCAGTTTATCTTCAACAATCTGCAATTTTGCATCTTGTTTTGGCTTCTGGCCCTTCCACCAACTGTCCACACTACTTACTAATTCAAAGTTTGCTGAACTTGTGAAGGAATCAAGGTATTCTGTTAATTGTGTTTTAACCATTTCGAAACATCCATGTAGGGATTTTGTCATTCTGTTTTTCAAAGTTAATGTCTTCACTGCATGGATAGGTATGGTTTTAGTGTGCACTTCACATGAGAAAACAGAGCACCAAAAACTCGGTGACTCTGTCACATTTACTGTCTGATTTCTGAAGAATGCGGCAATATCAATATAATTTAATGGTAACACATTACAGTTAATATTTTTTGGAAGTGCTGGAATGAAGTTAGTCACATTGTGCAGAGGATACGACATTGCTTGGTTTTCAAATATAAGTGACAGTTCTCGCTGTAGCCGCATCACCTGCTCCTTAACTTGTATCGAAGCAATGTCATTATGGTAGTGCACGATATCATGAAAAAACTGGTTTATTATAGGAATCAGATTTATAGAAAACTGATTGTTAACCTTCCTTACAGCATTATGAAGGTTATGAGGACATTGATAGGTCACTGCATCAATATCTTCTAAATATATATCTATTATATCAGGTATTTTAGAATTCCATATTGATGACAGGTTTGCTACAGTTGATGAACGAAGCATAGTAAGTGGCTCTTTCAGTCTTAATGGAACATCACTGATTATCTGATTCACTGCAAAAAACATTTGCTTTTGATGCAAGACACTTTGATTTGCTTTGGGGACACCAAGTCCTTCTAACTTCTCAGTAATAGCTGAAAGAAGAGTAGACAAAATTTGTATTGCTTTTTCAGCTATATCTCTTTCAATGACTTTATGCCCATAATCAACAAACAATTGTGTCAAACGATTTTCAATTTCAAGTATTTTGCTGTACTTTTCAAGTGACTTGCATGTTGCAATATTGTTATTGCTACCATCAGCACTATCACTTTGCCCTTGGTTTCTCAATATAAGCTGTGCCTCTTCCATAATGCTATCATCCACATGATCAGGGTTATTAAGACATATTCGACTCTCCAGAGCCCAAATAGCACTAAAAGGTATTACCTGATCAGGGGATATTTTTACTTTTAGAAGTTCTTTCAAATATTCAGCCACAAACTTTGGAGTGTCATTAGGTCTTATCGAGTCCTCCAATTTAACAGCTCGATGTTCATCAAAAGCATTCATATGATTTAAAATAAAAAGCAGCCTTTCTGATGAGTTAAAGATAGTTGGATGCCGCTGCTTCAAACTTTTAAGAAGAGCTATTTCTGCATCACTTTTCATCTTTCTGTAATCCAGCACAATCACAAATGCAGCCAAGTGTTGGATACTTTTGTCAAGGTCTAAGCTCTCCATAACAGCTTCATCAGACCCAGGCGTGTCAGAAATTTGCAAAGAGAAATTCTTTGAAAGAGCACTTAAAAAAGGAATTCCAATATTTAGCCAAACCTTTTTGTATATATTTTGTTTGGACCGTTTCTGCTTATTAATATTCCATAGCTTGCTATGTATGTTTGAAGCCCCTTTGGCTAGCTCTTCAGTGGAATTTGTGAAGCGTTGTCCTATAAGCACACCGTCAGGTATGTTTCTGTTATGAGTGATAAATACTTCAATAGCAGTTTCTGCTTGTATGGCTGATGGCAAATACCTCTTGTGCAGTAGAGCATTTAAGGTAGTTGATTTACCAACTTTCATCATTCCAACAAACCCTACACGAACCTGTTGTGTTGTAAGTTCTGCTGCCATTTTGTGCAGATCCGACACATTTTGTGTTTGATTAATTTCATTTGCAACGTGTAATGCCAGCTTAATACTTTCAAAAAGGTGGTTTTCGTCCTTTAAAAAAGTTGATCCTATCAATAAATATTCCACATGCAGTAATGAATTATAGTATAACATATCAAAAGTGATTGAATGCAACTAGACTACATGTATCACACGTACATGACTGTAAATTGAGCAAAAATATATTTATTTGCAGATTGTGTTACTCATATATGTGCAAATGCACCATTTGATGCAATTCAAATCACATTCCTCAGGTGGTTTTGCATAGAAATAATTAATACACATTCTCAAATTTTTGCTGATGCACAGAAATTAGAGCAATATCTGATTATAAATTTTGATTTTATGATAAGATCTGATGTGATCTAATGATTGGTCACAACATCAGATAGATTAGTAGAGTGTGCATTTGACTTGTTAGTAGTACTTTCATTCTTCTATAATTTGCTTCATGTCTATTATCTTGGGTATTCCCAGCGGGGCATGTTTTTACACCAAGGGGCACAAGAAACAAATTATTTGGCCACGCTGTACAAGTTCTTATCAGTTTGGGTCAAAGCTTTGAAGCTCTAAAGTGTTTGGCTGTTCTTGTAGCAGCTCGTCTCAGCTGAACCACCTGGTACGTAACACGCTCCCAGAGACAGTTTGAAAATGCGCTGCGTAACTTAATAACCGAGGATCGAAGATCACATATTTAGCTAGAGCAAGGACTTTGTACCCCACGTGGCTATTAAGAAGATTTGTTTTTGAAGGCGAGAGCTTAGAACAAGTCGCGTTTTCCGCCTAGCTATATATAGCCGCCATTTATGGGCCAGTTAAAACATTTTATTATGCACGTCAAACGTATTGGGTATCTCCAATTTGACAAGCTTTTATATAAGCAGCGAATATAGGTCTTTAAAGCTTCGGCCCAAATAGATAAGGACTTCTAACATGGCAAAACCATTAAATGCCACTGGAAAGCTGAATTTGTTTCCTGTACCCCGTGATGGACAAACGTGCCCTGCGGGGGACACCTAGGACAATAGACATTAAATTATCACATCTAATAGTAAGGTTGCAAAATCATATACATTCTTGGCTCAGAATACAGTTGTTTACCGTCTTTAGTACAGCTGGAATTCGGTATAGCTCACTCAGTTTTGGCTAAAAGCAGGATGTCATCTGGTAATCAACAAGAGTTTTAGTAAAGGTTTGTACTAGATGACTTTCTGCTTTTAGCTCTAGTGTAATTTGAGGTGTTAGAATAAAAAATTCCATGTAAAAAAGTGCACCACTAGTGACATGCTTAAAAAAGATCATGTGTAGCATGGTATGTGTATGTGATGCCACATTATGGTAGATATAATAGGGTATGGTGTTTATCTATTCCAATTTGGACAACTGATTCATCATCAGTCTCTATAGGCTGGTAAGAAAAAAAAGGCCAGGCACAGGCCTTACACAAGAACATAAACAAGGACATGCTGATAGTGAGTGATCTTTGACGGACTAATATAGTTTTTGAGGGTTTACCTTTCCTTTTTAGCAGTTTGTCTATTACCTGGCATGTTGATCCAAAAAAATGCAATGAATTTTCCACTGTTCCATACAGTTACTTAATACTATTCTGAGTTGAACTTTCAGTATTCATTCATCGTCAAAAATCATCGGCTGCCTCCACATGGTTTCATAATTTGTACACGGCAGCTGAACCCAGCCAAACACTACTATTGATTAAATTTTTTTATATCTTCTATTCGATATAGAAGTGAAAACAGAACCACACTGACGTTTACATGAAGTGGAAAGTCAAGGGAGTACATCAGACATGCCTCAAAGTGATGAGAAGTTGGCAGTAAATGAGTGAAACAACCAGAAAATGTGTAATTACTTTGCACATCTTTAGATCAATTGTAAGTCCTTTATCATCAGCAACCACAACCTCACTCCTCAGCAATGACAGCCTCACTCCTCTCAGCAACCACAGCCTCACTCCTCTCAGCAACCACAGCTTCACTCCTCTCAGCAACCACCACCTCACTCCTCCGCAACCATAGCCTCAATCCTCTCCGCAACCCCGTTCCAGGGCAACTGAGACATATACATGTGTATTGAGCATGTGACTTTCAAGCATGAAATCGTGGCTGCAATTTGATAGTACCATTGAAATTCCAACAGTGTAACTGCCCACTGACCACCATTAGGCCGCAATGGTGTAAATTCATCTGCAGCTGATCTGGGTACAAGACTAATCCCCCCCCCCCCCAAACTCAATTATTAATGGACATTAAAGCATAGAGGGCAAGCCAATAGTGAGCTGCCAAACGAGTGCATGGCCTGACCACTTTATGCTCAATGTCCACCTCAAGAAATGGCTGAAAATCATATTAAAATGTGTGTATACCAGTAGTAGGAAGAATTACTTACTGGACATCACCCATCTGCCCAGCCATCTTACATGTAGGTGAGTCATGTCACCAAGCTGGGTGGCAGCCCTTGCAGCAGAGGCCCGTAAGCTACACTCCAATGACCCAAATGCCAGGAGTTAGGTTGGCACTACATTCCATTGGCAGTTGAGACGTATGGAAGTTGGTGGGTCAAGTCACATCAGTTCTATCAACTTTTGGCATGACATTGTCCAAATCTTGTTCATAACTAACCATCTTGTATGTATCATGAAGATGTGATAAGGTGAAAAGTTTGAGCTCTGTAACACTAACCACATTTGAACTATAGCTTGTTGACATTTTTACCATTTATGGTTGCATTATGTAAACCAGGGGGGCGTTTCTATTTATTAAGTCCTTAACAATCGAGATGTAGTACTAATGACCATGCCAATTTATACAGTGTCATTGTGTGCTTGTTTTGGTGTGTCGTTTATTAAGAGTCATTAATAATGCTCGCAATAAACTAACCATTAATGTGTGCTACGTTAATTAGGTTTTAAAAAAAAACTCCCTTAAAAGAACCTCACAAATTTTATATGGGCACCATCCTCAGATCATGAGCGATCAGGAAAAGCAATAGTTAGGCGGGGACCTTTGCGCGTTACGGAGATATAGGACCAAATCGGTGATGTTTACAATATAGTTTTCACTGCACACGCTATCGTTTACACATCACGCAAAAAGATGCCTATGTAAGATAAGCAAAACCGCTTGTGTAAACGATAGCGTGTAACCCGCAAAGGTCCCCGCCTAACTATTGCTTTTCCTGATCGCTCATGGTCTGAGGATGGTGCCCATATAAAATTTGTGAGGTTCTTTTAAGGGAGTTTTTTAAAAAACCTAATTAACGTAGCACACATTAATGGTTAGTTTATCGCGAGCATTATTAATGACGCTTAATAAACGACACACCAAAACAAGCACACAATGACACTGTATATATTGGCATGGTCATTTGTACTACATCTCGATTGTTAAGAACTTAATAAATAGAAACGCCCCCCTGGTTTACATAATGCAACCATAAATGGTAAAAATGTCAACAAGCTATAGTTCAAATGTGGTTAGTGTTACAGAGCTCAAACTTTTCACCTTATCACATCTTCATGATACATACAAGATGGTTAGTTATGAACAAGATTGGACAATGTCATGCTAAAAGTTGATAGAACTGATGTGACTTGACCCTGGGGCAAAGAGTTACCATTTCAAGGCTGGCATCTCACCTGGCCATTCAGGTGATCCCCTAGGTCCTCTCCTTTTTTTTTGTTTGGTGCTGCAGAAGACTATATCTACCATTGGAGTGGACCCTACCTGCAACGGCCTAAAATTTCATTCTTGGTACATAGATGATGGTGTTTTGACTGGACCCTCACAAGCAGTGAAGCAGGTCATCTCCATCCTACATAGCCAAGGACCACCATTGGGTCTGGTCCTTAACACATCAAAGTGTGAGTTTTTAAGCAAGAGTGATCTCGGCATGTTCCCTCTAGACATGAAGAGGTCCAGTGTACCAAATATCGAGATCCTTCGTGCCCCTATTGGTGATGACAACTTCTGTGCTAATTTTGCGACTCAGAAGCGGGAAAATGCTGGTAAGCTGCTTACCCATCTTGAGGAAGTTGGAGTTGTTGACCCACAAGTGCGCTTGCTTCTTCTACGACATTGTGGCAGCTTCAGTAGCAGAAGCATTGAAGGGGTATGATGATGACGTCGCCAATACTTTTCAGAATGTACCTCTATTGACACAACAGACAAGGCATGGTTACAGGCCCAGTTAAGCCTCAGCAGGGGAGGACTAGGCCTTCGTTCCTGTCCCATCATTCCTCGGCTGCTTATATAGCCTCTTTGAGTGCATCTGGGCAGGGAATTACAGATGATCGGCACCTCAATCATTCAATCCAGCTTTATAATGCCATCCTTTCTACATTTGACACCATCTCAGCCATTGACATCACAGACTCAGTGCATGGACAAAGGGTTCTGTCTTCCAAGCTCGAAGACCATCAGTTCATGGAACTGTATAACTCTGCCTCCATGCCTGATAAAACTTGTCTACAGTCTCTATCATCACCCCATGCTTCAGCTTGGTTATCTGTAATACCCTCACCTGGATCACAGTCCCACCTTGAGCCCAGTGAATTTCAAATTGCTTTGAAGTGGTGGTTAGGCATTGCTGTCTCGGAAGGATCTACATGCGTGTATTGCCCTAACCATTCACTGGTCACTCCCTGACATGCAAACGTGGTGGTGATGTGGTTACACGCCACAACAGATTAAGGGATGTTTTGTCACCTGGCACATGTTGGCTGTCAAGTAGTGATGGGAAGTGGATGGGGATCAGAGAAGAGCAGGACACGGCCAGCTGATGTTCTGATTCCTAATTGGTCATTAGGCAAGCCAGTTGCACTTGACCTTACTGTCACATCACCGCTCATTGCTGAAATAATTTCCGAAACGAGTGTGACAGCTGGGTCTGTAGCATATGCAGCAGAACAGAGAAAACACATTGCAAATGACCCTAAGTGCAATGAGCTGGGTTGGGTCTGTGTCCCCCTGGCTGTAGAACTTTATGGGTCTTGGGGATCGGAAGCCAGGCAAACTCTTATCTCGACTTGGATCACGTTTAGCCTGTCAGCTGTGTTGTTCCAAATCCCAGGCTATCACCCGACTGTATGGAAATCAGCGCATAACTCTGGTACGGGCAAATGCTAGAGCTCTGCTAGCAAGGTGTGCAGGCTGTAAGGATGGTCCAAGCGATGATTTCTTACATTTGTGTATAAGTACAGAATTATGTATTCATGTACTGTACATGTGTATGCCTATTATTAAACAATGTTAATTTTAAAAAAATAGAAATACAACCACCCATGATTAGTTAAGTAGTTTATTGGATGTTTGTCCGTTCAATTAAAAGCTACATGTATATGTAAACTGTAATTTCTTGTTGTGAGTCGTTACAGCACAGGCATTTATGGCAGTAGGCCTATAACCCGAAAAATTGAAATGTTAATGTTATGCCCTTAGCAACGTCTTAGACAACCTGCACTGAAAAAAACCTGAGCTTCAGGTACAAAAGTGGAGCGTTGACTAGCGCCATTGAAAAGCTTAAAACAAAAGAGGCATCATATTTCTATTCATATACTAATCCTCATGGTAGTTATATCGCTACAGCACATTATGGCTTGTGAAAGCGGGTAACCCTCGAGAGACCCCTCTGCTTACAAGTGAGTTTTCCAAGCTCCCAGAGTTATTGTAATAGAAGACAGTACGTATCAACTTAGTCAAGTACATGTGCTCATAGCCACTTTTTTTGGGACAGTGATGTGCATTTCTGAAGTTGATTGACAGCTAGTACTGCTCGCTACAGTTTGTATCAGACTAATCATAACTTTTGTGAGAAGGGATTACTGCAACATTTTTTAATATGGTGTGCTCCTTAATAACCAAGGGCAAACGTGTAACTTGGTCATGTACCAATTGGCACAGTATGAGTATGAGCACGAGTGATCAGCATGAATGTAAGTGGCTAAGAAATAAATATGGTTTATAAAGTTAGAACCTTGACCAGTGAAAACTAGTTTGTAAATGGGCTGCACAGAGCATAACAAATAACTCACACCTAGAGCATTGCTGGTTTTGTTTATAGGTATGGTGAAAACTTTTTCTTTCATAGGGCAAGTATGATATGTGGCTTGAAAAACAGATGCAGCTAGAATAATTTTATTCTTTAACTATCCAACCTAATGTCCAGCCGCAAACGCGACAGTACATGTAGCAGCTTGTTTACATGTATTAGGTAATTAACACATCCGCTTTGCATACATTCACAGGTCTGGAACCTGCAGAAACAGTTTCTTTTCGTACCAAACCCCATTCATCTGTGCCGCTTGTGATTTAGTGAAATTCACTGTTTGCACACCCCTAGATCACAAGCGACAGTGTCAACAGTGCCAGGTGAAGTAGTTATTTTTCCTGAATAGCAGATGTGCTATTTACCTTATAAACGAGCCACTACTAATCCAAAACATGCACAAGTACAGTCACATTTTGAAAATTTCAGTGTCTAGCTCTTTTCCTCTCCAAAAAAAAATGCCCTTCAGATTGAAGGAAATGCCTAGCTTCTGGGGCGGGGCTGGGGAGCTTACAGCTTCTCCCCCCCCCCCCCCCCCCCCTCCCCGACCTCCTACTGTAGCTGCAATGGCGCGGGTTCCCCACCCCCTCATTAGTATCTCTTTTCTACTGCTTCATATTATAGATATTTAACCCTAAAACCCTCTCAAACAACGCTTCCCACGGGACTAAGTGTGCCAACCGAAATGAAACAAAAAATCGGGAGGTGAGGGTGAAGGTTATAGCTATATGTTGCGAGCTTCAAATACAACTTTAAAATTTCGACCCAGATATAGGGCCTACACTAGCACGGAGAGAATATATTATCTCTGACTAGCAGCACGGATTATATATTTTAGAAGACGTGCATCCTTTGAAATCAGTAAATGTAAGGAAGGACTGCATAAGCGCCGTCAGCTGTTATTAAAAATCGGCCTTGTTTCTTAGGTATAGTCCAATATGTATGGATTCATTACACCGTTTGAGCATATATTTATTGCATGGGTTAGAAATTCCAAATGCGATATTCAATACACTAGTACAGGACTTGCAACCCTTACCTGGTAGTACACTCTGACAGCTACCTTCTACGCTGCAGTACTCTCTGTCATGTTCTACGCGAGTAGCCGTAGCGGCAGCACACAACTGTAAAGTTACTAAGAACGCGAGTAGCGCCATGACGGAGCACGTGATATTCTAGAGCGCCTACTTCCCGTCTAAGCCCACCATGCAAAAAAATGCATTAATAGTACCAGCCCCAATGGCGAGGTTGGCCCCTTACCTCACCCAAACTAGGTGTACAATATACATATACATTGTGAATGCCAGGCTTGGTGCACATTCTGGAGCATCGCATGACTGCGGTTTGAACATTGAATTTCATTCCACGTTTAATAGATTAACACCACTACCTTTCTGCTTCTAATATCCATATATCCAAAGACCACTTCCCTTAAGGAAACAACACATAATATTATTCTTGTACTTCATCTTCGATTCATTGTTGAAATTATTAAAACAAGCATTTGTTTTCATATTTCATCACTGTGAACTGGAAGGACCTTTTCTTTATTTATAAATGGAGAAAAAAAATTTAATACGTACACTTTACAATAACTTATCTGCTCAGTACCTCATTAAAATACTATGTAAAATTTTCAAATCCTACAATAAATTTATACATTGACAGTAGATCTACAGATGACTATAACTACAAGACTTTCACTTGCTGAATACCTCAATTTTGGACACTTTGAACTTCAGAGAATCATTTTGAAGATATTCAACATCAGTTGCAGTATTGTACAATTCCTTAAGTGCAGCAAATTTTATGAATCCAATACCTTGAGGAGCTATGTTACCAACATCTACTCTTGAATTTGCTGCAACATCACTGCTAGGGCCAAATTCAGCTGTTTTCA
The DNA here is from genome assembly GCA_963681505.1 of Eunapius fragilis. Classification (NCBI taxonomy): domain Eukaryota; kingdom Metazoa; phylum Porifera; class Demospongiae; order Spongillida; family Spongillidae; genus Eunapius; species Eunapius fragilis. Next base: position 9,224,626 of record OY811971.1, on the reverse strand, counting down.
CTTTACTATAATTAAATTCATTTTTCCAATTAATAAGCTGAACAGTAATGGATCCACTGAATGGCCACATCAGAGAGGCATCAAACTCACCCTTCATTAAGTATATAAACCAACTGAGGTGCGATCGCTTTCCACTTCCATAGCCATTTGGATACACTTTTAAGCACAACTTGTAGCCTGCCCAGTGTGTATAGAAAGGAGGGCTGAACCATTCATATGTTTCGTTTTGTGCATAATGTGAGAAGTTGTGTAAAATTATGATGGTCTCAGGAGAGTACAGGCTCATTCCATTAATAGACTGAACTTCTTTGAGAGTCATGACAAGATGCTGCTGTACTAGCAATTGCTGCTTATTTAATTGCTGCTGTTCATCCAACTCCTAGGAAGTGCAAAAAAGGTCCCTATGTTAGAATTAGAACAAACAAATGCATACAAGAAAAAAAAAACCACATTGCCCTTATCTGGCTAGTTTTTTCATTAATGCTAATTACCAATATAGTGCTGAACAAACATGTTGCTGACTTTGCTTTATGTGGAGAGAAACAAATCATATTTCATTTAATACTAATTGATCAGTCAAATGTTACATGAATAAACATATTCGCAGGGTCAAAACATCAGCATATGTAAAGGCTGTAATTGTGTACCAGCAGTACACGTTTTTGTATCAATCTCTGTACAATAGTAGGGTAAAAATAGTAATATTTAAGAAACCATGGGTGGAGAAAAATAATGGAGTAATAGAAAAAAATTAATATGTACAATTTACATTAGCAGGATCTACAAAGTACCTCATTACATTACTACGAATAGAATATAATCCACACACCAATATAGGACTGACAAAGGCGATAATGCAGGAGAGGATAAATACAATTAAATCAGTATAGTTTCGTCTGAACCTTAATAAAATCATAAATTGAAACGTACACTATTCATAGTTGTCATTAATGGGTCTTACTTGCAGCCAAAGATTGTTGGCCAGGACAATAGCTTGTCCCCCTCAAGATGCTAAACTAGCCATCCCACTCATAACATAAGCACAGTCCTTTCAATTAAGTATAATCAAGCAACCAATTCGTACATTTACCCAGGCAATGCCAGGGCAAATGATAAATAAAGCTTCCATTCAACAGGCTGATTTTATACGCAATATTCATTAATTATTAATTAAAACCATTCATGATTGCATTGCTGTGTACGGTAATTCCACCACAAATAAGCAATTAAGTTATAATTAAAATGATGAGCTATTTATTGCAGTGTCGGCAATACAAAAGGATGCCAATACCCATAAGGTAACACCCTTCCTCCTACAATTTGTTGCAGTGTAGCTTTTTCCTCACACTTCAGGACTTGTTGCAATTGTCCATCAATTGCCTACTCAAAAATATTGAGGTAAATAAACATTTATTACAGCTAGAACACTAACCTTGTTTAATCCAGCAGCCTTCATTTCAATATGTTTGCCCAAGTTATCAATATTTTGCCTCAGCTGTCCGAACATATTAAGTAAGGTCACAAGCAGTGGAAGTAATTGTACTAATTATATTCATCATGCGCTATGTAAGTACTAATTTAACCTTTCATCTCCAGAGCCAAGTCCTACGTGTAGGACCAAGAATGAAAATTCATTATAAATAGAAATGCATATTTTTGGTATCCATTGCTCTATTGTTGGTCAATGTGTCGAGCATGTTAAATTTACTACATGTTAATCAATGTATTTTTAAAATCATACTATGTTACAAGCAAAAAAAAACGAATGAGTTTCTTAATGCATTACGCATACAATTGAAAAAAGTATGACAAGTGAATGCTTTTTGAATTTTGATGTGAGTGCTACTTTATACATTCTATGGCTGTGTTCTAACTTCAATCGGTTTAGCCATGTTTTTACTACATCAGTGTTCTCAACTCCCAGAGGAATGGGGGGCTCATGCCACATGTACAAACGTCTGGCCTATCTACTTTCCTTCAAGGGAGAGGTATCCTATGCTACCTTAATTGCATGGGTCCAATGCCATATCTGCTTTTCACTTCAATTATGTGCCTAAGAGGGACAAGGTTCATCATCACACATGGGTCATTCCATTATAAGTGGGGTAAGTGCGTGCCTCACATCTTCCGATCCCGATGCAATTATTCATATTTGTTTGTCTTTGGGGGAATGTTACTTTAACCGCTTATTCAGTTTATAACTTGAATGGTTTACGAAATATGCTGCCCTGAATAATGAATTTTTGCAACTTTGCAGCCTCATAACCTTTCCATTTTTTGCCTGGTAGTGCCTTCTTTAGCATCAAATTGAAGCTCAATTTACGTAGAATCTGTTTATATATTTGACTTTAGTAGGTGGTGAAAGGGTTAAATAAAATTTATCATCGTAGCGCAGATTTCTAAATTGAGATGAATTTCCGGATCGATAAACAGAAATTTTTTTTTTCAGGATTGAAGGGACCATCAATATTGTCGTTTTTATGGAATAAAAATTTTGTTTATAGACAGGCTCTAGGGACCGCATCGAGTTTTACGAGTGTCCGCCATCTTAAATGTTATACTGGGCACTAATATAAAGTGTTTGTTTATACGCCACAAGTGTGTTACGTAAGTATCGCAAACCGCAGCTAAGAACACTGGCCACCAATTTGCGCTCAGCTAATTAAAAATGAGTTTTTTTTTAAAGAGTGCATCATTTAGAAGAATGGGCAGGTAAGTATAATGCATGAATGTAGAAATATAAATTGCTTCGTTCTTGTTGCAAGTAAAAAGCAACCAGCCACGGCCGAGAACTCTCTACTTTTTGAAGGCGACCCGGCAGCGATCACATCTATGACTGATGGAGAACCGGCAGCGATCGAACCGTCCCCTTCCGATAACCCTGAAGGGCGTATGCATGCTGTTGATACCGCGGGTTTATTCCCGCACACAGCACGTCCAGTGCGTGGGAGCTCAAGGACAATGAAATCAGAGCCACCATCCCCACCGCTATCCCCACCAATTGCAAGCACCAGTAACAGGCCTGTTACCCGTACTTGCAATTAGTGGGGATGGCGGTGGGGTCTGTTACTGGTGCTTGCAATTGGTGGGGATGGTGCCTCTGATTTCATTGTCCTTGAGCTCCCACGCACTGGACGTGCTGTGTGCGGGAATAAACCCGCGGTATCAACAGCATGCATATGCCCTTCAGGGTTATCGGAAGGGGACGATTCGATCGCTACCCGTTCTCGTATAGCGACTGTCATAGATGCGATCGCTGCCGGGTCGCCTTCAAGAAATAGAGAGTTCTCGGCCGTGGCTGGTTGCTTTTTACCTGCAACAAGAACGAAGCAATTTATATTTTTACATTCATGCATTATAGACTAGCTTACCTGCCCATTCTTCTAAATGATGCACTCTTAAAAAAAAAAACTCATTTTTAATTAGCTGAGCGCAATTGGTGGCCAGTGTTCTTAGCTGCGGTTCGCGATACTTATGTAACACACTGGCGTATAAACAAACACTTTAGATTATACAGTATAACATTTAAGATGGCGGACACTCGTAAAACTCGATGCGGTCCCTAGAGCTTGTCTATAAACAAAATTTTTATTTCATAAAAACAACAATATTGATAGTACCTTCAATCTTGAAAAAAATTTATTGATCCGGAAACCATCAATTTAGAAAACTGCGCTACGATGATAAATTTCATTTAACCTTTTCACCGCCTACCAATGTTGAACTATATATACAGATTCTACGTAAATTGAACTTCAATTTGATGCTAAAGCACTATCAGGCAAAAAATGGAAAGGTTATGAGGCTGCAAAGTTGCAAATTTTCTGGAAAAAATTAATTATTCAGGGCAGCATATTTCGTAAACCATTCAAGTTATTAACAGAATAAGCGGTTAAAGTAACATAAACCCAAAGACAAACAAATATGAGTAAATGCATCATGATCTAATGATGTGAAGCACGCTCCCATACAAAGTCATAGTGGAATGACCCACACCACAGTATGATTCAATAACCTTACTAGAAAGCAAGATAGGGGAAGTATAAACTTACAGCTCTAACTACGGTATGTATATATGCGGTCGTGGCAGCGCAAACGGACCTAGCACATATAAAAATTTTCCCGGAAGGAACTTCAAAGTTGATGCGTGCAATTATACAATGTACGCATAATTAAAAATTCAGGCCACTGTAACTCCATACTAAATTCCCGTGTGTAAGAAAGAAGTTGTAGAGGACATAGAAAATGAAATAATGAAAAAAATATGCTCTAGGTAGGTCCCTTTTTGCTGCCGGGTCAATCCATTATATGTCAATCACTTTTGGCCCTCACATCTTTAGATCTTGATGCAATTTCTCACATTCGTTTGCCTTGATATGGATGTTAATTATGCGTATTATCAATTTAATAACTTTAATGGTTTACAAAATATATCTTCCTGAATAAATGATTTTTTCCAAAAATTGCAACTTGGAGGGCTCACATCTTTGCCACCACAGTGCAGATGCTGGTATATCAGGCATCAAATTGAAGCTCCTTCTCAGCACAACTGCACGATGTAAATCATTTTTCAGGGTGATGAAAGGGTTAAATATGAAACTTGTTTAATGTTTACTTAACAAAAAAGAGGTCACTTGCCATATGGTATTCAAGGTTTTTATTTCACCATATAGTAGTCATTGATGGTCCCATTGTTTTCCAAAAATAAAAAGTTTGAGCATAAGTAACCCCTGGGCACCATGTGCAGCTAAAACCTGAAGTCGCCATTATTTTTGAGTTATATGATGGTATAGAGCAATGGCTGGCAGTGTTGCAGACACATACATCTGCCTGCATGCAGTAGAGTTCTTTACAATTAATAGCACTTACCACACTTTGTGCCAGATACAATTCACCTTTCATTTGTGAAGTTTCTTCACTTATTAGTTGTATTTTCTGCTTATCACATTATAAATATAAACACATACACAGCAAAGTGCATGTACTTACAAGATGGAGGCGAGTAAAGTTGCTCAGAATTGCATTGCTCCAATTCTGAATGTACTATCGAAATAAGAAATGGACAATAGTCAATATCAAAGATGACATGATGAATTTCACTAGTTTAAGAACATATTCACCAACATATTATTTTGAACACATGTATTTGGTTATAAGAATGCATGGCTTGCATTGCAGTGTAATTAGGATATGTTGTATTTTGAACTTTTAACTTGCCTACTTTTTGATTAGACAATACTAAGGCATGGGTGAAACGGCAAATATTGAATTTAATTAGCTGATTTTAACCATTCCCCACTGGTGGATCCATTCTAGGTCATTTTATCATCAATGACAGTTAAGTATAGAGAATTGTTTCCCTCATATTTGTGCTGCTGTGGATGTACTTTTGGGTAGTAGTTGAAGAAACGAAATGCGTGCGTAGGTGTTTGTCTAGGTATATATTCAATTGAAGTATCAACCAACTACGGTTGAAAACAAGTTATCAGTTTATCAAATGAGGATTAGGAGGTTGTGTTAAAGTCATTAAGAAACGAAGATAAATTGGTATGTTGAGATGTACAGTGGATAAGGTGTCCCTATAAATCACTTTTATGTTTGTTCCTATGTATTGCAGCAATATATGTCAAAATCACACAGAAATGTTATGCTATGATTGGTCAATACTATGTAAAATGTACTATAGTTAACTGATTTTAATAGTTAAGATACATTAATATTTAGTGGTCCCTCTCCAAAACAATGTTTGCAATAAGTTCTCCTGCCCACTTCTTGGGGGATTGAATCGAAATTCACTGCATAACTAGGGCTTGATAGTATCAATCAATTGGCCGAGTCGGTTTTAAAACCTGGGGCATTATAATGCTTGTAGTGCCATGGTTAGAAAAAACTCCAAGGTTAGAAAAAACTCCAAGGTTAGAAAAAACATTTACTAATGCAGGATTAATACAGAACAGCTTGTGCAAACATTGGAATACGGTCAACCGACTGTAAAAATGCTATTCTGGAACTTTATGAGTAACTTTGCTGTACAAATAACGTTCTCAAGTGCGAACGAGCTAAATAAGTAGCCATTTTTGTAATTTTGAAATGAATTCCTCTAAAATCGTGATGCAATGACAATATTGATTCGGTTTGCTATGGCGGAGGGCGTTGTTGATCTGAGGATGTAGCAAGTACAAGTTGTTAATCAAGGTCCACAGCCAGAAAGGCGGCATCTGCTTGGAAGGAGCTGCAGAAAAAGAAGCCCAGGATGGCATTATGAAACCCATGAGCGGCACATCTGCCGAGTTATAGGAGCACACCTGATATTGCCACAGATGCAACTAAAGAGCTGGAAAGCTCTACCCCGATGTCAGCCTAACTCCTAATGCTGCATAAAAACTCTCTATATGGAATACCTGTTGTAAATAAATTTTGGTTAACCTACAAATGTTTCTTAGGTGAACCTAACATGTTGTTATAATTTAAAGGAAACAAGGAATGAAATAATGAAATTCAATTGGTGGTTCATTAAAAGTTTATGCACTGCAACAACCATGTACGACCATGATCTATAATATCACAATTGCAGAGCCAACTGACTAATCGACCTCCATTTGGTCTTTGTCGGTTTCTACCTTTGCCTTCGATATCAGCAGATTTCCAATCCTTACCATACAAGCTCATAAGGACATCCTTCGCTTTAGCGATAATTGCACTCTTATAAACACTAGTGCCTACGCCAGGAACAGGATAGGCAACAGCCTTTAATCCAGATGGAGCAGATATACGTGATCCTGCAACACTGATGCCATCTTCAAAATAACAGGCACGTGATGGCGTGATGGGTTTACCTAACACTGTCCGAAGAAATACAGCTACAAAAACGTTACATAGGCCATAGTAACATTTTTACGTAGTCCTCTTTATAGCCAGTAAGCGATTGACATTGATTTTTGGGCGGTTAATGTTATGTGTCCAAATACATCGGGAAAGTATGTTTGACAAAGCCCATACAACCTGCTGGGTGTGGGATCTGATATATTTACCTGATGAACGTATAGTTTATCTAACGCCCAGCACTTGTAGATTCAAGTCACTAACCTTTCTTATTTCCATTACATCCATGCACATGATGGTACCAACATATAGGTACAATGCCACTCCTTATGTATATGCATTTGCATTTCCTCCCATGCTATTGCGCCACATCTTTGAAAGTATTAGGCACTAACCATATGGTGTTCATTCAGCTTAGCCTGCATAAGAAAACTCTTCTCAACTTCAGCTTCAAGGACCTTCAGAGTGAAGAAGCTAATATATTCCGATCCAAAGCAATACTACATGGATTCATACATGCTGAAGCGCAGCAATTCTTCCCTCAAGTTGGTGAACAGTGGCGGTGATATTACTTATTTTCCAATCAATCTACAAATACAAACACCAAGAGAGTAGAAATACACATGTATGGATGTGCAATATACACAACTATATGTGATTATTCTATACTTGAAGATGCAGAAGAGACCAAGAATTCACTTGTGGTTTATGTAATCACATGTTAATTCCAGCACGTCAAGCATTAGAAAACAATTTATCATAGTCTGATACTGACTACAGCACTTATTAGAATCCATAACCACTTGAGTTCACATTACTGACTTCAAATACATGCACAACTCTGCAACAAGTAGTGCATGTAGACAAGATACGGCAGAATGGTTTGAATTTGAATTCGATATGTTTATTTGTAATCACATTTACTGGATGTGAAAGCACTAATTTAATCCTTTTCATAACTCTGGGATTCACAATAATGACAAATTGCATTACCTCACATTCAGAAGAAGCCATCACAATAAAAAAGAAGCCAATGAGTGCTGCACCACTGAGAACGATGACATCAGTTTGCCTCTGTACATGGTCAGGTATATGGAGTCAGTAGAAGTATACATACACGATTAAATTATGTGGGCATGTTGTGGCAGATCCACAATATCAGTTCGAAAGTAGTTTTCTACAAATAGATAATACTGCTAGCTAAATAAGCATGTAAATGTACATACCAAATTGAAGAGCTGAACCATTATTAACCCTATGACTGCCAAGTGCATATTGTGTTTAACCCTATGACTGCTAAGTCCATATTTATATGCCATCTGTCATGTCAGCCCAAATGCAGGCAGGTGACAAATTAAAGTAATTACTCAACTGTGAAGTGCAAACACCCCAGGACAAATGCCAAAGTCTATAGATTTATTGTTAAGGAATTTAAATTGTGTAGTGGGTGTAATGACACATCTATACAAAGCAGTTATAAAAGCTATAACTTGAGTTCTTCACCCATTTATGGCCCTATGTAGCTGGATGGTTGAACATCAGTTGTAAGTGTTCCATATCCCAGCAATGTAGGAAATGGATGGCTGCATGCAAGTAGTAAGAAGGAATTAACTCCCCCACATTTCTTGGAAGCATGGGGAATGAACTCCCAAGTGGACGGCCAGGAATTTGAAAGTCATGCATTACCCCCCCCCCCCCCCCCCCCCCCTACGGCTTGAAGCGATTGAAGAGATGATAGCAGAGACCTCTTCAAATTATTATGTTTGATTATGATAATAAACATTTAAAGAACAGTGTCCCCTTGTGATACTTCCAGGACAAGCAAAAGGAAAGTAACGCTTCCATTGAAATGTACGGTTAATTATAAATTCAGTGCCTAATAACTTTATGATGGATAGTCCGATTTAGGATGCGTAAGGACCATTTGATAGAAGCTCTTTAGAGTTCACAGAAATTGAAAAAATTTGAAAACTTGAAAAACTATCCAGAAGGGTGATTTTGGTGGGAATATATATATATATATATATATACAAATGCGAAATACAAAATAAAAATAAGAAGAGGCCAAATGACAAAAGAAAATCGTTCACTGGACCTTTGCTTCTGCACAGGCCAAAGCTATAGAATAGTGTCGAGAGCGGGAATATGGGTGTCCGAAAAGTACTTAAGCACGTTTCAGATTTTGAATGGAAAATTTTATTTTATTGAGACAGTTTATTATCATTTCAATACCTTTCATGAAAATGCAATACACTATCTGAGAGTGGGGTAACATCAGAGTTACGCGGGCATGATAAGAGTGTAACACCCCATCTGCATAAACTTCAACACCAATAGAGGGATGAAGGCAGCTCATTACTACAAAGAAGAAATAATTGAGGACCAAGTATGGTGCCTTCTGGTACAACACTAAGAACTGGAATTGAAGGTGATATTTCCTCACCTATGTCAATTGTCTAAGAAAATATGTAAGCAAACTAAAAAGTTAAGGATTGATACCATAAACATAAAGTAACGTTTTACAGAGTGAAATGCCTTATTGAAGTGAATATAGATTGCATCCATGCTAAGGTGTCTGTTCACTAATTTAAAGTGGCGAACAGCTGAGTGCAGGTGGATCACCTAGCCAAAAATCCATACTGATCTGGAGAAATATGGAGGAGGGTGGACAGGAAAGACATCATAGATATTACAATGATACTTTTAAAAGCTTTGAAGCATTTGGAGTATTCAGTAACAGACATGCCAGTGAATATAATAGTCCACCCAATAGCCAGTTTTTTGCTCTTCAGAGTGGAGTTAATGTAAGTGCTTTTGTGTCAACGTTTTTCATAAGTGTGGCTAGGCCAAATGAATATTGTGGAATGTCTTTGAGCAATTTGCCATTTTTCAAAATTGTAGAATGGTGGAGAAAGCTTGCGAACAAACTTAGTAAACAATGCTTTTCTCTACTTGGAGCATGCTTATCACATTAGTAGCGTTAGTATCAAGTATCAAATAAAGAAACCAACGCTTCCACACACTCAGGATCATGCGCTTGACATTTCATTTCCAAAACACCATACACAACACATGGTAACAATGATATCAAGGGGTGTTGCCGCAAGAGCGAGCTTTAGTTTAGGACACTTCTGTATGTCAATAATAGCTCTTGGCTATTGAAGAATTCAGCTTGTTGTTCGGCTCCATTGTTGGTATATATATGAATGCATTTTAAAACCTCGCTGTAAGCAGTACCTATGATGCTGATCACGAAACATAACAACTTCAAACAGGCACATGTTACACTCACTCGCCAACACCACGGGTCAACATACTATAAATGATGTGATACAGCTATTGTCTGATATTTAGTTGTTACGTAATAATTGTAATGTGTGTGTCGCGTGATTCATTATTCCTTTGAACGTGAAGTGAGGGTGGATTGTCGCGTACGAAATCTACAGTGATCCTGTGATTGTAAAGATCTTGCACATGGTCCTATCGAGCCTGGGATTATACCAGTATGTCTGAGCAAGAAATCGTGAAAAAGAAGCGGATACGCGCCGGTCATCGGGGTTCCGTTAAACGTATTACATCGCAGGCACAGGAAATGCTGGAGGGCGAAATAAACGTAGCGAAGCTTACCCAGTATTTGACGTCACTCAAAGACAAGCTTGGAATCATTTCGACGCTTGATAGCGAAATTCTGGTCGCGATCGAAGAACAAGATGACATCGCCAACGAAATTGAGCAAGCTGACATAACAAGAGAGTTGATCGAGACAACGATGATGGAGATTCAAGGAGCGCTTTCGGATTTGACCTCCTCACGAGGACGTGCAGCACAAAACATTCCAGCGAATGGACAAACCGATGCGCAACCACGGGAAACGACCACGTCATCCTCCACAGAAGTACCATCTTCAGGTAATCAGAGTCAACAACAACAGCGAACAGCAGAAACTACTCGAGATTCAAGTGACATCATGCCTGGCAACGCGGAACCTGCAGTTCATGTCAACCCAGGATCTACCTCTAGTAAAGTAAGACTTCCAAAACTGGAACTAAGGAGATTTGATGGTGAACTAACAGAATGGACGGCATTTTGGGATTCGTATGAATCGGCTATCCATAACAGCACAGATTTATCTGCGATTGATAAGTTCACTTACCTTCGGTCGTTGTTAGAGGGTCCTGCAGCAGCTGCAATAGCTGGTTTGACACTTTCATCCCCAAACTACGCTGAGGCAATAACTATCCTGAAGAAACGTTTTGGCAACAAGCAGGCGATAGTAAGCAGACACATGGACACGCTTATGAACCTGGAGGCAGTGGCATCACAGAACAACTACAAGGGACTCAGACAGCTGTACAACCTTATGGAGTCTCACGTACGAGGCTTGCACGCTCTTGGGATTCCATCGTCATCCTTTGGTACATTGTTGGCATCTGTCTTCATGAACAAGCTCCCACCAGAACTTAGACTCACCGTCAGCAGAGAAGTTGTTGAGGATAAGTGGGAACTAGACGCAGTGATGAAGATAGTTGAGAAGGAAATCGATGCCAGGGAGAGAGCAGCTGTGAGTTTGTGTATGGGTGGTAAAAGACAGAGCAGAGAGCAACCTACGGTAGCTGCACTCCTGACGCCTTCGTCTGAGGGTTGCTGCTATTGTGGGCAGTCACATGTCCCAAATTCTTGTGGGATAGTGAGTAACCCGGAGGCACGAAAAAAGGCACTCTTGAAAGGTGGACGATGCTTTGTGTGTCTGAAGAAGCATCACATGGCGAAGAAGTGTAGATCTCCTCTTCGATGTTCTACTAGCAATGGAAGACACCATTCCAGCATCTGCTCCGGAACGACTCAAGGCACAAGTCCATCAGGTGCACTACCCTCCAGACAGACATCATCAACACAAGCACTGTCCTCACCACAATCGACAACACTGTCCATGTACATTGACATGAAGAATCCTGTCCTCCTGCAGACCGCTACTGCAACTGTGTACTCTGCTGATAGACCCTATGCTACCACTGTCATCAGACTGATCCTCGATAGTGGCAGCCAGAAGTCCTACATCACAAATAAGCTTAGAGACTCTCTTAGGTTACCAAGGAAGCAGTCGCAAGCAGTGTCAATCAAAACGTTCGGGTCTCAAGTTGAGAGGGTGGAGACCTGTGATATTGTGGAGCTCAAATTCAAGGCAAAGATGGGGACGGACTTCGAGCTTTCCTTGTTTACTGTTCCCATGATTTGTGAGCCGCTATCTGGACAGCCAATAAATTGGGCAGTTGAGCGGTTTCCATACCTACAGGGACTTGATCTAGCCGATTCATGTGACTCAAGCGATGCACTGGAGTTGAGTATCTTGATTGGAGTGGACCAGTATTGGAAGGTCGCCACAGGAGGAATTCTGCGTGGCAACACCGGGCCTACAGCAATGGAGACGAAGTTAGGATGGGTTCTCTCAGGGCCTGTTCCTGGACTTAACCGTGATCCATCAATGGCATGTCTGACTTGCTCACATGTTTTGAAGGTTGATACATCCATCAACTCGTTACCACATCGACTCGCTGACTTGGAAAAGAAGCTGCAAGCATTCTGGGATTTAGACACTCTTGGGATAGTAGATGGTGAAAACTCTGTTTATGATAAGTTTGTTGAGAGCGTATCATTTCAAGATGGTCGGTACTGCGTGAGTCTCCCTTGGAAGACACCACGTCTCATGCTCCCTGACAACTTTGAACTGAGCCAGAGGAGACTCTTCAACTTACTTAAGCGACTTCGCCAGACGCCACATGTCTTGACCCAGTATGATGCTGTTATTTGAGAACAGATCAAGAGTGGCATAGTGGAAATCATCGAAAACCCACACGATGGACCGATTGGAGCAACACACTACATTCCCCATCATGCAGTCATTAGGGAGGACAAAAAGACAACCAAGATGCGAATTGTATACGATGCTTCCGCCAAGAGCACTGGACCATCCCTTAATTGTTGCTTGTACGCTGGTCCAACCTTTGGCCAAAACATACTGGACATACTAGTAGATTCGGTTTCGTGTTTTTCGGATTGCAGTGACTCCAGATATTGAAAAGGCATTTCTGATGGTATCTTTTGCAAGGGAGGACCGCGATGTACTGAGATTCCTCTGGGTTGACGACGTCACGGCACCACTACCCAGACTTGTCACACTGCGATTTGCTCGTGTTGTATTTGGCGTATCCTCAAGTCCCTTTCTGTTGAACGCCACAATCAGACGTCATGTGGAGGGCTATCGACTCAGTGATCCGTTGTTTGTGGAAAGGTTCATCCGTTCAATCTATGTCGATGACCTTACTTGTGGATCAGACAGTGAAGAAGGAGCTATTGAACTGTACACTAAGTCCAGGCAGTGTATGGCTGAAGCGGGATTCAACCTAAGGAAGTTCATCTCCAATTCGTCAGCTGTTCAAGCTCACATTTCTTCTCAAACATCATCCACAACAGAGATTGGTGATGACCTACTTACACATGATGATGAATCCTACACGAAGACCACCGTAGGGGAGCATGAACAGTCAGACAACTCTGGGACTGCGAAGGTGTTGGGGGTGAAGTGGAGACCAAGAGATGATGTCCTCATCTTTGATATCAGCAACCTTCACAGTATCGCTACCGTTACAGAACCCACCAAACGGAACATTATTGGGCTCTGTGCAAGGTTCTACGACCCTTTGGGATTTGTTTCGCCTGTAACAGTGCGATTTAAGATGCTATTCCAGGAAATTTGCGCTGCCAAGCTGGACTGGGATGCTCACTTAGATGGTGAATTACTCAAGAAGTGGAATGGATTGCTGTTGGGTCTTCGACAGTCACAACTACTCTATGTTCCACGTTGCTACTTCCATGGTCTTGACAAGCCTACTTCTTGCAACCTCGTTGGGTTTTGTGACGCTTCAAAAAGGGCATATGCAGCAGTTGTTTACCTGAAAATGAGACTTGCAGATAAATGTGTCGTACGATTCGTAGTTTCAAGAACAAGGGTCGCCCCTCTGAACATGCAATCGATACCAAGGCTTGAACTGTTGGCTGCTCTTCTTCTTTCTCGACTATTATCCAGTGTAGCCAGTGCCCTAGGACCAGAGTTAGTACTTGGTGAACCAGTGTGTTATACTGACTCAAAAATTGCACTGTTCTGGATCAGGGGATATGAGAAAGAATGGAGACAATTTGTTCAAAATCGTGTCAATGAAATTCCATCCTTGATTCCTACCAAGTATTGGCACCATTGTTCTGGCAAAACGAATCCGGCTGATCTTCCTTCAAGAGGAGTCGATCTTTCTGAGCTGACCGAGAGCACATTGTGGTTCACGATACCCCATCACATTTATGAACCTGAGCAATTGAACTGTGATTCTGCTTCAGAAGTTGTCCCAGAGGAGTGCTTGGCAGAACTGAAGACTGAGGCTCGCCCTCAAGGCATCCATAACTTATTGACCCATGCTTCTGCTCGTCTGAATGATGCCATAAAGTGTGAAGACTTTAGTACGCTCAAGCACCTTCTCAAGGTGACGGCTCTCGTAATGAAGTTCGTTGCGCTTCTAAGGTCAAGAGCAAAGGGTGAAGAGATGACAGCAATGATTAGCACAGTAGATATTGCTAATGCAGAGTTGAGCTGGATCAAGTTGTCACAAACCTTTGTGCATGACGAGAAGTTTAATGCACACTATCAACAACTTGCTGTATTTTGTGACAAAGATGGTGTTTGGAGATGCAAGGGGAGATTGCATCATGCTGACCTACCCGAATCAAGCAAGCATCCTATTCTTCTGGATAAGTCGAAATACTTCACCACGCTGATTGTGAGAGACTGCCAGCTGATTGTGAGAAACTGCCACGCTAGAGTTATGCACAGTGAAGTTAAGGCAACCCTCACTGAACTGCGGTCAAGGTTCTGGATAGTGAAGGGGAGACAATTTGTGCGAAGACTGGTACATGAGTGTAAGGTTTGCAAACGGTTTAACTCCAAACCTATTGTTGGACCACCTCCTCCTCCTTTGCCTGACTTCAGAACACAAGTGTCACCGCCATTCAGTTTCACCGGTGTCGATTACATTGGGCCTCTGTTTTTGAGGAATGGTGATAAGATATGGATCTGTCTTTTCACTTGTTGCGTTGTTCGAGCTGTTCATTTGGAGTTAGTTCCAGACTTAACAGCAGAACCGTTCATCCGATGCTTGAGGCGATTTACTGCTAGGCGCGGCATTCCCTGCAAGATTGTCTCAGACAACAGCAAGACATTTAGATCTGCCAGTAAGATGGTGACCTCGCTCCTAGGCATGCCAGAGACGCAACAGCATTTCAAGAACCTTCACATGCAATGGATGTTCATTCTGGAAAAGGCACCGTGGTGGGGAGGGTTCTATGAGAGGATGGTTCAGCTTGTTAAGAGATGCCTGTTGAAGGTCATTGGGCAAGCCAGATTGTCACATGATGAATTGTTCACAGTTCTGGTGGAGGTCGAAGCCACTCTCAACTCTCGCCCCATTTCTTATGTGTCATCAGAGGATGTGGATGAACCGCTCACACCATCCCACTTACTTGTTGGTCGCCGTCTGCTCAATTTACCTGATTCGGTGAACAGTGAGACAGACCCAGACTTCGGAACCAGTCCTGACCGAACTGGCCTGACACAACGGATGGTCTATCTAAACAGAATTCTGCACCACTTCTGGGAAAGATGGAAGGCTGAGTATCTCACCGGATTGAGAGAGAGTCACCGTAACTTACAAGCAACGATGCTATCGCCGTGGGAGATGTAGTACTGATTCATGAGCCTAACAAACCAAGGTCCTTATGGCGAATGGGTCGAGTTGAGGAGCTGCTACATGGTTCAGATGGAAACGTAAGGGGGGCATCCCTACGCGTGCAATCAGGTGATAGACGTCCAATACTGTTGAGGCAACCTGTTCAGCACATCTATCCACTCGAGACTGATGTTGTACCTTCAGGATTGCAAGAACCAGCCACTGACCAAGGAGAGCGTTTGGTTGATCCTATCATTGAGGAGGATAAGGATTCTCATCGTCCTAGAAGAGCAGCAGCCCAGGCCGCCAGATTTAGGATACAGGAATTACTGAATGATTGAACCCTTTGTTAACCATGTCCTTTGTTGACCAGCTATGCCAGTCAAGGGGGAGTGTCTGATATTTAGTTGTTACGTAATAATTGTAATGTGTGTGTCGCGTGATTCATTATTCCTTTGAACGTGAAGTGAGGGTGGATTGTCGCGTACGAAATCTACAGTGATCCTGCGATTGTAAAGATCTTGCACAGCTATCATAGCACATTTTTGCAGCTGTGATTATAAAATGTGTCATCAATGACAATGAAATCCCCAACGGATGTAAACATAACATACTTTATGCAATGAGATATCTAGTATTGCTCTATTGTTGTATGAACATATAAGCCTCTAAATGTAAACGCGAGGTGCCTTTTAAGCCATGCTACTATTGATACAGTGGCTATTGTCTGATTCTGCACTAACTTAGAAAAATACAATCTCCATCTTTGTTTTTATATGCGCTTCCCTTCATGGAACAATTATAATCACATTTTTCAAACCATAGAAAAATGTACAGATATGATTAAGCCAAACTTTATGTCAGCCCCAGAACATTGTATTTATTAATGTTTAGCATGCTTCAGTGTAAAAAAAAAGGTTTTATCTCATTATCAAATTCCCAAAAACCTTGCTACATTTTTACACCACACTTGATCTCTAATCCCAAATTTCACACTGGAGAATATTTTTCTACTTGCACATAGTGGATTGGATCTGAAATATCAAACGATTGTTTTTGTGTGTTAAGTGGTCCAAGTGTCTATACCCAGCTGAATTTAATTTAATTTAATTCAATGCACTTGTCCAATGATATTATAAAATTAACCAATGCTTCAGGGAGCTTGATTTTTTTAAATCAAACAAGTGGAATGCCCTTTTTCTTTCAGTAGTTTATTGCCTACAGCATACATACATATTCATGCATTTGGGCTACAATTTACTCCCCTGAGTGTAAATTAATGTTTTTGTGCTTAAATCTAGATTGGCTACCCTCTCAGAATCTTTCAATGCTCCCCGCAAATATCGAATGTCTTCATGATATTCACCGCCCTGTCGCACCTGGACATGCAGATACAGGATATAATACATCAGCCAAATAAATGCACACACATCATACAATGGTTATTACCTTTGAGCTCTTGTGATATGCTTCTATGCTTACAAAAACTCTCTGATTTAATTATGGATGACCTAGCTTTCACACACAGCTACTATATTAGTTGATGGCGTGAGTCACACATTGTGTGCACAAAAACATGCATATTGCGGCAAAGCTACCCATACTTTCACGATATAGCCAGCTATTATAGACTCTACAGTGTTACCAATCAATGAAAGCCACTGGGAGCTGACCACTTCAAAGAGCCCTCTCAGTAAGCTGAGATATGATACCATTCAAGGTCGGGTCAATGCAACAGCACGTATGCTAAAAACTCAGTAAGAGGTACTTTATGTTGTGAACTCATCTAATTGTTTCAACACTACTAACATAACACTGCACACTTGTCAACATACTTGCTTTTTCATACCGCGATCAAGAGTTTGTATGTTCTGCTCAACCTGTATAGATAATAGAATATTAAATGCACCATGCATGTGAAAGAGCTAGGACATGTAATTATATATCATGTAAGTACAAATATATACTGACCCTTTTGTATGCACCAGTTTATGCTATATAATAGGTATATAGTGACAGGTAACTTTATACAACGGGATGACACAGAGTTAAATAGCACTGACTGGATGGATTAAAGATTAACAAGTGATAAATACTAGGGCAGAGGAATTGCCTGCTGCAGCCTCAACAGCCAAACGAGGAGAAAGTTTGTCCTTTGGTACAGCATCGAGGCCTATCAATGGAGAGATGCCAGCAGCCCAAAATGCCCCCTTTATGTTCTCAGGAGCAAAAGCTTTTTGCCAAGCAGGCTTTATCAATGGGGGAACATCAGAG
The DNA here is from genome assembly GCA_963681505.1 of Eunapius fragilis. NCBI lineage: Eukaryota > Metazoa > Porifera > Demospongiae > Spongillida > Spongillidae > Eunapius > Eunapius fragilis. The sequence goes on along the minus strand of OY811971.1, from coordinate 9,206,759 downwards.
CGTACAATTACTTCAGAGGCACTTATAGCATCACAAAATGCTTTATGTATTTCTTTTACATTGAAGCAGCTTAGGTCTAGTGGCTGAAGTATGTGGCTGCAGTGAGGAGAGAAGACTAGTAATTCCACTTTGTGTTCTCGACACAATTTTGCAACTTCTAGTTGCTTGTGGCTACCATGTCCATCAAGGCACAGGAGAAACCATCCATACTGCTCAAATGGTTGCCGTTCACGCAGTTGTCACAGAAATGTTGTCAGGCACCTCACAAATGAGCTGTCGTCAATCCACCCATTAGGTGTTATGCAGATTTGAGCATTTCCATCAAACTGTTTAACAGCACTAATGATAGCTCGTGGAACACCGCCATTTCCTTTGAAAATGAATAAAGATGGGAAGGAACGCCCATCAGAACAGACAAATGCAACAATTGTGATATGCTCTAGCTGCTCTCCAGTTAAGCATGATAGTTGGTAGACAGTCTTTGCATTGCGTTCAGCAATTACCTTTCTGCTCTTTAGGTCAAAACGCACAAATGTTTCATCAAGATTGCCAATGCTGATGGACACATCAATATTACGTAAACTGTGGTGTAAGGTATGACCATGACTCAGCGGGCACTCCCCCATCATGTTTTATTCTTATAAGGCAAGCGCACGCTCAATTGTTCATTAGCTCGGTTGTTTTGTTCAAGTGGCAGTTTTTTAAAGCAATGTCAAACCTCAGGGATTTCTGTTGTGACCCTTTCAAAACTGATCAGCGTCGTGTGTAATTTTATCTTCGAGTTGCAACAGCAGAACTTATTGCCAACAATCCATCTCTCTCAATTTGGATTGGAGATTTAGTGTGCCAGAATTGCCTAAGAAAAATACGTAAGTGCAATCCAGAAACAGTGGCACTCAATGATAGTAGCCTCTCCCGCTTAGCTTCAGGCCCCAGTAGCTTAGCTGCAGGCCCCAGTAGCTTAACTTCAGGCCCCAGTAACTTAGCTGCAGGCCCCAGTAGCTCAGCTTCAGGCCCCAGTAGCTCCGCTTCAGGCCCCAGTAGCTTAGTTGCAGGCCCCAGTAGCTTAGCTTCAGGCCGCAGTAGCTTAGCTGCAGGTCCTAGTAGCGTAGTTCAAGGGCATGTAGGTACAGGGCATAGTAACGTAATTATAGCAGATGCAGATGTCAGTAGTCTGGGATCAGCTCCCAGTTCCATATTAACAACACCAGTTGACACTGAGAATAGCGAAACTGATGATGAAATTGAGTTATTCAAGGTTAATGAAACACTTGTCTTGCATGGAATTTCTCCTGTAAGGAAGCGAACAAGCAAAGTAGTAAAAGTATATCACAAATGATAACAAGAACTGATGATGTTGTTCAAAGAAGCCTAATTCTTGCAGCATGAGCAGATACTGAGGTACTGCCAGGTGACGATGGTGCAGAAATCATACAACAACATAAAGACAAGTTTGCTTTGACTTAATCAAGGAGTGAAAGGCTACCAATTCTAACTGTTCTGCCAAAGAGTTGGTCGATTAGGAAAATCATGGAAGAATTTGGTGTCACAAAGTATACAGCCGAGGCTGCGAAGAAACTTGCTGAAGAAAATAGAATATTTTCAAACCCAAATTTTAGAGCGGTAAAGGTTTTAGCTGAAAGTATTGTACAATTAGTTAAGGATTTTTACTGTCATGATGATGTGAGTCGAGTCATGCCAGGTAAAAAGGATTTTGTATCAGTATGAAATGACAATGGTGAAAAAGAGCATAGGCAGAAGAGGCTTGTGCTAAGCAATCTGAAGGAAGCCTACAAACAATTTAAAACACAACATCCAGACGTTAAGGTCGGATTCTCTAAATTTGCTGAACTCCGTCCAAAGGAATGTGTGCTAGCAAGAGCCACTGGCACTCATTCTGTATGTGTGTGCATGATACATCAAAATGTCAAGCTAATGATGGCAGGTGGTCGGCTGGAAAAAGTTATGGTATACTCACTATACAGATTGTTAGGCAGCCATGCAGTGTGAGCCACCAACTTACAAATGTGCCACTGGGACATGCAGACATTGTCCTGGAACAGTACCACTGCAAGAAGAGCTTGAAGCCATCATGGAGGAAAGCATTGTAGAAACTGTGCAGTACAACCGGGGGTCAACACTGATAGTGCCAACCTTGAAACCCGCATAGTAACTCTGTTGAAGAGTATTTAGATCTGTTTATGCCTTCATTGCAAAAACTAATGATTTTATTGCTAAAAATCAAGCTAGATTTATAGCAGAGAAAAAAGAAAGCCTTTCAGATGGAGAATTCGTAGTAATAGCAAACTTTTCTGAGAACTACAGTTTTGTATTCAAGATGAGGTACAATCTTTTCATTGGAACAATCTACAAGCAGCAGTACATCCTTTTCTTTGCTACTTCAAAAATGGTGAGGGGAAAGTTGATAGTATCTGTTTCACAATCATTTCTGAAAACAAAGAACACGACACCATTTCTGTACATCTATTCCAGCAAAAATTAGTTTCATTTCTCACAAAGCATTTTGGAGCTTTGCCAAAGAGAATTATTTACATGTCAGAAGGTTGCGCTGGCCAGTACAAAAACTGTTACAACTTCACTAACTTGCGCTATCATGAGGTAGACTTTGGGGTACCTGCTGAGTGGCACTTTTTTGCTACATGTACATCTCGTGGCAGGAGGGACGGTGAAAAGGACTGCTACAAAAGCGAGTCTTCAACGACCATTCCAAGACCAAATTTTAATACCAAAACAATTGTATGAATTTGTATCCAAGGAAATCACAGGCATACACTTTGCCTATGCAACTTTAAATGAGTATGAAGATGAGGCAAAGCGTTTGATGGAGAGGTTAAGCCACAGTAGGACTATTCCTGGAACACGATCATTTTACTCCTTCATCCCTAAATCTGTATTTTCTGTTAAAGTGAAACCATATTCCAATTGTACCATTATTTCAAAGGTCGAAAAGGTTTCTTCTGTGCATGTAGCTCCAGCTCCTAACACCTTACAACTGTCGATGTAACGGTTGCATATGAAGATAACAGCTGGCTTGGATATGTCATGCAGGTTAATCAGGAAGCATGGCTTGTTGAAGTCAATTTCCTTCATCCAAAGTACTACCCACAGCACTAAGACATATTGGAGGTAGACCCAACTGATATTCTTACCATCGTAAATCCAACTACAGCAACTGGTCGTACATACTCCTTGACATCACAGGAGATAACTATGGCAACCAACACACTTCGAGCAAGAGAAGCATGTACCAGGTAACTTAGTATCTCTACAAGCATTTGGTATACATTTATAGTGTTCCATGTTTCACTGACGGGATGTTTGCATATGTTGGAATTTTCTGAGAGCAGCATTATTCGTGGGTACCAGTTTTATGTGTTCAATCAAGTGTTGTTGAAGTTGGTTCTAGCTAAATGTTACTTAATACTCTGTTATGACAGTGTATTGAGTGTGAACATTGTGAGATCTATTTGTGCCATTCCTAGTTCTTCTAAGAACTTGATATTTGCCTGAATGCCCTCCATGTCAATGGAAGCAACATTCAGGCAAATATTAAATTTCCATAAGAAGCACCTTTGAATCAGCACTTAAATAACATTTAATGCAGTCTGTCCCAGATTGTGGGATGTCCGGCAGGCCAATTGGTTGCTGGACCAGACGTCCAGTAAGGTTTTGGACCCAACCCTGACAAATAGGTTGGTGGTCCACGTGGCCAATAAGGTTCCGGTGGTACAGTTGGCAATATCAGAACACGTGAATCCCTGCGTGAGGGAGGTGAACGTGATCGGCGTGAGGGGGGAGGGGGTGAATGTGTCATGTGTGAAGGGGATGAATGAGTGTGAGGGAGATGAATGAGAGTGTAAAGGGGATGAATGAGAGTGTGATTGGTGTGAGTGGGAAGAATGTGATCGGTGTGAATGGGGAGGGGGTGAATGCGAGTGTGAAGGGGATGTACGAGTGTGAAGGGGATGAATGAGAGCGTGATCTGTGTGAGTGGGGAGAACGTGAATGGGGAGGGGTGAATGTGACATGTGTGAATGTGAGTGTGAACGGGATGAATGAGAGTGTGAGGGATGTGATCGGTGTGAATGGGGAGGGGGTGAATGTGAGTGTGAAGGGGATGTACGAGTGTGAACGGGATGAATGAGAGCGTGATCGGTGTGAATGGGGAGAACGTGAGCAGTGTGAGTAAGGAGAACGTGACCGGTGTGAGTGAGGAGAACGTGATCGGTGTGAATGGGGTGAGCGTGATTGGTGTGAGTGGGGAGAATGTGATCTGGGGAGAACGTGATGGGTATGAGTGGGGAGGGGGTGAATGTGACATATGTGAAAGGGATGTACGAAAGTGTGAAGGGGATGAATGAGTGTAATTGGTGTGAATGGGGGGGGCGTGAAGTAAAGTTGTGAACATCTGATATGTCAATTGTTCCACAACGCGCAGTGTGTGGAAAAGCGGCAGGGGGCGCTCATGTTGCTGGCATAACCAGGGCCAAGGGAATGGATGCTTGAGCTGCTGGATTAGGTACGATGCGCACGCCGGCTACGGTTCCTCAGCAGCTGGATCAGGTAAATGTACAACTCCGGCTGCTGATGGTTCATCAGCTGCTGGATCATGATCAGGTACCTACATGTATGACACTGGCTACTGGTGGTTCATCAGCTGCTGGATCATGATCAGGTACATGTACGACGCCGGCTACGGGTGGTTCAGGGACATCAACTTCTTGAGTCGGTGCCTGCGAAGCAGCTGAGGCCGCCAGAGGTTCATCCATTGCGTGTTGTTGCTTTTTACTTCCAATGAAAAGAAACATTGAGCATTAACCACTTATGATGAGCACACTTACTTACTTAATCCATGATCCCATTCTTAGTACATTCCAATAAATGCGCAATTTCTATTTACTAAAATCATTTTTTAATCACCAACACCATATGTTATTGTTGTTATAGCTGAGGACAGTGTTATGTAATACCCTTGAGACGTATCTAAACAACACTTACTTCTAATTAGTGCTAAAACCAACCACGAAGAAAGTAAAAATGGCGTCGTTCCATTTAACCTTCTGTGGTTCCCATAACTAGCCGATACTCAGACCTTTTTTTTTTAAATGTAAGGACAATGAACAGCTTCCATTTGCGATGCAAGTGACCTAAATATTGAAAACCGTGCTGTATAAACATTTATTCTTTAACCCTTTCGTCTCTCCCATAAAAACAGATTATAGTTGGGTTGTACACTAAGAGAGCATCACTGTGATGCCAAAAATAGCCATATATGTTCTGTGAGTAGGGAGTTATGACTCTTCAAAGTAGAAAACAATTAATTATTCATGACAGTGTTATCTTGAAAACCATTCGCGTTATTAAAAGATTTATAGCGTTAAAGTAACATCCATATTAGGTCAATCAATTACACACAAATCTGACGGGTGCTGTCCAATTTCAGCCTGACGGGCCATGGAATGACCCAGTAGCAAGTCCTAGCTCTTCTTCATCAGTCAGTAATGTTAGTGGGCCAGCACAACAGTCAATTGTCTCTGGCTTACGTTGGTAATGTCTCAGAGTTGCCTCTGGGATGCCAGCAGCCTTTGCAATAGAGTTTAGGCTCTCACCCGCTCTAACTCGTTGCAGCGCATGATGAATTAATGCTGGATTGTGCTTCGACCAGCAGCCCTGAGAAGACATGAGCACGCTCAAATCGACAGCCCTGGAAAATTAGATTCAGTACCTATGAATTGTTTGTCCTGTGGCCGATTTTGAAATTCGTGTCACTTTATAATTAAGTGCATCTGTACTGGGTCGTACATTTTGGTATATAGCTACCTGGCTATTTGCGCATCCATACTGAAACTAACAAAGAAAGAATCCAAACTCTTGGGCATGTTTATTAACGTACATGAAGCTTTAATATAGTCGTCGTTTATGCTAAAATTCGTCAAAATTGATTGAAACTATTAAGCGGGAATGTGACCGTTCAGCTATTAAGAGCTCCAGAATGATCCAGCATCGCAGGTTTTCGGCATTGATTGAATAGCAGAAACCTTTGGGAGCTATTCTGCCTTGTGTTTTTGGAAAAAATGTGTAGTTTCTGCAATATTTAAGAAAACGTTACGATTTTTAGAAAACATTTCTTCGAGTGGTAGTGACATATCACCTTGTAACTTCACAATGGAACGTCCTATCAAAGCCAATTTTTAAGTCGTTGGAAACCGATGTGAGTACAATATAAAATACATTTTATACCTTTGAAGCACATACTTCAAGATATGATATATTTAAAATTCCAATTAAAATTCGTCAAAATACCCGGTTCGTCATAATACCCGGGAGCACTCTATAAACTACCTGTAAATGTGTTCAATTAATATGGTATCAAATGATGTTGCATTATAAATAACTGCACCTCCACATCTAAATAGCAGCAAATTTACACTCAAGATGACTGTCCATTTTAGGTTCCAAAGCAGGTATTCCTACGATTGCAGCACTACAGTAGACTACAGGATAAGCCTTGATATTTTAAAGCTATTCACAACATCAGTCTTAAACCCAGCCTGGCACAAAGAAAACATATAAGTATCAGAAGAGGACCCAGCTATTCAGTACTCTGCGGTCTTTGTGGTTCAACAAAACGTCTCCACAACACCAGCATTGAAAAGGCTGCCATAGCTATTAAATATCAATTTAATAATCTTCAGATGTGGTCAAGCAATGTCTGATATGATTTTTTGTTTACATTCCACAATGTACAAGCACTTGCGACTTGATATGCCAGACCCCTAGTTTCATTCCCAGACCCTACATTAGGGTCTGGGAACGAGACTAAGGGAACGACACTAACTCATGCTAAGGTAGGAGCTTTGTCATTACTATTTGGAATGTAGAAACTTATAACGACAAGGTACCACAAGGCACTAGTGTTCATTTTAGATTGCCTGCCTCTAAACTGCAGAGATGGGCTTTGAAGTAGAACTTATTCATACAAAATTTCATCATTTTGCCATCAACTACACCAGATATTGCTTCCAGCCTCTCCTTGCAACACCAAGTAGAATGCAAAGAGAGGCGGCAGTGTTTTCTTAAAATCCTTTCAAATATGAGGTTTTTAGCAAGGCAAGGGTTGCCCCTAAGAGGGCATGATGACGAAACTGAATCAAACTTTTTTCAGCTACTAAAACGTCGAGGAGAAGACGAACAGATAAGTATACATCATCGGACATTCAAAATGAAATACTAAACTTATGGCAAAGAGGGTTCTACATGAATTGATTATGCCCATACAAGCAGCTCCGTTTATTTGCATTACGGTCGATGAATCAAACTTTTGATAGATATATGCAGCCAACAAAGAACAAGTTGTTGTCTGTCTTAGATGGGTAGATGAAATATTTGAGGCCCACGAGATATTCGTTGGATTATATGAAGTAGAATATACCGAGGCAAGTGCAATTCTCTTTGTTATACGCGATGTTCTCAAACGATTTAACATCTCTATAGCTAAAATAAGAGGACAGTGCTATGATGGTGCTTCTGCTATGTCGGGTTATAAAAGTGGTGTAGCTACAAAAATTCGTGAAGAAGAACCAAGAGCAATTTATACGGCATTGCTATGGTCATTCATTGAACTTGGCTTGTAATGATACTATCCGACAATGCCAGCTTATAAGAAATGCCTTTGACACAGCGCAAGAAATCACTAACTTGGTTAAGAAATCACCACGTCGGGATGCTTTGTTGAGTCGTTTGAAGCATGAACTTGCACTGCCCTCGCCGGGAATACGGGCATTGTGTCCTACTAGGTGGACCACCAATGCAGAGTGCCTTGGAAAGATTTTGTCTAATTATGAAGTGTTGTTTACACTGTGGGAGGAATCGCTGCAATACGTTAAAGAAACAGACATGAAATGTAGAATAATTGGCGTAAAAGCATGTATGGTATCGTTTGATTTCCTGTTTGGTTTGATGTTAGGTCAATTGCTACTACATCACAGTGACAATCTAAGTCAGACACTCCAATCCCTGAGCATGTCTGCAGCAGAAGGCCAATGTGTAGCAGCAATGACAGTAAAAACTCTTCAGTCATTAAGGTCTGAAGAAAATTTTGCAGCCTTTTGGGAAAGAGTTTACCAGACTGCTAGTGAACTTGAAGTGGAATATCTCACACTACCACGCAAAAGAAGGCCATGTAGACAATATGATTCTGGTTCAAGTGAAGGAGATCATCCAGGAAATGTACAAGATATGTACCGTCGTATTTTCTTTGAAGCACTACTGAGACCTGACAATCTGTAGTATTCAAACCTGGATATCAGGTTTATTGTAAGGTAGAAAATCTTCTATTGAAAGCAGCAAATAAAGAAACATTCGACGAAGAATTGCAGTTTGTGACTGAATTTTACAGTGATGATGAACATTGATCAGTTGAGACTGCACTTAGATATAATGTCCCATAATCTACCTAAACTCAATGGAAGGTATACTCTACATTGCGTTGTGATATATCTAAGGGACCTCACACCCATCCAAAGAGTGCTTGTTTCACAAGTTTGCACATTAGTTTCACTGATTTTGGTCCTGCCCGCAACAAATGCTACAAGCGAACGTTCCTTCAGCACGCTGCGAAGAATTAAAACCTTTTTACGAAGTACTATGACGCAAGTGCGGTTGAATAATGCAATGCTACTTCACATCTACAGCAATATGACCGAAAGCCTCAATTTGATCGATATTGGTAACGACTTTATTTTTGGTTCAGAGCACAGGCTTACCTTGTTTGGAAAGTTTGGTTGCAGTGACTGATGTGTACTACATGTACAGTGCAAATTCAATTGTGTGATGATATTCATATTATTAATTATATTCATATTATTCATCATCATAATGGCGGCTACACTTTTTAGTTGCCGCTGAGGCAGGAAGTGTGTAGAGTGCTGAAAATCTCACTATAATAGCAACTACACGAAATGAAGTGAAGTTGTACATCATATGCATAGCGCAAGTACAAAATCAATTCTTGAAAAGTTGCGCCCACTCTGCATTAGGCAATCTTAACTATTGGTAAGGGAGAAAAAAAGCAGAGCCGCATGAGGGGTGGGCAAAGAAATCTGTATGAACCCCATTGTCCAATACTGTAGAGCTTGAAGTGAGGATTACAAATCTCCTTTTAAAATAAAAGAGAAAAAAAATACGAGGGATTTTAAAACGAGGGCGTAAGGGGTACCACCCTACGCTCCATACATTTTATCGCATTTTCGTATTTTTTGTTTCACTTCAGATTCACGTGGGAGTCACATCAATCGATTCCTCACAGTGAAAGTAACTCATTAGCACCCAAGTACAATCTGCAGACCCTCGCTAAAACCTAGAGCGATGTAGTTAACATTTTAACCCGGCCGTTCCAGAGATACATGTGGTAGGTTTAATTACCGGGTTAAAACATGCTCAAGGTTTTAGCGAGGCTTTACAAGTTGTACTTGGGTCCTAACTAGCTACTTTCACTGCGAGGAATCGATCGGTGTGAATCCTATGTTAATCTGAAGCAAACAAAAAAGATAATAAAATGGAAGTGACGATGGAGTCCATACAGATTTCTTTGCCCCCCCTCCCCTCCCATCGGAGCTGCATTACATTTGCCAAGGCAACTCATGTCTAACTCTCAGCCACTACCTACCACTAGCATCGCCTGCACCCCACTAGACCCACATCTGCGGGCATCAATAGCGACCACACAGTGCTCTCCCCTATCTCAGGGTGAACTCTCATTCCGGCAACATTCATTCTCACCAATAGCTGTACCCCATCACTAGTCCTACATAGTTCTAGAGGCACAGACCAATCTAAATCTCCGCACTTTTGAGCAGGTCTGCCAGCTGTATCATCTAACAGTACGCTTCATGCTTACCAAAGCCAGGCCAACCTTTGCACGAGCCCTGTTATCAGCTCTGAAAGATGTCCTCTTGCAAAACTCAGAAGAGGCTTGTTTGAAGCTGTTCATGTTCCCAAAGTGTGTCCTTCCCTCTATGAAGCAGAGAGGTGTCATCAACCCAAGCTTGATGGATAGCTATCAACGATGCAAGTCCAATGCATCTGTTTTTGATTCGATTCATGCCAATGATTTAGCCACTCGCCTCCCATACATTGTATGTCTAATTCACTGGTGTGAATCGAGCGGGAAACCGTGCACAACTTTGCACAGCTATATCTCTGTAGCAGATAAATTAACAGAAGAAATCAAATAGCGACAGGACTCTTCTACGTATGAACCGAGTTGGACACTCGTACCTTAAGATGTGGTCGTTTTGAACCCTATGGTGTATCAAACCTTGAACCGTCAGTACTCCGCATGAGAAAGACGCCACAATGCATATAGTAATGGTGTGCTATGTTGTGTTGATAATAGGAACCTGATAGCGTTAATATTTGGGAAGATAAATTTATGCTATCGAGAGTTACGTTAGTAACTCTCATATAGGATTTGACCCCGATTATGAATGTCATTAAAAAAACGCGACCCGCTTCTAACAAGACTCCCGACGAGCGGATGGCTTACCTTGTTATCGTCGTCGTACAAGAAGGCAACAACAAGCTGTTTCGTGTTTGTTTGATGTCACAAAACCGCGTGGTTGTAGAGAACAAAACAATTTTTGAAACTCGTACCCAGTCCCACGTATTTCTCGTTCTTCTTCTTCTTCTTCTTGTTCTTGTTCTTGACCACGCATAACTCGGGATAGGAACACTTTTAAGAAATGAAAATCACACCAATGGCTTCAGAATTCACTGGCATTTTCGCTTCTGTGGTCAAAACGTCTCGAGGCTACATGACATTTATCGGTGGTTGTGTTAGCAAATCACGTATAGCTTACTGCACTGACACGACTCGGATAGGTCCTACGTCGCTCTTTATACGAAGTACTAGCAGTATACATCAAATGTGTACAGTCTGGGCACTACACGTAGTGGTAATTAACTTTGGCGGTTATGTTTTTATTAATAACGTGCACGTGCGTACTATAATCATTCTATCGTTTAGGTTTGACGTTCTTTGTAACTTAGTGAAGTTTTTTTTTTCTCAAAATGCCTTCATGCACGTCAGGATAAGAAGAAAGCCAAACGACGAGCATAGTACCTCAAAACTAGAGACGACGTATTAGATTCAGCCCGAGCGGAACTACAAAGCAGAGCCTGAAAAGAAGCGGGCCTCTCAAACGTGAAAACTATCGAGCAGAGCCTGAAAAGAAACGGATCTCTCCACGCGCAAGGTATCGAGATGCGATTAGTGGGGGGGGGGGGGGGGGGGGGGGGGGGGGAGAGGGTGCTGTCTGCTTCTGGCCCGATACAAAATGCGTTTGTGGGTTCGATCGCGCTGGGGCGACAATTAATAACCTCTCTTCTATTTCGGCCGCCCCTTAAAAGCCCCCTCAGATCCTGAAAAGGAACGGACCTCTCGACGTGCAAGGTATCGAGCAGATCCTGAAAAAAGACAGCGATATTGCCATAGTCCTGAACGTGCATCTCGCTCGGCGAAAAGAGTTAAGGTCACTCAATGGTATGTCGTACCTTTACAACCTCCCTCTCATATCAAGATGGATTACTTAACGTGCTATACGGCTCATAATCGGGTATGAATAAAAATCAATGAAACAAGTAAATAAAAACATTCTCTATGAGAAAGTTGGTGGCATATAGGATTTGAAGGCAATGGTGGTGTAAAAAGGAAGGAAACAAGGGTCTAGTAATAAGGAAAAATGGAATAGTCCTATATTTAGCACATTTCTATATGTAGGATATAGTATGTTGTTCGTGTGCTAAATATAGGACTATTCCATTTTTCCTTATTACTAGACCCTTGTTTCCTTCCTTTTTACACCACCATTGCCTTCAAATCCTATATGCCACCAACTTTCTCATAGAGAATGTTTTTATTTACTTGTGTATATAAATTCACAAGACCCATTTTTCCCATACGTTCTATATATAGATGCTATGAAGAGCAAACTTCAATTTAATACCAAAGAAGTCACTACCAGATAAACAATGGAAAGGTTATGAGCCTGCCAAGTTGCAAATTAAAATTATTCAGTGCAGTATATTTCGTAAACCTTTAAGGTTATTGTCTATTTGCATCCGTGTGTACACCTGTACACATATTGGGTAATATGTGTAAAGGGGAGCACAAATTACTTACCCTATCTTATCTTTGTAAGTAATCACATCTGTCATTCATATATGAGTACACAACAGATAATTAATTGATGGTCACAAATAATTCAAATTATTTGATTGTTATCTAACAAATAAACCACATTAGAAAAACAAAGAAAACTTTGCACATGCGACTGAGGTGTACGTGTAAGCAGAGCAAGAGGATGTGTTGATAGTGGAGGCACGAAGGCTTGAATAGTGGAGGTGCAAATGGTGGAGGCACAAGTAGTGAAGGTCAAATAGTGGACGCACGAATAGTGAAGGCGCAAGTAGAGGAGGTACGAGCACTGAAGGCTCGAATAATGGAGGCACAAATGGTGGAGGCACGAATAATGGAGGCGCGAGTAGAAGAGGCACGATCGAGCACTGAAGGCTCGAATAGTGGAGGCACAAATGGTGGAGGCGCGAATAGTGGAGGCGCAAGCACTGAAGGTGCAAATAGTGAAAGCATGAGTAGTGGAGGCATGGTAGAGAATTCGAAGTGGCAGAGGAAGTGCGGTAGAGGTAGAGGAAGTGCAAGTAGAGGTAGAGGAAGTGCAAGTAGAGGTAGAGGAAGTGCAAGTAGAGGTAGAGGAAGTGCAAGTAGAGGTAGAGAAAGTGCAAGTAGAGGTAGAGGAAGTTCAAGTATTGGTAGAGAAAGTGCAAGTAGAGGTAGAGAAAGTGCAAGTAGAGTTAGAGGGAGTGCAAGTAGAGGTTGAGGAAGTGCAAGTAGTAGAGGTAGAGAAAGTGCAAGTAGAGGTAGAGGAGTGCGCAAGTAGAGGTAGAGGAAGTGCAAGTAGGGGTAGAGGAAGTGCAAGTGGAGGTAGAGTAGAGGTAGAGGGAGTGCAAGTAGAGGTAGAGGAAGTGCAAGTAGAGGTAGAGGAAGTGCAAGTAGAGGTAGAGGAAGTGCAAGTAGAGGTAGAGGAAGTGCAAGTAGAGGTATAGGAAGTGCAAGTAGAAGTAGAGGAAGTGCAAGTATTGGTAGAGAAAGTGCAAGTAGAGGTAGAGAAAGTGCAAGTAGAGTTAGAGGGAGTGCAAGTAGAGGTTGAGGAAGTGCAAGTTGTAGAGGTAGAGAAAGTGCAAGTAGAGGTAGAGGAAGTGCGCAAGTAGAGGTAGAGGAAGTGCAAGTAGGGGTAGAGGAAGTGCAAGTGGAGGTAGAGTAGAGGTAGAGGGAGTGCAAGTAGAGGTAGAGGAAGTGCAAGTAGAGGTAGAGGAAGTGCAAGTAGAGGTAGAGGAAGTGCAAGTAGAGGTAGAGGAAGTGCAAGTAGAGGTAGAGGAAGTGCAAGTAGAAGTATAGGAAGTGCAAGTAGAGGTAGAGGAAGTGCAAGTAGAGGTATAGGAAGTGCAAGTAGAGGTAGAGGAAGTGCAAGTAGGAGTGAAGGAGTAAAACCTCAAAACCTAAAGCAGCAGTCTGCCCTGAGATGGTGGAGTGATACTAACATGAACATTTAGCATTTTTGCTGTTTTTTGATACACAAGTGATTGAATTTGCATGATTCTTTTACAATGAACATCATTTTCCTACATAGGACTAATTTGTGTACACCTGTACACATTTTACTGCAAAACTTTCCTGATACAACTACATGAATAATTTATGCCCTCTATCACTTTCAATTCTCATTTGAAAACAGTATACTACTATAGTGAAGCAATGTAATATGTGTACAGGCGTACACAAATTAGAGCATATGACTGTAAAAGGGATTACCAAAAAGAAACAGCATTTGTTTGATGTACATACAAAACAAACTACGTGGATAAAATTTGACTTATTGAGAATGTTCCCATCATGTTTGTTTTAATCTCTAACGTTTACAGTGTTCTGCAGTGCTATAGATAACAGGATTAAGAGTTGTTATTGCAATTAGCCAAAATTAGCATTTCATGACAAACTTAAACACAAGTTAACACCACCATAGGGGGTATAGAATTTTCACAAGTTATGTAAAATGCTCACTGCTGGTATGAGATATAATGCAGCAAAATGAAAGGAGTAATTTGTGTACCACTGTACACATTTTAGGATGCAAATAGACATTATTAAAGTAACAAGTAAAGAAAGACATTCTATAACGAGAATGTTCGTGGGATATAGGAATTGGAGGAGGAGGCAATAGTGGACTAAAACGAAAGGTAACAAGGTTTTGGAGAAAGAAAAATGCGACAAAAATCCTATACTTAGCACGTGTAAATGTAACAGAACCAAAAGAAGTGCTAAATTTAGGATTTTTGTCCCATTTTTCTTTCCCCACACCTTGTTATCGTTTTTTTATACCACCATTGCCTCCTCCAATTCCTATATCCCAACATTCTCGTTAGAGAATATTTTTCCTTACTTGTCTGTTCTTCTTTAATTTATCGTCCATATCTGCGAATGCTGACAAGTTATAGTTATAACATAGCCACTTTAATTGAAGATGGGGCACTTATGCCTCCCCCCCCCCCCTTCAATTAACGTCACGAGCAGATTCTCGCTTTTGTTCAGGATCAGCACTGTACTGAACGCAGGGTAGGACTCAACTCGTCGTCATGGATTTGGAGGTATTCCTCTTGTCATTTATCTCTCCTCTTTTGTTGACGTGAAGGCATTTTTACAAAACTACTTCGCTAGCCAAAAGTGGTGAACAAAAATGTGACCCACCTGTTCATTAGCTGCACAATTCCAATTATATGTGAATATTGCCATGGGAACGCTTTAATATAGCACTCCATATTATGTAATGATTACATAATCAGTTTCATGCTTTATTTATATCCGATGTTCTTCCAGGAGATTCTAAAGCGATTGGTATAATTTGCGCTCTTTAAAAACATTCCTATCCAGAGTTATACTCTCCCAAGAAGATGATGACGAAGAACAATAGGTCTGGAACGAGAACAAACACGAGATTTTGTGTTCGCTTAAAGCAAGCAGTTAGGAAACTGAACAAAACATAAAAATGACCATCTTAGCATTCTGGTTCAATAGCAACAAAGAGCTAAATTATGAATCCGTTTCTTGGTATGTGAGTCATATGTAGGTCGTGTTTTTTTAAAAAAAGGTATTTCACGACCCAGGTCAATTCCTCTATAGGAGCTACTAACGTAGTTCCTGATAACTGGTTCAAGTAACATCCATCCTTAGATAAAAAAATTATGAGTAATTGCATCAGGATCTGAAGAAATGAAGCACACACATACCCCACTTATAATGGAATGACCAATGTGCAACCGATGTTCAGCTTTGATCATAATTTGATTAAAATTGTATAACTCGTAGTTGTATATAAAACAATATCTGTTTAAGGGTCTACAGGTGCAAATAAGTGGAGTAACATTTATAATATAATGTACTTACATTTTGCACCTTTATGTCCATTGCCTGACTCTGAGCTTTGAATGATTCAATGTTCTGCGTATTTAATTAAAATTGAGCTTAGATTCAGTTAAAACATCAAGCTATATGTAATAATGTCTATTGCTTAGAATGTCATACTGTAAATTCTATTTGTACACCCGCATTGTACAGTAACAAAAAAGGTTATTCCATTCAGACATTTACGGGTACTAGCGATACATGTACATGTATAATTAGTAATGGTTATGTTAGGATGGGGCTAGAAAACGTAATCAGTTTATAACTATCCATGCATTACGCTTCGTGTATGAAAAGCTGAACGGTGCAGATAGCTCAACTACATGTAGTACAGCTTGTTTTCGATCAATAATCTACATGTTTATATTATAAGGATGCATCAGTAGTTATATAAATACAACTGTTTTAAAAAAGTACAGACAGTACAACATGTCATCATGTGCACGTGCTTATACTGCTGTAAATATTGTATTCACCTGCATCTGAGCATCTTTGAGTTCCGAAATCACCCTTTTCAGCTCTTCTAGCTCCTGATAGATTAATTATACACACATTAATTACAACTGAGCAATGCTTAATTTTTTAAAACTTTTTTTGCAATGATATATGATGTTGATGTTTTGACATGTATAAACATTATAAAATCATTACCATTATGTATCAGTGCATAATTAGTGCTGCTTGCATTAAAAATCAAATCAGAGAGAACATAACATTTCAAACATGTAATATAATAGTATTACTGCTTGCGTATGTACAAATATATACACAACATTAATTCTTCTGAGGTGATATTGAAATTTATGCTATGGTATCCAAGAACTGCACTCGAAGCCCAGTAAGCTGAACAGTGAAGATAGCTCAACTGGTATAGCTCGTTTTAAATCTGTACAGATTGGCATAATCCTATAAGGATTAATCTTTAATAAGCACAGTAAGCTGAGCAGTGAAGATAGCTCAACTGGTACAGCTCATCTTCAATCAGTACAGATCATGGCCCAATCCTATAAGGATTCATCTAAATCAAATTTTAGAATACAAAAGCCAGTGTTATTATATGGGCTGCTTGAAATTTTCTTATTCTCCTGGTACTGAGGCCATTCAAATTTGATAAGTTGTTTCTTAAGCAAACTAATAATAATTTAGGGTTGGAAAGTCGGGCAGAAAAATATATAAATACACCCAGTAATAATCTGTAGCATCGTGGACGTCCAACTTGGTTGTTGTGCCATCTGATTGGCACAAAAAGCATATATTTGGCATCTGTGATGCTCTTACTATGTACAACAAGAATACTTTTGAAGGAGGTAGGACCAAAACTGACTTGCTTAATCAAATGGTGAAACGAGGACGATTACAGACAGTAGGAAACCTAAAATGCAGGATGAAACGCATCCTTTTTTTAAAGCAGTAAAACATTATCTTTTTTCACCTTCACTTAACGCAACACAACTATCATAAACTTTAGTCACTATAAGTGCGTTCCCCACAATTGATCACAGTAACTGTGTCTAAATGCTGCATTAACAGTGCTCGAGAGCTACCGAAATATATAATGGTCTGCGGACGGTTTAATGAAAATAACCCACAAAACTAAAAGATAAGGTGTATGATGGTCTACCTTTGACTATATGCATTCCACACAATAACTTTCTGAAAATTTATAAGCAAAATTGGGCTTTGTTGGGTGTGTCTAACTCATACACTAGGTACGAAACACGATGGGTCAGCAACCTGTTCACCAAGCAGTGTTACTCATATGCTCAAGCCCTTTACAACGGTAATACGTTCATTCCACAGAAAGAATAATACAATGCTTTGTTTATAGAAATGAATGCTTGGGAGCTTCTGTAAGTTGAGATATAGGTTCCAAAGAGGCTGAAATGATTGATGTGGTACCAACGTTGAGTGTGTGCAGTTGGTCAGTGCTACTCATTGCAACAGCACAGCAGACACATGGCTGCAAATAATGTATCAATCATCATTGCATGTATATGTATGTGACAAAGACTAGCTTTAATCACAAGAAGTGATCAGCAACGCGAAGTACATTAAAATATACAGATACGGAATCCCAAGTGCGCATGTGCATGCATGATGTCGAATGCTATAATACTCCCCCTCCCTCCCCCTTAGAGTCCGCAGCATTTGGAATCGTAAATGTTGTGTCCAAATTTTTCGGGCTTTCTGCGGCTTCGTGTAGATCTTCTTGTCACATCCAGTCCATCTTCCTGTACTGGAACAATTTGCTCAGCAATTTCATCATTGCCTTGCACCGTGATTTGGTCCTCATTCTCAGCCTGCAGTTGCTTGGGCTCTATGTTATCTTGGAAGACGTCATCCCGGAACTCAACTGTAATCTCCTCCTCTGGATCGTTCTGCCACTGATCAGGTCCTTCCCTGCCCACGCTTATGATTTATCGTCACCTTCAGGCATATTGGGCCTATGTTGCACAACTTCCTGTTCTTCCTTCCTCTTTTGCGATTGCACATATGGTTTCAACCGATCAAGATAAGGAGTACGTTACCCAGCAAATTTAGGACTTTGTACGGGCCCTGCCAGTAGCATGGCAGGACAATGAAGCCATTCCAGATCGCCAACTGCGATTGGTGATCCATGTGCTGCTCTGTCGTATAAAGCTTTATGGCGTCGCTGTTCTACACTTTAAATATCGCGTGTATCCCACATATGCGATTGCGCATGGTGGTCCAGTCAATTGGATAGCCATGGAGATATAGAAACTTACCCTATCGACATAATTTCGCTTAACAACAGAAATGGGCAGTGTATGCTACCTTATAATTATTTTGTTGATACAAAGTTGATACAAAGTTTGCTAATATCCGTGTTATAGGATATCTATATCCGTGTGAACCGTGTGAAGAAAGCTTCGAGTATGCAAACGCTCTCAAAAGGCATTTACTAACCCGAAAGCATAGAAGTTACGGAAGAATTAGCACCAAGAAGTTGTGCTGGTAATTGCTCCCCTGATGATTATAGTTTGTGTCAATCCCAGAGCTTCAGAGTTGCTGAATCATCTTGGCAATAGTGCTTTAAAACTGCATAGTAAGTTACCTTCACTTCCTTTCAAATATAGGCTATGAAGTTTGTTGTCCCTTAGACCTCTAGAACACAACATCTGGACACTGTGGGTGAACTGCGCACCAGGGAAGCAGCACATCTGGGTTTACTACAAAGATGTATTGTAATGTTTGCAAATATTATCAGTCATTTGTTGGGCATGACTTTAAGGGTTGGTCCCAGGTGTGTATTTTCATTTTGAGTCCATACCTGAGTGAAGGTGACAAGAAAGTTGTACTAGCGTATTTGAAGGTACTTAAGTGCATTGTGGTGATATGTGGTTATGTGATGCTGTATATCATCACAGATATTTCAGATCTCCTACTGTACCTTTTTCAAACTTTCACTGGCAGAGGAGTGGAGAGAGTTATGTAGTGAATTTGTTCACACTGTAAAGCAGTACATGCCAGAACTTCTACAAAAACAGAAGACTCACCTTGCACTTCATCTGGTTGACTCGATGATAAAATTTGGGCCCTGTTCAGCATTTAGTGCTGAACAGTATGTTTATAGGATATATTATTATGCCTATATATGTTACTTTTCCTTTAGGTTTGAATCTTTTAATTCCAATGTGCGGAACTACAATGTACATGGAAACAGACTTGCCCCCATTGCTATGCATTTTAGTATCTTGCAGCATTTATTATATATCTGTCATGGTTGAAGCAAAAGGTACACCACATCATGGCAATGTTGGTAATGAGTAAATGACAACTGTATCCACAGGTGTGGTGGTGCATTGAAGGATCTGCACTCGTCCGTATTTGTCCAACATGTTATTCGTGGTACCTCTTTGCAAGAACTCCATGCTGACAGTCATTTATCAGCCTGGGACACCAAGAAAGGTTGTCTCAAAATGCATGCACTGCTGTATAGTGATGCAGAGGTTTTCTTTTCACCTATGCATGCAAGAATCTCTTGTGCATTCTCTCTGAGTTGCCACTTGTGTCAGCTGGAGGACACTTCTACCATCATCCGCTTCTTGTTACAGTGTGGGGTGTATTATGGCCTTGTGCTAGGATCACCTAAGCTGACAGACAAAGTGGCCGTGTACCATGCAATCATGTCACAACAGTCAAGTTTGGTGAATTGAGGGGATTACATAGAGCTTGTTTCACAGCAACATGAAGTAAGATACTTCCGTTGAGTGCGATGTGTTTGTTAGGTGCTTCTTCATATAGATGCTATATGGAATATTGTTAGCTGTGTTCAAGCTACAAGACAGTACTTATTGTCTTGTACAGGGCTTTCAGCAGCTACAGTCGTTTGGTGGAACACCACTTGTGAACAAATGACTGCCCTTGATTAGACCACTACTATCTTCATCACACCAGGAAAGAACATCAAAAGACAGTTTCCATAGCACATGAATGTGATACAAGCTGTTGCTTTAAGAAGACAGAGACAGTGGAAAACATTGAACGTCAAGAACACAACTTGTATTTGAACATGACAGGTGCATCACATCTTATTGTTTTAACGTGTATTGTGCACTTTGAAATTCCATATGTGGAAAGCACCTATGAATGAAATTAACAAGTGGCTATATAAACAATACTATATAAGGGACAATAACCCCTGATCAGTGTATGTGATCATTCTGATGATGCAAATTTGGTACAAATTGTAACGATTATCTGGTACAGTCTGCTTGCCTTGGTAACGTACCAGGTATTAGTCATGTATGGTACACATACGCCTACATATTACATATTGGTCCAGGAAATACAATGGGCTATTCCATTATTTAATTATACACCCCTACAGATGACAATAAATGGTGTCCAGGGGGGTATAGGGAATATGTCTCGGGGGTGGTCATTTAAATGCCTGTCCCGGGGGGTTAGAGGGCATAATAGAAGCTTGTCCAGGGGCGAGGGGAGCAACATAGAAGCTTGTCCAGGGGGGTGGAACAAAACAGAAGCTTGTCCAGGGGGCATTTACAAGTCTGTCCCGGGGAGGTGGAGGTATAATATAAGCTTGTCCAGAGGTGCTTTTATATATTGTCCCGGGGGGGTATGCTTGCAATTATTGTCATCTGTAGGGGTGTACGGTTAAATAATGGAATAGCCCAATTTGGCTGTGTAGGCCTTGCGCAGTAAAAGTTTTCCCATCGTTATTCGTAGCCACAGCAAGGTTGGGCTATCGATCCTATACCATTCCTAAAGGCTGAATATAACAAGGTACATCTTGAACTAGGCCTACAGCTTCGAACAAGGTGTACTAGTGCTTTTACAGTACTTTGAACGCCTGGTCGAAGCTGTTCGAGCTGGGCCTAGATAGGTTCAGCCTTTAGGGATGGTAGGGTCGATAGCTCAAGTCGTGTCAATCATGGGGAAGCTAAACTTGACTATGCCCATAACGTACCTCTGCCTGCTGCCTAGCCATTTCAGCTTGCCTCGCGGCCAAATGGTTTGGTGTACAATTTCCCACTCCCACGCTGTCCGAGGCATTGGCCTCGCTATGAGGAAGAGGCTTGTTCGGTGTTTCACATGTGTCAGAAGAACTTGAAGTGCGTTGGCTTTCGGGACACGTGGTTGTGTCCATTTCCATCAAGTTATGAATAATGTCGATTATAATTACACAGCCAAATTGCAATTCCTGAATCAAAACGTATGGTACATACCTGGTATGATAATATCATGTGCATGTACATAATATTATGTAACAATCTGGCACAAATTGTTCTTACATCCTGTTATTGATTGTTGTATCATACATGCTACATAATTACAACATACCGTATCAGAGAGAGGAGTTCCTAATAAGGAAACGTTCATATAGCTATTCACATAGGTGCTTAAAATAGATTTTTTACAACGCGCAATAAACAATAATATACAAATAATTCTGCCAATCGTGTTTGAGCAACAGTTTGGACCTCTTCTCTTTCAACATTGTCCATTGCTGTGATCTCCTGAAATGCACAAGTGAATCACTGCATTCATGAACAAGTGATACTGGTCACTTGTTTGACGTTGTTGCCAGGAGTATTGATGATTGTTCGGCTGAGTTCAAAAAGGGGTGATTCAGAAAGGCCTGCCCATCTGCAGTCTCCAGAGCCTACGAACATCTTGAAGTAGGCTGTGAACACAGCTTGCTAGCAAGATTCCATATGCAATTGCATCTGATTTAAGGTGAAAAATTTCAATTTATGGTGGATATATTACTTCAAGTCTTACCTCAAATTGTGATTGGCAGCTGCACAACACTCTGTGACATGCTCTGTTAGCCTAACGGATCCCAGCATAATTGCATCAAAACGGCAAGTGTTATTTTGCTTTCCAGCATGCAGAACAAGACGCAAGACACCTTGACACCTATATGTAGGAATACAATACAATATGGCTGCATCCAAGGAAAGTTCTTGCTGTTAACCTTTCGTCCAAAACAAACCTGTGAAAAAAATTACCTATGACACTTTCAATATACCTTTCCACACTGAACGCCGAAGATGGTTCAAACTAAATCATCCAATCAACAAGATAGATGTGTTTTTTTTTGTTTTCCTAGTAGAGTTGGCATGTGACGCTGCATCAGCAAATGTACAAAAAACATCCCTGCAAGAGTCAGCCGATGAAGGTTTAAAGAATCACATTAAGCGATCTGAAGGCCTGCATTGGAAAATTGTGAAGCTCAATACATGTTCATATGAACACTAACCCTTTGAAAAATGCAAGCAGTACCTCACAGACCGTCTGTTCGACGGCTAGATCCAGCGGTCTCTCTGGCGATGATCTCTTTCATTCGTGCGTCTCGTCTTGCTGCTGGATCTAAGAAATTCGGACAGCTCGAAAACCATTCCAATACGCTGAGAAATTAACTACCTTCGCTCTCTCCTCCTGTTTTCTTCTTTTGCGACCATGAAACCATCGATACGCAGTACCCAAAACTATGTACCGTACCTTGAACGCTGTTCGCTCGTCCCGCCTGTTACGATTGTGGTCCTCTTCTCGCCTTTCCCGTCCTTTCCATCTCATTAGTATTTGAAATGTAGCGCACCTTGGAATTAAATGGCTACGTGAGATTTCAATGATTGCTACATAGTAGGGTAGCGTAGGTAGTGATCGCCACCTGTGATAACGTCAGGAGTGTTCGCCACCCCCCTGTTTATTCTACAGAGCAACGTTGCTTGCGTAAAACTGTGTATGTTGCTAACAAAGGAGCCTATTAGGGTTGTTTTAAACTCATATAGAAAGATTCAAACTTATTATTTATACGCTATTAAAAGTGCGGGTGGCGACTACTCCCCCCTGGCGAATATACCTGACGCTACCCTATCATAGTATTCACCTCACCACCATAAACGGCCGGGAAATGTTCAGAAGTCTTAACCTATGCCTCAGTAGCTGTCGTGACTTCATTATAGGGGGCCTATATCATCGCCACGAACGTAGCTTCAACTTTGATTTCATCCGTACAGTAGCGCCTCGGTCATTGCGACAATTTGCATATCCCACATTGGGAAAATATGCCCTATTCATAGCGATGTTATCTAGGGCCTTGTGTTCCTAGCGATCGCTACAACCCACCGCTAATGAGATTCATCTCGTCAAGGAATCTCATTAGAAGGTGGTTTATATAAACTACCTCTCCCAGCAGTTATTAATACAATACTAGCTGCATGCAAACGCCTTACCTTCACCCTTTGGTTGAAAATAAAACGAGCTTACCTGTACAGTACCGTGTATACACCTCACCCTTATACATAAAAGACAGGCTCCACAACATGGACAGCTGACAACAGAAAGACAGGTGCCACCTCCAACACCATGACTGTTAGTGAGACAACATGTACAAGTTATGAGATGGATCGACCAGCATGTAAACCACCTACATATGCATGCATGTGCACATAAAGTATGCGCGTCTTGTGCAAGTGACGTGCCTGCATAAAATCGAGTCAAGGAATTATTTACAGCACATGCAATACGAACCATGCCAACATCATCTTACCAAGCATATGACTGAATCAGAAGCTCAAGTTCGCCTGGACGTACAAAGCAAGCAACAACAACAAGACACTTTTTGATTGGCTGAATTACCCTTTTTAGGAAGCTGCAGCAAACGTGCGTTGCATAACCATGCTTAATGCAGAATTCCTAGTCTTTATATCTCTGTACACTAGATGGTAATAAAACAACAATCCCAATGCATGTACATGTTGGCTAATTTACACTCATCTTAGGTATGTTTCTGTACCGTGGGTTCTTTGTATCTAAGTACTGTGTTTTCTCTCTCACCAAATTCTACAACGTGATGTGAGTATATGTAGTAGCCAAGGAATCTCCAGTTGTGCCACAAACACTAAACATACATGACAGGTGGATTAACATACAAATCTGGATGAAGCCAGCATACTTGTCCTGGTTACCTGTGAGAGGTATGTGGTGTGTGTGTGTGTGTGTGTGTGTGTGTGTGTGTGTGTGTGTGTGTGTGAGTAAATGTTACAGTACTCAGTACATGTATGGTGATAAACCTATAGCTTGAAGCACTTACAAAGGTAGTACGTGCACATAATAGTGACTGCAGAAAGCAAAACTTCAAGCGAACACAAAATAGTTCTAATTAATCCCAACCATTAATTCGAGCTCAAAACTCATGACCCACGAACCCGTCAGTGTGGAGACAAACAAGTACAACGCCATCTCAAGTGCATAAATCATCCGTCAGATGCTTGGACATAAGGTATGAAATAAACTGTGTTAAGGGCTTTGGCCTGTACATATAGCCCGCGCTTGAATTAATTTGCGCGAAGCTGATAACGGTTGCAAGTCTTCATAGCAAGCAGAACCACTGTAATACTGCCCTGTCGATTAGATTATTGGGTATTTAGGCCTTCACTGTGACCTTGGATTTCATAACCCACTTGGTACCAGTAATAATGTGTTGATAGGTTTTGTATGCCTGGGAATTATGCTT
Source organism: Eunapius fragilis (assembly GCA_963681505.1). Lineage (NCBI taxonomy): Eukaryota > Metazoa > Porifera > Demospongiae > Spongillida > Spongillidae > Eunapius > Eunapius fragilis. The sequence goes on along the minus strand of OY811971.1, from coordinate 9,182,196 downwards.
ACTTGCAATGTCCTCCTCATGTTTGCTAGCTTTAATATCTGCAATTCTCTTCTGTTATCTTCAAAGCAGAGGCACCTTCTCTTCTTCCGTGCACATTATCGCGCGCGTGCGCGACAGTCACCGCTACCGTTATTATTATTATTATTATTATTATTGGATTGCTGCTATGCATCACTAAAAGTAAGCTTACTGTGTTTTGCACTATTGTGAATCGATAACCTACGATAGAAACAGTTCTACACATTGTTCACTCTGCAAAATGGGTTCGCGGGTCATGAGTTGTGAGCTCGAATTAATGGTTGGGATTAATTAGAACTGTTTTGTGTTTGCATGTAAGTTTCGCTTCCTGCAGCTACTATTATGTGCACGTACTACCTTTGTAAGTACTTCAAGCATATAGGTTCGTCACCATACATGTAATGAGTTCTGCAACATATTCACACGCACGCGCACACACGCACACACACACACACACACACACACACACACACACACACACACACACACCACATACCTCTCACAGGTAACCAGGACAAGTATGCTGGCTTCATCCAGATTTGTATGTTAATCCACCTGTCATGTATGTTTAGTGTTTGTGGCACAACTGGAGATTCCTTGGCTACTACATATACTCACATCACGTTGTAGAATTTGGTGAGAGAGAAAACACAGTACTTAGATACAAAGAACCCACGGTACAGAAACATACCTAAGATGAGTGTAAATTAGCCAACATGTACATGCATTGGGATTGTTGTTTTATTACCATCTAGTGTACAGAGATATAAAGACTAGGAATTCTGCATTAAGCATGGTTATGCAACGCACGTTTGCTGCAGCTTCCTAAAAAGGGTAATTCAGCCAATCAAAAAGTGTCTTGTTGTTGTTGCTTGCTTTGTACGTCCAGGCGAACTTGAGCTTCTGATTCAGTCATATGCTTGGTAAGATGATGTTGGCATGGTTCGTATTGCATGTGCTGTAAATAATTCCTTGACTCGATTTTATGCAGGCACGTCACTTGCACAAGACGCGCATACTTTATGTGCACATGCATGCATATGTAGGTGGTTTACATGCTGGTCGATCCATCTCATAACTTGTACATGTTGTCTCACTAACAGTCATGGTGTTGGAGGTGGCACCTGTCTTTCTGTTGTCAGCTGTCCATGTTGTGGAGCCTGTCTTTTATGTATAAGGGTGAGGTGTATACACGGTACTGTACAGGTAAGCTCGTTTTATTTTCAACCAAAGGGTGAAGGTAAGGCGTTTGCATGCAGCTAGTATTGTATTAATAACTGCTGGGAGAGGTAGTTTATATAAACCACCTTCTAATGAGATTCCTTGACGAGATGAATCTCATTAGCGGTGGGTTGTAGCGATCGCTAGAAACACAAGGCCCTAGATAACATCGCTATGAATAGGGCATATTTTCCCAATGTGGGATATGCAAATTGTCGCAATGACCGAGGCGCTACTGTATCTGTATTTCTATGTATGAGGTATACCGGATATAATTTTATGCGAAATAAGAATAACTGGTACAGCATGTGGTACAATTATGTCAATCATTGTATTGTTAAATATAATGTAGCTTCCCTCTGTGTCAGATTGTCAGATAAATCTGTATCAGATTGTCCCTACCTACCATATATGATACACATTGACTAACGTATCTGATACATATTGATATATATATATATATCATTCCTGGTACAGTTAGAATAGCGCTTTAAAGCATTTTTAGTATGGGATTTCATTCGTGCGTCTGTATGTTCTCTTAAGTCCCATGCAACTTTTGCAATAACATCAGGAAGGAATTTTTAGTAAAGGCAAGCTAATTGATGCCCATTCAAATTATTCTGTTAAAGGTTCACGTTTGTGACTCAATAACTTTAATAACAACATATTCTGAGAGAAATACATTAAGTTAGTGCATTTTGCTATCATCAAAACATAAATCAAATAACCAATTCATCAAAATGGTCTGCTGCTAGTTCGATGATAGACATATCAAAATTTGGCTTGTTTAATTCTCCTTCCAATATGCACTTCACTTCAATTCTTCCATTAAACAATTGTCATCCAACCAAACATGGCAAAATTGTGCCAGTGGATTAACCAGTCAAAAAGTCTGATAGTTTTTGCAATTTGCCTTCATCAAGATCAGGAAATTTGTCCATAATTCTTTCAACCTCAATAATCTTTACTCTCTTCTCCAGCTTTCTGCGTTCTGATTGCTCTCTTTTCTGATGCTTTTCTGCCATCCTCCTAGCAATGCTCTCATTTTCCATGATATACAGGGTGTTTGCAAAAGAACATAACACTTTAAAATCCCTGTAACTTAGCATTGAAATTAATTCACTGCTTGATTTTTTAACATATGTTGCTGTAGTTAGGCAAATACTAACAATCTAATATATTATACATGGTTAAGTGATTTAATCAAAAAAACCATGCGTCAAAATATTCAAAGCCCTCAATTAACAATGCTATTCAAGATTGCGGTTAGAGATAACTGATTTAAATAACTACTAATAAGTAACACAAGATCTGAATTTATACTAGGTTCAATAGTGAGTGGAGTGTGTGAAGCACGTTTATTTGGGTCGAATCCTGGTGAGGTCGATGTTTGGGGGGGTTCGAGGTCGATTTTTTCCCCTTCATCCTTTTTTTTTTCTTCTTAGCAGGGAGTGCAATTCTATCGAAGGATGTTATAGTATTAACTTTTATTCGTGAGATGTTTTTTTTAGCTTGCATGGCAGTCAATACTATACGGGCAGCTGTTACGCAATAGGCGCGCGTTTATCAGCTGTTACGCATTGTTATAATTAACGTTGAAAATACAATTTGGCCTGAGTCGCCTGACGTAGAGTGCAACTGCTTCAAACGGGATATCTACTGCAAGCAAAGCTGCAACAAGCAAACTTGTATGGGTCAGTTGACTCAGTTCACGAGAAAATGAGCCTTCGCTATATTTTATAAAAGTTAAAAAAATTACTCACGTTTGAATCGCGGAACGGTAAACGCTATTTACTTCCTATTTTCACCACTTCATACTACACCATTTCTATATGGTAAAATTGATTTTGGGATCATGCATTTGCTTCGTGCCACTGTTGCTGCATCCGATCCACCTTGAGATTCAAACTCTCCATATCTGTCGGCAGGAAATCTCAATTCACTTCAAATTTGGTTTATACACAGAGGGATCCTGTGCCTATCGAATTGTCCTGTTCGTTAATTTTTTTACATTACCCGTTACAAAGATGTTGCTTTGCACAGTAGTTACATATTTCTCGCTCGATCCGCGCCAGAGACAGCATGAAATTAAACTCTTCCTTATAACCACGCCTATAACTAGAAGACCCTATTGCGTGATGACGTTGCACATCGATGATCTGCTGTACAGCATACGGTAAGATTGAACGTTCTTCGATGTAGGCACACATCCAGATAAGGCACCATAATTTGCTCAAAAGTTATTAAGGTTGAAGCTGTTACCTGTTAAAATAATAAATAAATAAATAAATAAATAAATAAAAAGAAGCTGTTATGCGATAAATATTTTGAATAACCATCATTAATTCGCCCGGTATAAAATGAAGTAACAAACACTATTTGATTTGGTAATGGCTTATTTAGTTTTTAAAACCTAGTTAATTAAAAACGTAGTGATCATATAACTTCTTCAAGTTTGATTTGATGTTTTGAATAAACTAGTAAAACGCCAATCAAATTTCATACTTTCATCAATAGTTATTTAGCAGTTTATAAATCATGTTAGTTGTTGTCCATCATGTCAATTTAGTTAATTGCAAGCTATTTGATTTTATCTTTTGAACTGTTAAAGATAATCAAATTGTAACAATGTGGCTCGTATTTGATTATTGTACATTCATAAAATTCAATTCGATTGACATTCCTATTAAGGAATTAAAATCATTATAAGCGTTAAGTTCTTTTCCATACACCCTGCATAACACAGTGTCACATTTGGGGATTTTTTTCTTCATTGCACTGAACATCTCCATGACCTCAATATCAATATTGTGTGATCTACCTTGCAGATTTTCTCAGCCTTTAATTTCTCAGTAATGTCACACTCAAACTATTTCATATATTGTCTCTCTAGGGCATCATTGGCTGCCTGCAGACAAGCTGTCATTGTTATCCTAAACATTGGTTCATTCTTTTGTGGCTCTCCCAATTTCTCCAGTGTTTTGTCTTGTGCTCCAGTTTGCTCAGTAATATCATTGCCAAAAAATCAGTACAACGGGTCAGCGTACCTAAGTTTTTAAATCAAATCTACACAGCAGGATGAAAACGAACCTTCAAACTATGATGCAAAACAAATAAACTTCTCCCATTTCATGGATCTCATAACCCTATGCGAAACAAGTTTTTGAGTGGATCTCAAAAGTGTTAATAATCCAGCAAAAATAATGTGAAACAAAATGGAGGACAATTATTGCACGGAATGCAACATACCTATTTATATCATGTCATTTAGCCAAAGCTATTCCCCCTAGCCATTGTGCAGACACACTGAGGGTCGATGATGATTTCGAGTGTCATGAAGATTTTGTTGGTGTTTACATAGTGGACTCTATAGAAGCAAATGTTGTGGTGGCTGTATTGAAAGATATAATCCTGCGCATGAATTTGGAGCTCAACAAGTGTCGCGGACAGTGCTACGATGGTGCTAGTAACATGGCTGGTATTAGAAATGGCACTGCTACTCAAATACTTAAAGCTGAGCCACGTGCTGTTTATACACACTGTTATGGCTATGCACTCAACCTGGCAGCATGTGATACTGTGCAGAGTAATAAGATATTACGTGACACACTTGATACAACGAATGAAATTTCAAAGCTACTGAAGTTTCTCCACGACGTGACACCCTTTTTGAAAAAATTAAGTCAGAAATATCTCCTGAACTACATGGATTCAGAACGCTATGCCCAACCCGATGGACTGTAAAAGCTGATTCACTATGCAGTGTTATCAATAACTATTCTGTGTTTCAAGAATTTGGGGAGAAGGCAAAAGATATCTTTTCCGATTCTGAAACTCATGCTTGTATTGCTGGTGTTGAAGCTTATATGAGTAAGTTTGAGTATATGTTTGGTTTAGTGCATGCAGAGTGCGTCCTTAGACACATGGATAATCTGAGCAAGACACTTCAGTCACCAAAGCTGAATGCGTCAGAAGGCCAACGGATTGCTGAATTGACATGCCTAAACACTTGAAAGAATCAGAACAAATGAGTGCTTTGATGAGTTTTGGGAGAAGGTTCTTCAGTTGGCAAGAAAACATGACATAAATGAGCCAACTCTACCAAGAAAGAGGAAAGCTCCTGCTAGGTATGAGGTTGGATCAGAAGATGGGCACTTTCATGATTCCCCTAAAATGCTGTTTCAACAAAATTATTTTGAAGTTCGTGAATTGTGTTAGACAACGATTTAACCAACCTGGTTGTGCAGTGTATAAAAATTTGGTTGATCTGTTGTTGAAAACAGCAAGATGCGAAACTTACAACACCGAATATGATTTTATTGTTCAATTCTATGGTAATGATTTAGACAAGTTGAACTTGAAAATTCAGCTGGATCTTCTAGCTACGCAATTCAAACATAGTGGTAATTCTTCTCCCACTTTTCATGATATCAAGGATTACCTGGTTAGTCTGTCACCTGCTGCTAGAACCTTGATGTCAGAAGTATGCACTGGGCTAAAACTCGTTCTGGTCATGCCCGCCACAAATGCAGTAAGCGAAAGAAGTGCATCAGCGCTTAGAAGGATAAAATCGTACTTGCGAGCGACAGTGCAGCAAGCTCGTCTCAACAGCTTTATGATTCTCCACGTACATAAAGAGCGTACAGATACGCTGTCCATTGAATTGTGCACGAACAAATTTGTTGCAAGACGGGAGCACAGACTAGCATTATTCGGAACATTTTAATACGAAATGGAATATTGTGCGTGAATCATCGCATGCGAATTACAATTGCATCATCTAATTATTTTTCATATAGCCCGACCACTATTAAATTAAAGTATGTTGTGCCGGCCCTGAATCGAGCAACTCTTAAACTTCGCAGTGGAGCAGCCATTATTACAGCTGTAAGAACAGTGGAAGTGTTGCAGTATGCTTCATTTGAGGGTGAGTTTGGGCACATTGTCAATTGAATCAACATCCTCATCTGAGCAGAAGAGTTGAAGAATTCGTAGCACAATGCTGAAAGCAAGACAGCTAGTCTGTAGAGGAAAGCACAATTAAAAGCCATCATAAGATGTCCGCAGAGGATGTGCAAACCAGACTTCTTGCTCAGTATACAAATATGGACATTTCGTTGCTATATCAGAGGTCCCTGTTGTTCGCGGATACAAAGCACAATGGCAGACAGTTTTGTTGCACCATACATTATAAATGCTTCGCATAATAATTTATGCTAAGAATGATTGTTGTAAAATTAGGGAATGAATGCCTTCAGGATAAATTAGCAACTCACAAAAACAAAGACAGAATGCAGTCTAAACACGAAAGCAGAGATAATATATAGAGGGATTGGAAACGCATCACGTGCCCCATAGAATACGCGCTTGGCCGTGCGTGCCATCCGACATCGTGTGAATCGCACGTTTTCATAAGTGTGAAACGAAGGTCTGAAATCGGTGGTTTGTTTGAACAAAGAAGTAGGGGAACTTTTTATTGTGGTGTAGCGGTATAGGGTGCAATAGGTACTACGTGCGTTTATTTTTTTGAAAGGATAGGATTGTCCCGTCGCCCAGGTTTATACGTATTTTGAGCTTTAATGGCGATAGTCCGTGCCAAAGTTTTTGTGGGGGAGAATCTTGGGAATCCGTGGTTCTTTTCTTCTAAGATTAGCTATGTAACATGCCATGGGATTAAACTCTCGAATCGCGTTGTTACTTTGTAGCGACGGTGCTCTGAACAAGCCAGGTAGGATGTCGGGTATAGTAACTTTGTGGGGATCTGTACCCCTCATCATACACGTTACATGTCTAAAAGTGGTATTGTCTTATAGCTCTTGCTTTGTATTTTTGAGTCCAAGAATTTTTTTGTGCAACTAGTCACTTTTTCACGGCATGCGCTTCTTCAAAGGTGATGGGTGGGAGAAAATTCAGACTAGCGCCACACCTAAAGAATGAAGAACGTTCGAAGAAATCGGCTTTGGTCGTGTCAATAAAGCGAGAGAACATAAGCGTTCATGTTTCGTCAGTGACTATTACACCATCACAACTTGAGACTACCGTGGATGACTTGCACAGTCTCTGTACCACTACAAGTTTTGTCAGACGGTGTTGTTGAAACTCTTGATCGTCTTGCAGCATTGCTCCAGTTGCTGAATCCATTTTCATCTTGGACAGTAGCTGATCATGGCGTGTTGGTTATTTCTAGATTGCGTTTTTTTGGTTTCAAAGCAATCAGCAATTGTCCATTGATCAAGAGCTACAGTGGTCATTGTGCATTCAGAACAGGAAGATCAACCATGATACTTGTAGCTTGCTGTCTAGTTTCCCTCCAGTGGTTAGTTCTGTCTCAAGCTTAATGAGCATTCTGGGGGTCTTAGACAATTCAACAGTGTGTGCTGGAAATCCAGATGCGGACCTTGTACAGCAATGGCATTGCAATTCTTCTTCATTGCACAGTTTATCTGGTAGGTGCATTGTGTGTTTAAAATTGAATCTGTATGTGTAGGAGGCAAGGTGGGATACATGGATGATTCCATCTCTCTTCATTCATCGACTATTCGACACAACCAATGCAACATATTGCTATCTTCAGACTCTCGACAACTTCGATGCACAACTTGTGCTACATACCGTAATACACTTGTGACCAAAAAACGTATGCTAACTAAGGTTTATGACATTAAAGATGCTGGTCACATCAACTTCATAACTACATGGTTATCAGCATGTGGGTAGGGATTCGTGGATTTTCATACTCAAGTGCATGGGTTGAGAAATACAAAAAGGAACACAAAAGTACAACTCAGAAGTCTAAGGGGCTGAGGAAGCAATTGTAGACATTACTGTATGCATTTATTTGGTTTGTTTTTTTCCTTTTATCAATCCTAACTACACGTAAGCCCTATTTCATACTGTTGTGTGTTATGCACTCATAAGGATTCATGTGCGGATGGCACGCGTTAATACGTGATAAGTGGCCTCGTTTCCAATCCCTCTATATATTATCTCTGACGAAAGGAACTATTTTAGTCGGACAGGTATGGGAGCACAGCCGCTTTCTTTTTTCTTCGTCGTTCTGCACAATACTGGTCCGGTGACATAAAATGTAGCCGTTATTGCGCATGCGCGATATAATGTATCTGAACCTGCGGCAGCAGGTTCAATATAGGATTGATTGAGGGTTGATGAATGTCATTAATAAAACTTCACTAGCGTCTGGAGGGACAACGGAGAAACGGATCGCTTATCTCTTTATTGCGATGGAATGAGAGCACAACGATCTACAGTTCTATGTTTGTTCCGTGTCATAAAACGGTGCGGTTATAGAGAAACAAACAATTTCCTGTTTCTCGTGCCCAGTCCTAAAATAATTCTCCATCGTCGTCGTCGTCGTCGTCGTCGTCGTCTTCTTAGGAAGGTATAACTCGAGCTAGGAACGGTTTAGAAGGACGGGAATAGTACCAATCGCTTCGAAATTTACCGGCACGTTATCCTTACATGTCATATAGACCAGCCCCGGATCCAGGATTTGGCTAAGGGGGGGGGGGGGGGGGGGGGGCGGTTTTACTGGAGGGGCGGCACTGACATTGACAATGAATGCATGCGAAGCCAGGGGCGGATACAAAAAGCGGGAGGGGGGGGGGGGGGTGCTGTCCGCTTTAGGCCGATCCAAAAGCGGGGGGGGGGGGGTGCTGTCCGTTTTAGGCCCGATACGAAAAGCGGGGGGGGGGGGGGGGGGGGGGGGGTGTGTGTGCAGTCTGCTTCAGGTCCGAAACGAAAAGTGGGGGGGGGGGGCTGCTTGCCGTACGATGATTTACCCAAGGAAAAGTGTCTTGCATGGTCATGCATGTTTCATGCATGATGTTGCATGGTATGCATGGAGCTACTTTTCAAGGTGTTAGAAGCCATGCATTACCATGCATGGATCATGCATGCTAATCTTGAATCGTAATTAGATTAGATTAATTATGTTTAGTTGCAAGTTTTAAAGTATAGCCCATAACAATGTTTAGTGTAAGAAGTCTTTCATGATGGATTATGAATGTTTGATGCCAGCTATTCAGACATGCATGAACATGCATGATCCTTACAATCCAGCATATATGGTGATAAATGTGGATATGCCTTTGCAGAAAGATCTAAGAAGTACCACATGTGCCTTTTAGCAACTGATGATTGCCTTTGTTAAAGTAAGTGAAGGAAAGTGATGGATATTGACATGATAATAGAACAATACATGTAGTACAATACGAACAAGACACTCAACTTGTGCTCAGACTTTGAACATTAATGATGTTCATACTTATTTGGTTCCTTGATAGCATATGTTTTATTATGTACCTGAACTAATACAGCTCTCGTAATTATACTAGAGATTGAAATTATGGTCTCACATTCTCCATCAGTGACTTCAACAAACAAGTCACATGCACCTAAAATGTCCTCATCTTTGTACACCTGAAGGGTGTCTCTACAAGCTGGACCAGCAACAGACAGTAATGATTGTGTCTTAACCTTGAATGGTCTCACTATAGCACTAGGAGGGTTCATCTTGATGAATCCCAATATTTTACCATACCTCCTCTTGCCATTAGTGTCTTTGTAATAGCATACAGAACTGTCGCGTTTTGCTGACTTGCTGAAATTTTGAGCATAAAAGATAAGTCCATCCTTTAACAATTTTCCATATATGTTGAATCCTTCAGTACTGTATTGAAAGGAAGTTGGAATAAAATACACATGTTTTTCTACTTCTTCAAGATCAGATGGCATGAAATGACTGCATTCATTAATGAAATTCATAGTTATGTTATCCTCACACTGAGCAAGTTTATGGTGCACAAGTTGCAATGTTTGATCAACTTCAACATTGAAAATTATTTGATTCAAAACTTGGTATTTTGAATGTGAAAGGTTCTTAACAATTCCATTTTTGTTTTCAAATCCAAATGCAGAATGTGTCCATAAAGGTCCCCACAGCCGAACATAGTGTGTTAAATGCAGAAGTAGATGAGCATTGATAGTACAGTTTACTTCCCCATACAGTTCAGGCAGGAGAGAACAAAAATCTTTAAGCATTACTTCAGCTGCATCAATCTCGTTCCTATTTAAATCTTGCTGAAGAAGTAAATGCATCGCAGATACTAATAGAGCATAATGATGATAGTAAAGTGGAGGAAGTTTATTAAGAAGGAGTGGAAGAGAGTAAAATAGTACCCAGTTTCGAAATTCAGATGCCTTCCAGTACTTTCTATGTTTTGAAATACTTCGAGGAGCCCTGGTAAAGTCATGTGGTGGCTTCAATTTTACAAATACAGAATCTATAGAATTCAATTCAGCTCCTAGATAAAAAGCTTTCATATGGTTTGACTTATCAAACCAACAGCTCATTAGTCTCTTTATAATACCTTCAGGACCTGCATGCATGTAATCAATAGGAATACCATCAATGAGGTTAAATCCAATAAGTTGTGATAGTGGTGAAGTACACAAAACACCTTGTTCAGATGCACCAGTGCGTTCAACCTCTACTGCAATCTCACACATCTCCCCATGTGTTCTCAGTGCATATTCATGGTCTGGAAGATAAATACGTGACCCATTTCTTAAACGTTTTCCAGGGTGAATGCACACAGGACATCCACAGATGCCATTGAATTGTTTAATGCCCATTACTGGGGCTTTAGCTATTGTGTCACATATGCAGGTCAGCACTTTAATATGAACTACCTTTAGACCTTCATGTGTATGAATTTCAATCCCATTAGAATGCAAAGAATTTAATGCATCAACAACTGGCTCGAACAATAGTTGCATGGAAGGTTTCATTGGACCACACCATAATGCAAGCAGCATAATATTGGCTGAGTTGTTTCGAATTGATGGTGGCAAATTCAGTATCACTCCATAAACTGGCCAAAAGGTCATTGATGACGATTTAAAAAGCGGAACTCCATCTGTAAAAATGCTTAGACCAAGATTGCCCTTAGCAGAAAAAAAGATATCATGCTGTTTAATACCATCAGCTGTCCAGATATCACTGATGGTATTTGTTCTGTCATGGATATTAGGAACTGTTATTTCATTCCAATGATCTATGAAAAGGATAATTAACTTTATAGTGTAACTGGTATTATAACTTACTTGATACAATGGTTTGGAGAGCTTTGCTAATGGGTATGTGTGCAAGCTGACCAACATTGCCTTGTAGAGTACCACATTTGTCACAAACATTTAAACTATCTTCAACAATAGATGAACACTTACAACAAACCTTTTTCAAAATTGTCTTGGTGTTAAATTGTTTAAAGAACTTTTTAACTTTGTAAAAACTCTTTGGAAGTAGGTTCGGTTCGGGACACAACACTTGAAGAAGTTTAAGAAGCCCATCAATAGCTGTATATGGCACCTTATTTGCTATAGCATACTGCATAATTGAACAGTATGCCCCTAGTACACTAACTCTGGCATGATCATAAATAGGCTGCTGTAAACATTTGTAGTCTACATATGCATCAACTTGAAGTGGGTCAGGACCACTCTCCATGCTTTGATAATCTATAATGTAGTACTATGAGTAGCATAGAAATCTTTAACCTTATACATTATACCTTGAATGGAATGAAGAACATCATCAAATACAGCATCACAATTCATACCACAGTCAGATTCAGCCACTAAATGTACAATGGAAAGATGCAGTTTTTTTGGCATGCAGTGTTGCATGTGAATTTAATTTTAAAAATACTATACAATGACCTACCATGAGAATCAAAAGAAGTACTTGGAGGGGCTATAAGTGCATCTGATGTCAAAGGAAGTTCTACAGATGGATTCTCATCTAATTCCAAATGCACCAAGTACTAAGATTTCACAATGAGAATGGTATTAGTGGTACATGTACCTAACGCTGAAGCAGCTGCACCTGTAGTTGATGTAGCAATATCTGCAAAAATTCTCTGCTCTGCATGCAATACGCTGAAATGAAATTATCATTCACATTTATGTTGATCAAGTAACTTACCACTATAAATGTTATAGGGAATTGATGATTATAATAAACAATTCAATGAGCATTAAATGTTTACATTTGTGTTGGATGTAGCTGTCCAAATGCATTATGATGCATGGCACTATAGACAATATATATGCAGAAAGTTGTACTAGCATTCGTACAAAACTCCTCAAAGCTTACTGCTTTTTTCTCCTACTTGATACAGTGGATTTAGGTATCCTCTTGTAAGAATTCCTTAAATATAGCTTATACTGACCTCTGGATCGAGACATCTCTTTCAATGAAAGACTGAAAATTAAAAAATGGTAACCCATATCATGCTAAATTAATAATTATACACCTAGTTATACATCATTCCAAAGTGCATCTAGTACACAGTCAATGTATGCATGCATCTAGCACAAGCTTTTAATCAACGCGCGTGTGTCCTGATATTGCTGGAAGTTTTACATGCAGGGAAAAAAATAATAATGGCATCCATGCATGATGAAATTCACTTCTATGAATTTAATTACCGTGTCACGTGCAGTCACTTGAAAAAAAGAAACGTGCTCACGATCACGATCCAATGGCCACACTTGGGAAGCGTTGTCGACAACCCAGCAGTAAGCTCCGTGAAACGCTTGAAGAAATTAACCCACTGGATGAAAACAGTTAGTGGTTATAACGTACAAGAATACAAATATGAATATACATTGTGGCTTTTATGTTGTGTGACAAACGCTGGCTTCAGCTGTGAATGTACAAGTGTATACACACAGAATGTCAAGTACATGCAAATATGTAATCACCAATTAACACAGGTTTGCATCTCTGGCGTATATATATATATATTTATTTATTTAAAAACATGATATGTGATGCGCTGATCTGCACCATATATGGATAGATAGTTATGTACCTAGCTGAATTGTCCGATTTTTACGCTGTAGCTGCCAGCTGGTTGACGAAATAATGCGTTGTAAAAATTTCCACCGTGCGTGTGCCCGCCAAAACAATTACACGTACAGCGATCATTTTATACAGTCCGTATAGGTAAATATTATTATTATTCGCGGCCGCCAGCTAGTTATAGCATGCAATGGCTAGATGCAACGGAGCAGTACCCGCAACAGCCACCATGCATGGCGGCCACACTTGTTTAATTTGCATGCTATGTAATCACGTACAGGTACTTATGCATATACTGATGTATTGATGTATTGTACATCAGGAACTGTTATAGTGAAGTGTGCACAAACTGGCGAATTGAAGAAAGTTAAAATTGCCGCACTACTGAAGCCCAACCTCATCCCAATTTCAAAAAATGATTTTAATGAAAGAGCTGATCTCTTGCTCAGTGATCATGGAAAAGAATATCCTGTTCAGTTTGTATCATTTTGCGGTATGACATTTTGGTGCATATATGCATTGTATTATTCTGTATTATTTTATTCAGAAAAAAGGAAGAGTTCAAAATCCTCATCTGCGTGTGCTTTGGAATCTGCTGCTCCAGCAGAGGATCAGGTGTTACATGTAGTTCAAAGTCAGGCAGGTCGATTGCTAATGAGTGGGGAAAGTGAAGAAGCAGACTCACCATCCGGATTTGGGAAGAAAAAGTCGTGCCGATTGAACAAAAAGGTACTTAAAACTGTATCTGATGTTCTTAACTCTTTGAGAGTCATTATTGCAATACGGATGACGTCGTTCATTGCCAGCTATGTTTTTAATTATGGCTACCCGTAGCTTATTAGTCGCCGTTCTCGAAGAATGACACGGTTAGCTTACTCAAAGATATTAATATGATATAAAAGCGTTTTATGATGTTTATTTTGATATATTTGGTGTACTAGCTTAAAAACAATGGTTGCTAACAACACTCGATATAGGCGGAGCCAAGTTGGCTGGGATTTGAAGCCTTTCTATCGTGTATACTATAAAACAGAAGACGAAAACACGTTAAATTTATCCCCTACTGTTATTTCTAAGGTCCAGGTGTTTAAAAAGGGTTCGCTCACAACCATTTTAGTAGAACAAGCGGGTGCGTATTCAAAGCCGCTAGTGACGATAGAGGCGCCATTACACGTACACCTGCAGCTGTTAGTTCCCGCTTTCCTTTTCATTAAAAACCAGCACTTCAGTCATAGCTCCATGTCCTTAGGGCTTTTTGGTGCACAAAGTGTGTAACCATGCGACACAAATTGGTTTTCAGATATGTGTGCACATAAATGTGCACTTGGCGGTGAACGCGGGGTGCAATTATTGCACATAAATGTGCACTTGGCGGTCAAAGAGTTAAAAAAGCCAAGGGAACAGCTGTGTTGCAAGTAAGATTTGCATGTGCTTGATAGAATGCAAACTTTATGTTTATATTATTACATGCAGGCAGATCATGTATTGGCAGAAAGTCAGGCAAGTAAATTGCAATTGCGAGGTGAAAGTGAAGAACCAGGTCCATCTTTAATGTCTGGGCCCCGGGTACTTGGAAATGGTCTCAAAAAGGCCAAGGTAACTGTTGTGCTGCATGTAAGATTTGCATGTATATGTACATGATCAGAAAATACAAACTTCATGGTTATGTTACGTGCAGGAACTACAGGCAGATTATGGCAGGTCACCTGAACCCGACCCATATAGAAAAACTGGACATTCAATTCCTGCAGTATGTTAAATATCTGGTTCACATGCAGTGACATATTTAATTTAAATTCCAGCCTCTAGAAACAAGATTACAGTCTATAGAAAATGAGCTAAAAGAAATAAAGAATATTTTGAAGGCATGCAAGTGATGTTAATCATTTTCATATAATTATGCAATTCCTAAAATATAGGAACCTTGTCAAGATGGATCAGATGGCATAGACTTGAGTCAAATAAACACTGAAACACCATATACAACTGCACTAGGACTACTAGATGCAATGTTTACAAAAAAGGAGCTGAGCAAGTCACTGGTTTTTCAATCAAAGAGAAGCTCAAAACCAGCATTGCCTAAGGAAAAAATGAAGAGGCTTATTGGTATGTGAAATTTGAGATCATCTATTAATTAAAATAATATATTATCATTTTTAGACTGTGTCAACAAACGTTTTGGTCCGAATAGTTTGGATATAAAGATCTTGAAAAGGAAATGTAACCAGAAGTGTCGTGAAGCAGCAAGGAATTAAAAAAAAATTGACCAGCTCAAGTCGATACAGAATTCAGAACAGGAACACTCAGAACGAGAGGATGATAACACTAGCACCCTTGAAGACAATGAAGAACAGTCCACCAGCAGTTCCAGTGAAACTGAGATAGGCGACCTGGGCCAAGAGTAATGAGGAACATATTACATGTGCTGTACTGCGGCAATTAAGTATCTTTCTTGAGTACTTTTCCTTGTTATGCATTTTGTATTCCTACTACGAAATTAAAACTGCATCAGCCAGTCGTGGGGCACAGAACATGCACGTGCATGGGATATACGCATGCAAACAACATGCATGATCATCCATATAACATGCATAATACATTCATGGAACATGCATGATCATGCACACATCATGCATAATACATGCAAGATCATGCATGAATCCTTGCAAGATTCATGCATGAAAGGTACGAATTTAATGCGTGTTCCATGCATGATAAAATGCAAGATTCATGCATGATTATTGCAAAGATTCATTGCATGATCTTATTCCTTGGGTATATCTTGGTTTGTGCGCGCGTGCGTGATAGTGCGTGGAGCGGGGGGGGGGGGGGGGGGGGGGCGGCAATTGGTCCCAGAGGGCATTTCGTATGAATGGGGGGTGCAGCCGCCCCCCCCCCCCCCCCCCCCCCCCGAGCCTATGCTGGATCCGGGGCTGATATAGACACATATCAAGTTCTACTTAATAATGTATGTAATAGATATTTTTTAATAATTTTAGGCAGTATAAATACTCTAGCCTGACATCTGGTGTTCCTATCGCAGTTTAGTTGTTGCTTTGGCTAGTGAAGTTGTTTTTCTAAAAATGTCTTCGTGTAATCAAAAGAAAAGATCTAAGCAACGAGCGGAATACCTCCAAAAGCAAGACGAGAACAAAGCTAAAGCCCGAGCGCTCTACAAGGCCGATCCCGAAAAGAAGAAGGCCTCTGTACGCGACAGCTACAAGGCCGATCCCGAAAAGAAGAAACCCTCTGTACGTGACTGCTACAACGCAGATATTGAATCTAAGCGATCTGCTAAAAGGCGGCGATATAAAGAGGACCTTGAGGAGAACCGTGCTGCTAAAAGGCGGCTATATGAAGAGGACCTCGAGGAGAACCGTGCTGCTAAAAGGCGGCTATATGAAGAGGACCTCGAGGAGAACTGTGCTGCTTAAAGGCGGCGATATGAAGAGCACCTCGAGGAGAACCGTGCTGCTAAAAAGCGGCGATATGAAGAGGACCTCGAGGAGAACCGTGCTGCTAAAAGGCGGCGATATGAAGAGGACCTCGAGGAGAACCATGCTGCTAAAAGGCGGCGATATGAAGAGGACCTCGAGGGAAACCGCGCTGCTAACAGGCAGAAATACGAGGACAATTCAGCTGCCATTAAAGCATCTAAAAGGAGTCGGTATTGGAATGACCCCGCTGTCCGATTGGCTAAATGTGCTTCCGAGAGGACGCGGTACCGCAGGGGTCACAGAACTACCACTACCACCCAAAGGTATGTTATGGCATGTTGTAGTAACATTAAAAAGCTGTGCATGTAACATTTGTACAGCATAGTAGGGCCCGCCCGACTATGTACAGCACGGATCTGCACAAAACCATTCACTTCACATGTAAAGCATGCAACTGTGCGTACAGTAGTAGTGTCTATTGTTTTAATCTGATGTATAAATAGGCTTCCTTATTTGAAGGCTTCCTTATCTGTCTAGCCATACAAATTATGTATGTTGCAACTGTATGAATATAATTGCAGTTGCAAGGGCTGAGAACTATAGGTGAAATGACAATAACTGCAACCATATCCTTCGCCCATATAGAAAACATCCATCTATACAACTTGACTGCATGTAGGCTACACCTCCATGTTTAGATGGGAGCATTTTTTACTGGATCAAATTTGACCAATAGATTTTTAGCACAACTGACACACATACACCCCTTCCCTCCCTGTCATTTATATGATCGAATTGGACCAATTGAATTATAGCACAGTCTACACATGTGTTAAGGCTTTGCAAGGTATAAAAGTCACTCACCCGCTGAATAGTGCACTTTGCAAAAAGAGGTAAAAATTTAATAATACTCTGTGGATTCTAGGCTTTGCACTTTGCTTGAAAAAGAAAGAGGTAAAAATTTAATCATACTCTCTTGTCACGTACATGTAGATGGCAGCTGAAGACCTCAGAGGTTTTTTCACCAATGAGGGGTCAGAGGAGGAAGACGATGACTACATTCATCCTCCGATTCCTCTCCCCTTCACCCCTGAAGCAGCGCTGCCCCCGCCTGCGCTGCCCATGCCACCACCACCACCGGTGCTGCCCCCGCCACCACCACCAGCGCTGCCCCCACCACCACCACCAGTGCTGCCCCCACCACCACCACCAGTTCTGCCCCCGCCTGCGCTTCCGCCAGCACCACTAGCGCTGCCCCCACCACCACCACCAGTGCTTCCCTCCTGGCTTGCATGGCCACTGCCACCCTGGCCCGACAAGCATGGTGGGGAGGCCGGGGAGGAGGATGGCCCCGAAGAAGAAGACAGTGGCTGGCGAGGACACATCATCATACATTCTACTAATTCTTATATAATTATTAAAGACATTTGATTATTGACTAAGATTAAAAAACTGATGAAACAAGTAAATAAAAACATTCTCTAACGAGAGAGTTGTTGGTGTATAGGATTGACCAATGGTGGTGTAAAAAGCACTGAAACAAGCGTGACAGAAATCTTACTGGAAAATTGAAATAGGCCTATATTTAGCACACTCACAATATAACAGCGCATGCCTGAGTAATTGCTAAATATAGGCCTATTTCAATTTTCCAGTAAGATTTCTGTCACGCTTGTTTCAGTGCTTTTTACACCACCATTGGTCAATCCTATATACCAACAACTCTCTCGTTAGAGAATGTTTTTATTTACTTGTAATAAATCAGCTGGACGTCGGACGCGGTACTGCACCAAATGCAAACCACCAGTCCTAGAAGCTTGGCTTTGGCACAAAAGCAATGTTAAAGTGTAAGGCTACATACAAGCATCAAATAAAATGCTTTTTATTTGTGGCAATGATGCGTCAAAAGAAGTGCCCTTTTTGGGGAAATCCTTCTGACCGATTAACTTCAGAAGAATGCAAATCTTCAACCGTAAACTTGTAGTGAGAGAAAAAGATGCATACCTTCATCAAACTGATTTATAAACACTTAGCAACGAACAAAATGATTCAAGTTTCATCTCCGACACATTTAGTTTTGCAAAAAAAAAAAAAAAAAATGGGCTACACAGGGGCGTAGGAACAGCCTTAATAGGGGGGGGCCCAAAGTCATATTATTCATTGAATTTCACCGTACATGGTATCACCTATCACCATGTACGGTGAAAATCGATGAATAATATGACTTTGGGCCCCCCCTATTAAGGCTGTTCCTACGCCCCTGCTACAAAAGTACCCGTAACCGTTTCTCACGGAACGGGTGTTAAATATAAGTACCACCATCTGAACCTGCGGCAATAGGAGTGATTGAGGGTTGATGAAGTCATTAATAAAACTTCACTAGCGTCTGGAAGGACAACGGAGAAACGGATCGCTTATCTCTTTATCGCGATGGAATAAGCGCACAACGACCTAAAGTTCTACGTTGGTTCCGTGTCATAAAACGATGTGGTTATAGGGAAACAACAATTTCCTGTTTCTCGTGCCCAGTCCTAAAATAATTCTTGGTTGTCGTCAACTTCTAATTCTTCTTCTTAGGAAGGTATAACTCGAGCTACGAACGGTTTTGAAGAACGGCAATAGTACCAATCGCTTCGAAATTTACCGGCACGTTATCCTTACATGTCATATAGACACATATATATAAAGTTCTATTTAATAATAATATAAAATACATAATTATAAATACTCTAACCTGCACTAAATTTATTGATGTTCCTATCGCAGTTTAGTTGTTACTTTGGCTAGTGAAGTTGTTTATATATATATATATAAATATACAAGTAAATAAAAACATTCTCTAACGAGAGAGTTGTTGGTATATAGGATTGACCAATGGTGGTGTAAAACACTGGAAAATTGAAATAGATCTATATTTAGCCCATTACCTAGGCATGCGCTGTTATTTTGTGAGTGTGCTAAATATAGGCCTATTCCAATTTTCCAGTAAAATTTCTGTCACTCTTGTTTCCATGCTTTTTACACCACCATTGGTCAATCCTGTATACCAACAACTCTCTCGTTAGAGAATGTTTTTTTTTACTTGTTTCATAAGTTTTTTTTTCGCCCTGTCAGCAGTATCGTAGTCAATAATCAAATATCTTTAACTATTATCTCGATTATTATTATTTCTTTAATAAGAATTAGTTGAATGTATGATGTGTCTACGCCTGCGCCCTCCTTGCCATGCTTGTTCTGGCCAGGCAGGCCAGGGTGGCAGTGGCCATGCAAGCCAGGAGGGAAGCACTGGTGGTGGTGGTGGGAGCAGCACTGGTGGTGGTGGTGGTGGGGGCAGCACTGGTGGTGGTGGTGGGGGCAGCACTGGTGGTGGTGGTGGGGGCAGCCCTGGTGGTGGTGGTGGTGGGGGCAGCACTGGTGGTGGTGGTGGTGGAGGCAGCGCTGGTGGTGGTGGTGGCGAGAGAGCTGCTTCAGGAGGTGGCGGGGTGAAGGGGAGAGGAGTCGGAGTATGAATGTAGTCATCCTCTTCCTCCTCCGACCCCTCGTTGGTGAAAAAACCTCTGATGTCTTCAGCTGCCATCTACATGTACGTGACAGAGAGTAAAATTTTACCTCTTTCTTTTTTCAAGCAAAGTGCAAAGCCTATAATCAACATAGTATTAAATTTTTACCTCTTTTTGCAAAGTGCACTATTCAGCGGGTGAGTGACTTTTATATATACTTGCAAAGCCTTAACATGTGTGTAGACTGCAGTGCTAAAAATCTATTGGTCCAATTCCATCATATAAATGACAGGGAGGGAAGGGGTGTATATGTGTCAGTTGTGCTAAAAATCTATTGGTCAAATTTGATCCAGTAAAATGGAGGTGTAGCCTACATGCAATAGACGGATAGTGTGGGAACTCATGAAGTGAACTACATGGCTATCGATAAGTAAGGAAGCCTTATCAGATTAAAACAATAGACACTGACAGTTGAGTCACCATGCATGCTTTACATGTGAAGTGAATGGTTTTGTGTAGATCCGTGCTGTACATAGTCGGCGGGCCCTCCTACCGCGTTTGGTCAGGTAGTAGGGTGACAAGCCCGACCAAACGTGGTAGTATAGTAGGGCCGCCCGACTATGCTGTACAAATGTTGCATGCACAGCTTTTTAATGTTAATTAATAGTATACAACATGCCATAACATACCTTTGGGTGGTAGTGGGGTAGTTCTGTGACCCCTGCGGTACCGGAAGCACATTAGGCCAATCGGACAGCGAGGTCATTCCAATACCGACTCCTATAATACTCCAATACCGACTCCTTTTAGATGCAGTATTGCTTTAATGGCAGCTGAATTGTCTTCGTATTTCTGCCTGGTAGCAGCGCGGTTTCCCTCAAGGTCCTCTTCATATCGCCGCCTTTTAGCAGCACGGTTCTCCTCAAGTTAGTTACCAGTAGTGCGTTGTAGTTGTCGCATCTGTACAGAGGCCATTTTCTTTTCGGGATCGGCCTTGTAGCTGTCGCGCACAGAGGCCTTCTTCAGCGCATGCCTGAGTAATGGGCTAAATATAGGCCTACATGTATTTCAATTTTCCAGTGTTTTACACCACCATTGGTCAATCCTATATACTAACAACTCTCTCGTTAGAGAATGCTTTTATTTACTTGTATATATATTACTAGTACATAAACCTACTACTACTATAATGACAGCTCTAAATAATTCTAAATAATTCTAAGTAAACAGCCCTATTGACTGGAAAGCTCTGTATGGCTATAGAATAGCTGTGCATTGGTCCTCATCAGGCTTAGGCTTAAGTGTTCATAGAGGTGAGCAATAACGTTTGAGTTTAGTAGTTTATGCATTTTACATAATAATCATTATACAGAATCGAACTTATTATTGAAAGCACATCATACATACGATTAGAATACATGCATACATCAAAACCTAAACACAGAGTTATGGTGATGAAATGTCATCTTCTAGGAGTTAGTATCCGCCCCGTAAGAGGAGGGCCCAAGCATTGGCTCACACAAGGGTCATATTCAGGCGGCCATACTACCTTGGACTTTGGAGTGTTGGTCCTTGAGGCAAGGTGTGATGCAAGCCGTGAAAAAGCATGAACAGGTTGTTTGCACCAAGCTCCGTAAGTCTCTACCACAAGGGGAACGCATGTCCACCCCAGCTCTGAACACTTATTGGCAGAATGCTAGCATTCTTTGCTCAGCGGCAACTGCTGCTGGCCCTGCTGTGAGACTCACTTCAGAGAGAAAGGATAAGTTAAGCGGAGAAGTTCAAAGGCAGCAGGTTTGCCACTAGCCAATTGGAGGCTAGGTTGTCGGCTGGGCGTGTCATGTCCAAGTCCAAGTCCACTGCCTGCTTCTGCCTTAGCACTGATGCAGGCACGAAGGTTTGAATCACTACATCCCTGAGTTTGTTATGCCTGGATACGGCACCACATCGCTTACATGTTAAGGCATGGTGACCTAGAGGATCCAAAGGGTGTTCTGGGTACAATGCACAGGAAGGTGAGGTGTCTAGCACCAGCCACTTGATGGCCATTTGGTGTTCATTGGGGTCTAGGCTTAGACCCAGGCCCAGAGACGGAACAACAGAGAGCCATGCAGAGGCATGGGGAGAAGACACAGACAGGAGTTGAGCCTTATCAGAAAAAGAACTCATGGAGAGAAGGGAGTTAAAAGGAATAATTTCTAATATGACTGACAGAGTGGGCTGATGGCAAAGAGAAGAGGCCAGACTGTTGATGTTGACTGCATTCTCATGGGGAACAGACATGTTGTATGAATTAACAGCATTGGCCAGGAAATTATCTAAACATGAGGCATGACAGCCAAGAGCTGTCAGTGGTGTGGCACTCAGTGAAGGTGTGGCACTCAGTGAAGGTGTGTCTGACTTGCTTATCAATGGCATGCAGCTCATCTAATGCCAGGGATGGAGGAGTGGAATGTGCAACATGGACTAATTTTGTAAATCTTCCACACATGTGTAGCAGAATGAGAGCAATTAGGCAAGCTTCTCCAGAAAGGATAGCACTATGGAAGCAGCAGCACGTTTGGAGGCAATAAATGATGAACAAAAGGCAACATCTCCAATTGGGGCTCCAAGAATGGAAAGGTTGGGTGTAAAAGATTTGTTTATCTGTTGAGGAAATATGCTCAAATTACATTGGCCAAACAGCTCACATTTCAGTGGATTTAAATGGAGCCCCAGTGAGAGCCCTAACTCCTGAAGTAGACTTATGACATGTTGGATAGAAGAGGATGGATGAGCCACCACCCCATTGTCCAGGTAGCATGCATTAAATAGTAAGCCTTGGCAGCTTTCGTCCTAGTGATGGTAAGAACCCGATGGTGCAGGAAAAAAGCAAAGTAGAAGGGACCGAGAGGATTACCTTGCTGCAAACCAGTCTCAGAAGTCAAAAGTTCCCATAGAATGCCACAGGAAAGGATGTTGGCCATAGCATCACCACTCAGTCCATGGGGAAGGATTAAATGTCAAGGAGGGACTGGCGAGACACTAGGTTGAAGGGGTTTTTCATATTAACCATCATGCATACAAATCCAGGATCATGCCAATGGTCATCGAGACAACATCTGAGGCCATGGATAACCATCTCATATCGAATATCCCTAAGGGAGAGCAACAACAAACTGGAAAGGTTGTAGGAAAGCAGAGGCATCATCTTTGATTGAACTGCATAAACATTTTCTGGTGAGTCAGCGAAGTGATTCACCCACTGCAATAGGACTGACATCATTTGTGCCTTTTCTTAAAGCAACTAGGCTACCCCTGGCCATGTACTGAAAAATCGCAGCTGGAGTTTGTTCTGAGGCCAGAAAGTTGATCACTCCTCGAAGGAGGGAGCAAATGGAAGCAGGAATTGAAACTTCAGCTACATCAAGGCAGTGTTGGATGCACAAGCCTGGGGGGCCAGCGGCGCAAGCCTATGGGAAGGACCAAAGGGTAGACAGCACATTAAAGTCCAAGTGGTAGGATTTGGGGTGTCATTGATAGTTGTGGGTGAGCAGCAGGTACTAGGGGGAGGAGGACTCTTGGGATGTTTGGCTGATAGCTGAGTCCATGTATCCTCAGTATTGCGAGCTAGACATGAATATGTAAGGATCTGGCAAGACTTTCCAAAAGGCCATCCTTGGCGAGAGAAATATCATTTGCTTCAGCGATCCTCTTTTCATTTACATCAGGAGATGAATACCTAGGGCCATGAAGTGATAAGTGATGCTATTTGGTACGATCGCGAGCCCAGAGGGATGCAATGTGGCCACACTCCCAGGCCTCACACAGCTGTTTGATGTCAGTAGGGTGGTCCAGTGTTATATAAAGTTTTCAATAAATATTAGGTAAACCATGCAGCTGCTTTTGATGTCACCATCACCTACATCTCCTCTCTCCCCTGCCATTCTGGCCAAAGCTAATGGTGCCGCTGCCTCTGTAGCTGAAGGCAGAAAATAAGCATCCAATGACCCTATGTTGGGCTGGGTGTGTGTGCCATTGGCAGTAGTCGAGACTGGGGTGAGGAAGCACCGGAAACTTTTCCACTTGTTGCAATTAAATTGTCTTTCATTAGGCTCCATATTGAGCAAGACTAAGGTACTCAATGACATTTATGGGAGGCTAAACATCTGAGTTATATGTTCATAAATATAGGTATGTTTGGTTGTGACATATAGTTAAGCATTTAATTATGTGATGGAATTCTGGCCAGACTTAATATTAGTACACATAGCATACATTTTTAATAATTGGCATGACCTGATGTAAGGCCTTGTTCATAATCACCAAAGTATGATCTCACAACTATTACAGTGACAATTGAAGATTGTCATACAATCAAGTCATAATACATGTAGTTCTCCAATGACAGTATTATAAAAAATATCACTTTTCATATACGCCTTCTTTACAGAGCAGTGTTATTTCCATGCAGGCTTGGTCGATGTAGTCCTAATAGATGCTCCAGATGTGCCTCTTGAAGTAGATGTAGCACACAAACTAGATCTGCTGCTTTGCAATGACCGGCTAGGATCTGTGAAGAAAGGGATATTATCCAATAAAAAGATAAATTTCCCTATGGATGCAGTAATGTTTAATATGAAATACACACTTCCTTATCTACATAGAAAGCTATTGAATTAAAAACGAGTACTCACCAGAAAGAAAGCTTTCATCCAGCCTTTCTTCAATAGCATTTAGGTCTAATCAATTAACAAATTGTTTAATTGATGTTTATATTTCCATCGATTACCTTCATAGGTAAAATCAACCTTGTGCTGAAAAGGTACTGGGTTTGTACTCTGAAGCGCTCCTGAGTTATGAGCTTGCTTTCTTGCAGATAATGGAGGACTTGGAAGACACGATATTGGGACTTGCCCGGTAGTCATGCCAACAGGGAATGCCTTACACATAACCCTCATACCTATGCAGATCAAATAAATAATTACACCTAGTGGCACTTAGTACAGCTACTAGTAGCATCATACCGCCAGACAACATAAACACATTGTCAACCCCACGCTGAACAAACACAGTTGCTGCCTGAGGTGCAATTCTCTCGTCTTCATCATACAAGAGAATAATTCTGCCTGCTTTGTTTTTCTAACGTACCATGAGTTAAGGGAGCATATCTCAATACTTGAATGATGTCCAAAATTAAAAACAAGAGGATACATACTCCAAAATATCTTGAGTAAAGTAGTTGCATGACCGTGACAACATCGTGGCTGGATAACACCTAGCTTTGAATTGGAAATGATACATGACAGTACATGAAGTACACTAAAATTCTCACCAGAAATGATGTGGCATTTGTCATAGTCATCTTTATCCCTGACATCTAGCAGTAGGTAAGGGCAGGTAGATGGAGCATCTGGGTCAGCACCTGCAGCCTCTTCACTTGTGTCCAACTCTCCAGTACCTGTTACAACACTGAAATATTCTATCTGAATGCACATACACATACATGTACTACAAGTACCAATGCAACAAATCAAGATCGAGCAGAAATAAAATACATACCTGGAAAGGGTTGATCTTGCTGTGTCAGGAGGTGACTGCTGTTGAAGTTGATCCACATATCTTTCTATTGTTACATTACATAATCTAATTATACTCTGGCTGCGTAGGCATTCACTGTCAAATTTACCTTCATCTGCAATTTCAGTGCTGTCCATATCACCAGCATTTCTCATAGCTGAAACCTGCAGAATCTGTGGCAGTAACAGAGAACTAACATCCCCTGGTGTTCAATGTGTACATATATGTGCAAGCATTAATTATTTGTCATCCATGTCACACTCAGATCTGAGGAGATATTAAATTTTTAGAAGATGGGGAGGGGGTGACTGCATTTATGGATTGATGGTCTCAGACCCTTCTACTTCCTCCAACCCCAGCATGATGCCATTTTGAACATGGTACTCCCAATTCATTTCCATGACAGGTGAGACATTACCAGCTGAGCGAAGGTAGAAGCCTTCAGACGGCTGAAAATTTCATCCTTGCGATATTTGTAGTCTATTTATAAAAAGCTGTGAAGTTATAATACCGTACGCGTCTGGTAACCAACTTACTTTTCTTAATATCTTCCAGATGCTCTAAATATTTTCTCATACTTGCTCCTAGGTGTGGATGTATATACATTGTATAAAACACGCGATCAATAGCGCGCATTCAGTGGCTATTTAATTCCCACCCATAGCTAGTAATTCCATTATCAGATCCAGTGCTGTTTACCAGTATCCACGGTGGGCTTAACGTGCTTGTAGCGAGGATTCTCTGGAATTCTTTTCTCGAACGGCTACGGGTGTACCGCTCAAGTATTACTACAGTGTCAAAGCTAAAAAGAATCACACTCGAATCAACAATCTTACATTGGTCTTCTTTCTCGCAGATTTGGCTGACATTTTAGGTCAAATGTTTAATCAGAAACCATGGAAACATAAATTTATAGGTTAGTTATAACCCACACGATTAATACTAGCTACGCACAGGTACGTCAAAACAAAGGGCTCTTTTAATATCACTGGCCTGGACAGCACCACGATGATGACGTAAAGAATATAATGGCCCGGACCATACATACGATCCAACCAGAGGTCGTGTATCTTCAAAAAGAGCTGTAAGTAGGAAGATTGTTCAACGTTACATAGGATGTTTGATAAATTTGTATTCAAATGTCTATTTGTTATCATAGATCTATAGGGTCTTAATAATGCTACGGTTATTGATCAACACTATATAATCTATCCAACTATTACTACACAACTAACGCCTACAATGCAATTCTGGTCGTAATGATTTTGGGGTCTAGAAAAACTACTCAATACGGTGTTTACTGTATTAATTTGCCGGAAATGACACTAACTTTCATCCAGTTACAGTGCTATGCGTAGTTCATTTAACAAGTGTTTGTATTTACATTATAACTTGTAATTATGCAATATTCCCTCACTTGCTAAAGCTGGGTTATTACATGTACTTGTGCCACAATTAACAAGATCTGTTACGTATGGCAAATTGATTATCTCTAATAAAACTCATATTCAGGACACTCCATAGACAATTAAATACATTGATTTAGTGCAAGCAAACCTTGCTTTCCTAGTCCAAACTGGCATATATAAAGCTACATCTATTCTTTTCCAAATAGACAAAGTTCACAGAAAACTCATAAAAATTATAAACAGGCAAAAAAAAAAAGAGTGTGGCAATATTGTTTTTATCTTATGGGAGACATTATATATACAGTGGCATGTCCATATGAGGATGATGAATTTGGTCACAGTCTTTGATAATGCCTTATAAATTAATTGATCGGTTTACGCGTATTAGTACACGTGAAACTGATTGTATGTGAAGTTGAAGCATAAGCTGTTTCACACACATATACTGTGTATCCATATTTATATGTACATGCACTAGTTATATTTTTTGTTCTCTCAAGTTAACAGAACAGGTTGTGAGCTGAAAGCTAAGGGAGCTGATTTAGCAAAGGCTGATGTATCTCTGCCTTGTAACACTTGTATGGTAATTTTTTAGATACACAGCTAGCAGGAAAAAAGAAACAGTAGTGTGGGCTGTGCACATTCTCTTACATCATGTGCTTTTGCTCAATTTTAGATTTCTAGTTAACTGCAGAGCTCTTCCCATTCAGTTGGTCTCTCTCCTCCAACCAATGGTCAAAGTCTGTTCTCATTACCTCCTACACTAGGTCTGTCAACAGTGATTTCTCTTACCCATTCAGAAGTGTGCTGTCATATTGTTGTTGGCACTGAGGCCACCACCCAGAGCATCTTGGGTATATGTTCAGGGGATAGCATAGAACACTTGATTAGTAATCCTCTAAGATGTGTTGTTGCGACGTGGAGACTTCTACAGAACCTTCTTCTCCTCAAGGTGTGTGGTTGTGTGCGGCTTGAATCAAGAAAACATCTGATGCGTGAAATCCCTGCCATTTTTCTGGCGAGGTCTGACCATTCAGCAGTGGTATTGCCAGTGCTGCCATTGCAACTGGAGCACCTTTGATGGTGAGAGGTCCGAGTGATGGAATGGAATTAGCACAGATTTAGGTTTACTGGATACCTGTAAACGTCCCATGTTAGGGGGTATCAGTGCTTGTTCTTTGTTGAATTGTTCTATAAAATAGCAATATCATACATATTAAATTAAAAGCAGTATCATTGTAGTTCCAAATATATCATTTTATGGCGAGAGTTTTGCCAATCATCTACTGTATGCAATAGAGATTACAACCTGTAACAGAACTGGGGACACCAAAAACATGGCCGCCGCTCTTCCCGGGATGACACTGCAACTTCTCTAATATGAATGCAGGACGTGTTAAAATCCATTTCCGGCACTTATGCACCCCCAATTATTGCATTACGTAATTATAATTTTATGTCAAACACAATGTCTTATACACCTGTGCAGTAAAGTAATGTAAGACAGATTTGTGTATGGAGCCCAGCATTTCTTTTAGCTTAGAGAGAGGGGTTACCTCCCTCACCCTCGCCATGTGTTTTTCATTTCAATTTTCGGACTCATCACACGCATGCACGCGTTTGGCAGCTCACTACTAGTATAGGCGTAGCTTTAGTGTAAACTATGCAAACTATAGGCGTAAATGATTATTGACGACATATATAAAAACATAGATACTATATATATGATAGAAAGCACTCAACAACCCCGAAGGATGGCTTTTATCCTTTTTGAAATATTGAAAGGCCTTCTTGGAGGTGCTGTAAGTGCGGTTGCCGATCACTCCCCACTACCGACTACACCCAATTCAACGCTACCCTATTTTGAAGTATTATGTAAAGATGTATGGCCGTAAATGTACGTCTGCCCATGAGGCATAATTTATAGTTCTGCCTCCAAACAACAAAATCGGCCATGCATCCATACAGCTGGCTTGTCCGGTAAAACACTATATCCATTCCTGAAGCAATAACTTAGTAAGTTAACAATGGCCAAGTCACGTACCGCTCAAACAAAGAGAGTTGAGAAGGTTAAATAAATAATTAGTAAACTGGTATTAAACTGATACTGATTGTACCACTAAGAGATGGCTGATTGGAACGTTATAAGACAACTTGCAGCCGATTTCCAGCGCATACAAGCGACATCCACCACTCAGAAGCTGTCTGAAAGGAACTGTATAGAGCTGGTGAACAAGCTGATTGAATTCAAGCTGATAAACGTCATCTATACGCTTGACGGCAAGGAGTACATCACTGACAAACACTTAGAAAAGGAAGTATTAGATGAATTAGTCGCCCATGGCGGTAAGTACATCAGTTTAGCAGAAGTGATCAATTAGGGCACTATGTTGACGTCTTACTTTATACGCAGGTAGGATCAATGTTGTTGATCTACAGCAGGTAATGTGATTGTGTAGCATTTAAGAACACGCGCGTGCGAAGGACTGCACACATGTGTACATGATATTTGGCACCACACGTATGAGGGGCGATGGTCTGCCTACAGTTGTACCGGGTGTTGCTTGTTCAGAGCATGCAGATAACATATTTTCGCATGAAGCCACTGGCACTGTACCGCTGCCATCATGGTGTACTTTTCTGAGGTAGCAGAGTGCATGTATTTCCTCTTAAGGTTTTATTTACACGAGTGAAGTTGTAGCACAACCATTACCACAGAACTTACAACTATGTACTGTATTAAAAGGTGCCTAAAATAACATACTACGGAACAAACATCTAAGTAACGTTTTATGTTTTTGCACTTCAAATTGTTACATTTCCATACAGCCTAAGGCACTGTCATAAGCGTTTCAACTGCAGGGACAGTACTGAAGTGCTCAATTATTTATTGGGGCTTGAAGGTACTAACTAGTATTCATTGGAGAAGAAAGAGTGTAAATCTTGTGAACCATGAATACTTGGCGTAATGTTTTTTTCCTGTTGGTATCTATTTATCATCGATGATAAGTTTACTCACTTTGGCCACTATGTGCCATATGTAATCCACTGCTAACATTTGTTAATGTTTCATTTCCCACCCTATTAATATTCATGAAGGGGAATATGGGGGCATCTCAGCAGGATGGCACTAGCATTCTGCCTCATTAATGTGACACCCAGCAGGCAGTCGATTTGGCTCAGTGCTTCATTGTCAGATAGTCCCATTTGCATGGCAAGATTCTTGCTCATCTTGAGAAGCATTCTTGGGCTTCACATCCCCAACCACCATAGACTTCCACCACTAATGGAATGCATGTCCAGCCCAACTCTGAACACATCTCATCATTTTTGGCATGCTTCCCAACCTCGCCACATTCTGCAGAATTGTCTGAAGCCAAACGCGCATTAATAATTTGGAATACATTATTGAACATTTAACATTTTTCCATAAGTGTCATTAATATACACCTAATGATACAGTATAAATTAGCACTTACGGTTGCTGTAAGATGTTATTGCCCCACTACCATTACACTGTTTCAGTTTATAGCACAACAGTATCTGCAGATACTGGCCACTTGTAACCTACACTCAAACACACTGCATGCACTTCCTGCTGTTGATGATCGAGCAGTGCTCACCTGTTCTGTTGTGACAGATCCTGAATGTTGACCTAAACTATATTGAAGCTAAGATTTCCGAACTCTTGAAGCAAGACAAGAGCCTACTGCTTGTGCAAGGATTTCTTATCAACAGGTTAAGTGTTTGTTGATGATCATGAAGGCTAGGTACCATGTTTACAGTTATTGTTATGTGCAGGACCTACCTAACTCAGATGTGTGAAGAGATCAATGACACTTTGCAGGAGGCAGGCCAGCTGACTGTGTCCGACTTGACCAAGGAATTTGGTCTGCCCACAGCGTTCCTCCTTGAGGTAATCAAGAGTGTATGTGTCACCACTATAATTAATTCATTGGTCCATTTCCCTTCCACACACACTTAGAAAGTTACTGTCAACCCTTGCATGTACCTTGCCACTGCACTGCCCTTCCTTGTATTGACCTTTTTCCAATGTAAATCAGAACACACAGAAGCATTCATGGTTGCTTATACATGCTTAAATGCGAGCCATATGGCCCGAGATGGAGGGGGGGGGGGGAGGGGGGGGGGGTTATGTACATACATGTATGCATATAGCATACATATTGCACTGGTCTATACATTTGTCCCACCATTTTAATGGTATTAGGATACATGTTTCTCTTAATTGCAGCACATTGAGGCATCACTGGGCATCAGTATTATGGGCCGACTGGACAAGACAGATTCTGGTGTGCTTTATACAGACGCTTATGTTGCTAGGTATCAAGCCCGGATAAGGGGGCAGTTTAGTGCCATCACCAAACCTACTCCCCTCGGGCCAGTCATCTCACTAGGAAACTACCATTCCAAACTATTTCATTGTAAGCGCTATGAACATACATGTACACCAGTGGGTGGCTTTCAACCTCTAGAGCATCAATGTGATGTCAAATATAACCATATACACGTTCTGTGAGAAGGGAGTTATAACTCCCGTAGTATAAATTGTAAAAAGATTTATGAAGGTGTATTTCATAGTTTTGGCCAAATTAACTTCTCATACTGGGGCCATACAAGTATGAGTACATGCACATGTACTTATGCTGGTCAATATCTAATGCATAAAATCCTACAGTACTTGACTCCCGCAGGTTATGCAACATTTGACCTTCATGGGTTTTTGGGAAGAAGTGAAAATAGTGTGGGGGTAATTATGCTCTGTTTCAATCATTAATCACACGCATGTCTTAGTATTATGTACCTGTATTTCATCTGTGTAGCTGTTCTGAATGAACTAATATCTACTGGTCAGTTATTGGCATCCATCCATGGTAGAATGGAGAAGGCAGTGTACATCCCTGACGTCTACATCAAACTGCAGAACAGTTGGGTTGATTCATTTCTTGCCTCCAATGGCTACCTCGGTATGCAATATAGGGACTTAGCTGTGATGTGCTCTTTTAAAAGTGCGTGTCAGACAGTGCACACACACATTACACTTATGGATCTACTGGTAATAGGACTTTAACATGCTTGTTTTTGCAAACACTAAGCGCTATAAGCTTCAGCTTCATATACACCACATCATGTCACACCATTAAATTATTGTCTTCTATATCATTTCCAAGGCCAATGCCCATGACCTAACTTCCAAACCATGAACTTCTTGTACGATGTATGATTGCCCGTATACATGTAAATGTACTTAGGCAATTTAATGTATGTTGGTGATGAAATTTCTTTATTTACAGAATATGATGCCATAGCCAGACTGGGCATAGAAAATCCACAGGAATATTTGAATCGTCGTTATGCTGACCACACTAAACTGTTGAAATTAGAAACGTGCTGTGTTGGTCATTTGGTTCAGACAAGAGTGGAGGCTGCCCTTGAGGAAGTGCAAAGTTCAAATGGCTGGGTGGATATCATGGTTAGCTCCTTATCCATTGATACTCGGTCTTCCTTCCCCCTCCTTCCTTCTCCTCCGCACTCTTTTTGTGATGTACATGTTACAGTAATGCCCATGTACATGTATTTATATAGGCATAAGAATGAGTTCCTGTACATTGAGTAACATTTTACATTGAATGAGTGGAAGTGCAATGTGGTATCCATGAACTTTTATATAAAACAATTTTGTGTTGGTAGACAATGTTGCCTTCGCCATGCACACCGGCTGATGGTAATAAGATACTGCAAGCCTTCTGTAAATCCAGCACTGATATGAAAGTTTTTGGAATGACAGCTGTTGCAAGCAAAGCTTTCATCCAAGCCAGCTTTGAACTTTTCCAGCCAATGATAGCAGAGAAAGCTCAGAAGGTCTTTGTAACGTATCAGTTAGTTTGTGCGACATTGTTTCTAATGGTTTCCCTTGTCAGTAGTTAGCTGCTATCAACCCCGCCGTGCTTACTGAAATGGTCTCCTCTTCTCAAGTTGAAGTCCCCCGCAACAAGAAGGAAGAGAGGCGCAAAAGGGGTGGAACTGAAAGGAAGGGCCAGCAGCGTGGGAAAGTAGCTGAAGAGGAGGACAATGGGGAGGGTGAGGGGACCAGGAAAGGGAATTGTAATATGGAGCTGCAGTTTATGACTGTAGAGGAGGTAATTACACATGTACATGTAGACCATGTGATTGTACAGCACTTGATAAATATAGGAGTATAGTATATCTGCTCTCATGTCCTTACTTCCCAAATGAACGGTGCAGATCACTTCATTTCTGTCAACTAAATACACTGATTGTGCTGAGGACTTTATTGCTGCTCTTGCGGACTGTCTTTTTGGGTGAGTGTACTATATGCAATGATGGTACCAAACTGCGTGTTGGTCATTCCATTGTTTTATTAATTGAATTATTTTAATTTTTAAAATACAAGCTGCATAGTATATACTAATGTACCAAAAATGATTAGAACAAATTTAGTGAACCTTTGCCTCTGCACAGGCCAGTGGTATAGATTTTTATTCTGAGTGGGAATGGAATGACTTGGTTCCTCAAAGGCACATGATTGCTTAGCGGAGTAAAGAACAACTCAGTGTGCATCACAGCCAATAACGTGTGGTATATGTAGAATAGTGTTCTTGTCGCTTGTCTGCAATTAATGACGCTATTCCTCTTGTAGACTACGGTTACTATTGGGACCCATGCCCAGCTTTCAACTAACATGATTAGAAAGACCTGTAGACCAAATGATTACTTTAGGAGGAATGTCCTAGCCCAGGTTATTGCTTAACCACTTACCCAGTTGCCCATGGTGAAAATTTTGAAGTTTAATATAATAGACTAAATCTCATGATAAATTCATGATTAATTTGAACTGCATTTGTCTGTGTCTGTGTAGCAACTACATGTCAATGTATATGAATGGCCAAAGTATGTCCGACACAATGGACAAAGAGCACTAAATTTTTTGAATATTCAACAGGCCATACATACATGTACCAATGCATAATTATTTTGGATTTACATTGTATTAATGTGTAAGTAAGTATGGTGTACATATACACTGTATGTGACCTTTCTGCTATAGTAAATCTAATACTGTGGTGTTGAAGTTCATATTTTACTGATACATACTTGATAATGCAGTGTTGGGTATACAAATGTCAGTCTGATGTATTCATTTCCGTATGGAAAATAGTACTAGTTTCTGACAATATGTCACTGCTCTCCATCTGAATCCATATAAATGCCAACTTACTATTTATAGCATCCCACTTAATGTATTTATGGCATCTGCACCAAGGGGTGGCACCCTTGAAAGTTCTAAATGACTTTGAAACAGTTGAAAAGTAACATTGTTGCATGTGGTATATGCGATATAATAGACTGATGCAGTACATGTAAAGGTACATGTATGTGCTAGCTCGATCCGTGGCAAATATAAAAGCAAATCACATCCCAACGTACGCATGGAAGGTGGTTTGAGTATGAAATTGTGCATGCTATGCATAGCACAAGTATGTCTGCACAAGTAAAATAAAAATTACCAAACAGGACACACAATAGTGACAGGATTCTTCTACACACATATGTATACACAATTTTTAACCTCCCACAGAAGAATATTTAATTTTTGAACCCATAAATGTAACACACTTCGTTAGAATGGTACAGTGAGGACCTAAAAAAGTGCTGTAAGGAAATGGTGTGGTAGGATGTGCTGCCTTTAGCTGGCCCCGTCTTCTGCAGCACTGATTCATTCCTTTCTGTTCCTGAATATAGACGGCTACAAGATGCATACCAACAAGCTATCAGAGCTCTTGTGTCTACCTCCAATCCTGGACCTAGACTTAGTCAGCAGAGGAAGCTACATGCCAATCTGCAGGAGAGTGTACAGGGCCTGTGGAATAGTGCAAAACTATTTCAAAAAGCTATTCAGTTATTTAATGGTAACTACATGTTTTAATGGTAACTACATGTAGATATTCATGTTAATTGTTTTGCACTAGCATGCTTGATACACGTACCTGTAATTTGATGTGCGTGTACATTGTCTACATGTACTTGTAGAGAAAGAATCTCTAGGAATACATCATTTCTATATACATGCGCTTAATTAATATTCTATTGAGGGGTGCTACAATATGAACATAAATTGATATTTATATGGCTATACATTGTCCTTTACATGTACAGGTGTTAATGCTATTTTGATACACATGTACCTATCCACAGGGGATGCACAATTGCAGCTGTCTAAATATTTACTGCGGACCGTGTGTTCAGACCTTCTCAACATGGTTCTGAGTTACCTTTCAAAAGGCAATGGTGTGCAGCTTCCTGATGATCAGAAGCTAACAGCCAAGGTTATCTTGCCGAGTGCTGTCATAGTATCATTGAGCTGTGTGTGCATTCATGAATGCACTAAATCTCTAGTAGTAATTTGCAAATAAAATATCACTAATAAAATATCTCATTCTTTGTTAATTGTTCCAAACTGCCACAGTAGATATTAATTGTAGTTTCATATACAATGAACTCAGTGAATAGAGTAGAGGCCACCCCAAATGTGGTACACATTATGTATGTACATGTACACATGTACATGCGTTTCAATGTTGTGGTATTTCACATGGCTGTTTCAGGATCGAGTAACCATAATCGCCAGTTTGCCAGAGGATATGAGAAAGAGCTTGAAGGCTAGCAATGTTGCTGTTAATGGAAAAGTAAGTTGCGAGTAATACATGTACTTCACATTATTTGAGAATGTGAATATAAAAGTATGCATGTGTGTTACTAATGCGTGTACAAAGTATTTGCTTGTATATGGACAGTCTCCGAGAAAATGATATATCGCTATATTTATATAAATGATTCATGTTTGAATCGCTTTAACTTTGGAACGGCAATCGCTATTGACTTCCTATTTTGAAACACTTCATATTACACAATTTCTGTGTTAAATGGATTTTGGGGTCTTGCATTAGCTTTGTGCGAGTGTTGCAACATCCGATACCTCTTGGGGTTCAAACTGGCCATATCTATCGGCAGGAAATATCTCAATTCACTTCAAATTTTATACACATAGGGATCCTGTTCATTAATTTTTACCTCATCAGTTATGGAGATATAGCTGTGTAAAGTGCGTGCACGGTTTCCTGCTCAATTCGTGCCAGTGAATTAGACATTCAATGTATGGGAGGTGAGCGCCTAAATCATTGGCGACAATCGAGCGGGTAACCGTGCACGCATTTTGCACAGCTTTATCTCCTTAACGGATGAAGTAAAAATGAACTAACAGGACAATTCAATAGGTACTGCGTATAAACCAAATTTGAAGTGAATAGAGATTTCCTGCCGAAAGATATGATCAGTTTGAACCCAAAGGGGTATCGGATGTTGCAACACTGGCACGAGGCTAATGCAAGACCCCAAAATCTACTTTACCATATAGAAATGGGGTAGTATGAAGTGTTGAAAATAGGAAGTCAATAGTGATAACCTTTCCAAAGTTATAGCAATTCAAACGTGAATCATTTTAATAACTTTTAAGCAATATATCATTTTCTTGGAGACTGTCCCATATATATATATATGCTATACAAATATCCCATTTGTATTTTTGTACACTCATTGGAGACTGTATTTAACAGGAGAGCTATTCTGTAGATGCATGTTCATCTTATTGAGCTTGGTACACTGGTATTGTCCTTATAAATCACACTTTGTAAAGCCACCATGCCACAATATACAAGAAAGAACCACACATCAGGAAGTGAAATTTGACCTTCACATTTTAGGATGGCATCATATGGTATCATTTACCTCCATTTGATACCTAAATGATTACTCGTATATTTAAACAGGAGTCATACCTGTTTACATGTAGTTGTACCAAAAAGTGTACAACTTATGTAAGCATTGGCTTCAATCAAGTAACCCCCCCCCCCCCCCCCCCCAGATTCAGATTCTGCATTGAGAGCATCTACTATGTGCACTTAGATTTGTAGTGGGTAGAGACGACTTCTCATTACATTTTGCCTTTGTCAACAATATATTATGAACACTTATTTCTGAGACAGTAAATCCTTTTTACAGTGCAATGAAGAATAATTAATGTGGATGTATTGGAATGATTATCATGCTATAAAGATACTCCATTGGCTTGCAAGTTACTCTTATTATATAACTTTGCTAAGAGGGATCCCAAAACTAATGATTTGCAATTATACGCTTAGAAGTATTTAGACCAGTGGGTTCCAGTAAGAAGATCTGTATAGGGAGGGTATCATCATTGTCATAATGTTCATGTACATGTATCTTGTTGATAACATTGTAAAGCGTATTCAGGTCTTCCGCTTCTGCCTAAGTTACCAAATCTTTTATTCCAGGCAATGCCTTTTAAACTACCCTTTTCCCTAGCATGTACTTTCAAGCAATTGTCCTGCTGCTTACTATCACTTTTGTGCTGCTGTATGTACCTCTCAAAAACTAAACTTCCTCGTATATTCCGCAGAAAATTGAATGTTATACATGTATAACAATTATTAAATGTTCAACATGGCATTAAATGGAGGTTGCTAGGGGTTACCAAACCTGAATGTGGCAAAACATGAAGCACTTTATCGACATTTGTTAATGTAATAAGATAGCTTAGGATATTGGGTATTTGTGTAAAAAAAAAAACAATTACATGTGTATGCACAATGTCCTTGTCCTAAGCCTCTGTGTAAAGTCCGGTGATAAATTTTTATTCTTGTAAGTGTACAGTGTATACTCCAATTCAGATCATCTGACCCTCTGCTTGTTAAGAGTGTTTGATATGTTAATTGATAATGGAATCAAAATCTGTGAGCTGAAAATCTTAGGTTTGATTTCCACCTCTGAACTTTGTAGTGGCGTTGTCTTTACACTCCCATTTCATGCATCTTTAGGATGTGGATGAGTTTATGAAACACTTTGAGGCTATATGTGAGGAAGAGTTCTGTGGAGTGATGCTAAAAAAGTCAGATAAGAAAAAAGAGAGGTATGCATTGACTGCAGTACGTGTACATGTGTATGTACATATGATCCAATATATAATTCAACAGTTATTAAAACTACGGGCAGTGCATGAGAGAATTGCTTGCCCTTTATATATACATGTACATGTACTCGGGACAGTTTACCGGAAAATGTCGTATTGCTATATGGGATCGTGGCAGTGAAAAGAGACCTAACGCATATTTTTTCAAGGTTTCAAATTATTTCATTTTTCTAAGAGACACCTACATGTATGTCCTCTACAACTCCTTTCTTACGCACAAGAAATTAGTCTGTCCATGATGGAGCTACAGTGGATTGAATTTGTAATTATGCGTACATTTTTAATTGCACACGTCAACATTGAAGTTCCTTTCTGGAATATGCGCTACTGTACCCTATATGCATGTATATAATAAACTGTTATAGAAATCTCTGTATGAGTAAAGCTACCGACTTACTATTTGCAGCACACCCTACCACAATTTTTTTAATAGCATAATTTATTTTATGTCCCTTTCATGAAGGTTATCTCTGTATGGTAGATGTGTTTCCTCTAGGTGTTCTAATCTTAGTTATCCTTCTCCAGGATAGTCTAAATTGTTAGTATGTACATAGTAGAGTCCTGTCTCTATTGATTTGTCCTGTTTGTTAATTTTGACTCTACCTGTTGCAAAGATATAGCTTCCTGCAGCATGTGCACATTTTCCTGATCGATTCGTGACAATAATTTACACACTCACCCCCTATCTATTTGATTGGATTCAGTTCGTCTAAATTATTGGCAAGAATGAAGTGTGAAAATAAGCATGTATCATAGCAATGGATAGACAAAATTATCAGGACAATAGCGACAGGACTTTTCCATGTGTGAAGTGATTGGAACTCTCCTGCAGAAGAATGTTTAAGTTTTCTACCCCCAAGTGTAATATACCGCACAGAGAGGACCTAAGGGACGGAAATAAAATGTGCTGTAAAGAAAATGGTGTGATGCAAATAGTAAGTCTTTTGTAATTTATAGCCATTCAAAGTGAGGGCATTTCTAAAAATTATATTGTGATATGACTTTTTCGCTTCAACTGTCCCAAATGTATATATGGGAGAGTACTATTGCACTTCGCAATATGTGTAATTATTGAGGCAGTGTAAATGAACCTAGTGCATATTGTTAAAATTACCTCATGAACTTTATATTTATAAGACACATACTATATGTCCTATACAAATTCCTTTTTACGCACTGGAAATTAGGTTGTCCATTATGGAGTTACAGTGGCCTGAATTTATAATTATAATTGCATTTGTCAATTCGATGCTGCTTCATGCAAAATTTTATAATATGTGCTAGGCTCTTTACGTCCTCGATCCATATATAAAGTCATAAATATGGCTCACTTTTAAATGGATGTACATGTAACTTGCGAACACTTTGAGCTATTGACTTCCTATTTGTGTATCCATTTCGGTACTTTGAATCACTCTCCTTGGGAACATTCATATTCCCATTGCAGGAGAATCCGCTTCAAGGTATACATGTATGCGTGGAGGAGTGATTAATCACTGCAAATATACATGTATACAGTGTACTGTAGCTGTGCAAACTGTGTGCACATTTTCTCACTTGATTCGTGCCAATAATTTATGCATCTGCTCGATGGGATGCGGTTTGCCTATTTATTGGCAGGAGTAGTATAAATATGTACATGCATTTCGCACAGCTATTTCTTCTCAATGGCCATGTTACAGTAAGATAATCATTGTATGTGGATGCTGTTAGTGCTTAATTATTCACCTCCAAAATAAATCACCCCAGGCAGCTGGTATTTTCTCATCAGCAGTCTCTCATAGTAGCATTGAAGGAAGAGACTGAACCGGCTATGGCTCTCCACCTTGCTGCTGTGCTCCTTTTCCAGCGGTACACTGGCTGCACCATCCATGCTCCAGGTCGGCTGGTCCCAGCAATTGTATCGTTTTTGGCCCAACACATGAGTGACATTGAGTATATTAAACTGACTGATTTTCAGAGAAAGGTAATGCTCCACATGAAGATGACTAAAGGAAACAATCAGGATGATGAACTCACTGAGGGAACCCATGGCACTGAGGGAGAACAGGCACAGACCTTAGAATCGACTGTCATTGATGATCCAGAATCTGATCCAACCCTAATTATGGATGAACTGATTACTGATTTAGATAAATTGAAGGATTTAGCTATTAAGCAACACAAAGAGAATGAATAAAAGACATTCCTTATTTGTGGACGTTATTTAAATAGCGATGTAATTACATACAAGTGCTGAATTGCCATCATTGGCTTTACATTATAAATTTATCAACTTACACATGCAATGCCCTTATCTCGTGCCTTAACGTTTAATCTCCAATCATCCTTATTTAAGGAGCATGGTCCTTACATACTACAAGGAGGGTGTTGAAGTATAAAAACTATGGCATCACCTTTGTAGCTAGAATTATTGATCAAAAGTAGAATTGGTCTCATGACAAAATTGAATTTATCTCAGCCATCTGTCAAATTCTTATAAGAATATCGAAGGTGTCGAGTTGGAATCAGTAAATTTGAATGGCAAAGAAGTACCATGGAATTGCTTATTTCCAGTACTGCAAGTGGACAGCTGCAATGCCAAGGGTGGTACAGATTGTGCTTACTGAAGTTAGAGTGGCTACCAAATCACTGAAATATATTAAATTAATGAACGTCTTTTAGTGCATGACATAGCTTCATTTGCTGGTAATCAATAAACTGCACACCTGATTTTCAACAAAAATAACTAATGTAATGTTCAACCATCCAGCTTTCTGTAAATATAATTTTATAG
Source organism: Eunapius fragilis (assembly GCA_963681505.1). Taxonomy (NCBI): domain Eukaryota; kingdom Metazoa; phylum Porifera; class Demospongiae; order Spongillida; family Spongillidae; genus Eunapius; species Eunapius fragilis. The sequence goes on along the minus strand of OY811971.1, from coordinate 9,141,300 downwards.
TTGTCTGTCATTAATTTACAATATGCTGTGTCAATGTCATAAAAAGAAACTGATACCACTGCTAAAATTTGATAAAATCAGCGTGTAACCTGGATGTTCTTGATATAATTTATATCATCAAAGTTGAAAAAGGAGTGACCTTTGTACAATCAGTAAATGAAATAAGCTGCTCTTATTTACTCTTCTTCATGGCAGTATTCTTCAAAAAAGCACAAACTTAAGGACGCTAACCGTGGTTGAAAAAGGATGGCGAGCTGGAGATTAATATTTTAATTTTGAGTACATGTAAGTATTCCGTCGAAAAATACTTTCTGTGCTGCCAAGCCCTGGCAAATGTGCATGTCAATAATTAATTCCTGCTCTGTTTGACACCAAGTTGTTGCAATCAAGACTACCTTAAGTTAATGCATGCATGTATCAATTTAGGTTGGAATAAACCTGATTGGTCCTCTTCCAAAAACTGAACGAGTCAATTGTTACATCATCACCTTAGTTGATTACTTTTCTAAGTGGCCTGAGGCTGAGCCTAAGCTGACAAGACTGCAAGAACAGTTGCTGAGTTTCTGTACTAGGTTGTATAGGTATGGGATGCAGAGGGGCTGCGGTCGCCATAAACTTGGCACAAGCATTGGTTGGGGGGGGGGATATCTGCTAGCGGATTATGTCCGTGGCATAGGCGGCGCTTGTATAGTTTAGGTTAAGGCGCAGCGTTTAAGTTAAGGCACGGCCGTACGGCCGCCTATGAATAATTAATGATTAGCCACAATTAACGTATTCATTAACCATATACTTGTATATGTAGGATAATATATCTCGTATTCGCCGTTTCAGATTCTTGTTTAATTAACACTACCGTGGTTAGCTATCACTTATATCACAAAGAGATCAACCAAGTCTGGGTGCTCTCCTTACTGCCTAAACTTAAACAGTACAGCAGCCGAAAACCCCCCGCCCTGTTTATGTTAAGGCACTATACTTGCAACAACAAAACACAAAGGCCTTGTTTTATTGGTGGCAAATTTGCGCTGTGGCTTTTATTATAAGCAGTGATCCAACGTATATTACTGCCTTTATATATAAACTAATACGGTTGCGGTCGACCACTAGCTGATTATATTAAGGCAGTACTGCAAATAATACTTTAATGCAGGCGATGTGGCTTTTGTTGTTAGGAGTGCTTATTCAACCTATTCGACCCTGTACTGCCTAAACCTAACAATGCCCCCACCCTGTTTATGTTAAGGCAGTATCTGAAAAAAAAAAACTTACTTTAATGCAGGATTAATTGCCCTGTGGCTATATCTATTGTTCTTATGAGTGCTTGTCCAAATGCTATTCGATCCTATACTGCTCTACTTACTGACTAAACTTAAACGGTACAGCGGTCGAAAACCCCTGCGCCCTGTTTTTGTTAAGGCATTATACTTGCAACAACAAAAAACAAAGGCCTTGTTTTATTGTGTGAGAAATTGCGCTGTGCATGGCTTTTGTTGTTAAGCAGTGCTTATCCATGATCCAACCTATATATAAACTAAAACGGTTGCGGTCGACCAGCCTAGCTGTTTAGATTAAGGCAGCAATGCTTACTTCAATACAGCTAGGCGATGTGGCTTTCGTTGTTAGGTGTGCTCATTCAACCTATTCGACCCTGGACTGCCTAAACCTAAACGGTGCCCCCGCCCTGTTTGTGTTAAGGCATGCAGTATCTGAAACAAAAACAAAAAACACTTCCTTTAATGCAGGAGTAATTGCCCTGTGGCTATATCTTATGAGTGCTTGTCCAATTAGTTAACCTATTCAATCCTATACTGCTCTACTTACTGCCTAAACTTAAACGGTACAGCGGTTGGAAACCCCTGCGCCCTGTTTATGTTAAGGCACTATACTTGCAACAAAAAAGGCCTTGTTTTGGCTTTTGTTGTTAAGCAGTGCTTATCCATGATCCAACCTATATATAAACTAAAACGGTTACGGTCGACCAGCCCCACCCTAGCTGTTATAGAGAAATTGCGCTGTGCATGGCTTTTGTTTTAAGCAGTGCTTATCTATGATCCAACCTATATTACTGCCTAAACTAAAACGGTTGCGGTTGACCAGCCCCACCCTACTTGTTTATATTAAGGCAGTACTGCAAATAATACTTACTTTAATGCGGCTTTCGTTGCTAGGAGTACTTATTCAACCTATAAAACCACAAAAAAGCCACAGTGCAATTAGTCCAAAATAAAACAAGGCCTTCGATTTTTGTCGTTGCAAGTATAGTGCCTTAACATAAACACGGCGAGGGTGGTCGACTGCTGTACCGTTTAAGTATGTAGAGTAGTACAGGGTCGAATAGGTTGGACATTAAGCACTCCTAACAACAAAAGCCACATCGCCTGCATTAAAGTGTTATTTGCAAGTATTGCCTTAATTATAAACAGCTAGGCTGCGGCTGGTTGATCGCAACCGTTTTAGTTTAGGCAGTAATATAGCACTGCTTAAAACAAAAGGCAAAGCGCAATTTCTCCCTAATAAAACAAGGCCTTTGTTTTTGGTTGTTGCAAGTATAGTGCCTTAACATAAACAGGGCGGAGGCACCGTTTAGGTTTAGGCAGTACAGGGTTTAATGGGTTGAATAAGCACTCCTAACAACGAAAACCACATCATCTGCATAAACGATTTATTTGCAGTACTGCCCTAAAAAAAAACAGCTAGGGTGGGGCTGGTCGACCGCAACCATTTTAGTTTATGCAGTAAAATAGGTTGGATCAATAAGCACTGCTTAAAACATAAGCCACAGCGCAATTTCTCCCTAATAAAACAGGCCTTTGTTTTTTGTTGTTGCAAGTATATAGTGCCTTATAACATAAACAGGGCGCGGGAGTTGTCGACCGCTGTATACTGTTTAAGTTTAGGCATGTAAGTAGAGCAGTATATATAGGATCGAATAGGTTAATTGGACAAACACTATCGATATAGCCACAGGGTAATTACTCCTGCATTAAAGTATTCCACCATAGCCTGCATTAAAGTAAGCATTATTAGCAGTGCTGCCGTAATATAAACAGCTAAAGGGTGGGGCTGGTCGACCACAACTGTTTTAGTTATATATAGGCAGTAATATAGGTTGGATCATGGATAAGCACTGCTTAAAACAAAAGCCACAGCGCAATTTTTCCACAATTGCTTTTGTTTTTTTTTTTTGTTGTTGTTGTTGTTGTTGTTGTTGGCAAGTATATAAACAAGGCACGGGGGTTGTCGACCGCCGCACCGTTTAAGTTTAGGCAGTAAATAGAGCAGTTCGAATAGGTTAATTGGACATATACAAGCACTTATAAGAACTATAGATATAGCCACATAGCAATTTCCCTTTTTATCAGGTACTGCCTTAACATAAACAGGGGGGGGGGGGGGGGGGGGGGGGGGGCACCGTTGTGGTCTATATATGCAATATAGGGTCGACTAGGTTGGATGAGCACTCCTAACAACAACCTGTATTAAAGTATAAGTGTTATTTCCAAGTACTGCCTTAACATAAATAGGGCGGGGGTGGTCGACCGCTACCGTTTAAGTTTAGGCAGTAATGTAGGTTAATTGGATCATGGATAAGCACTGCTTACAACAAAAGCCACGCCTGATTTCTCCTGCATTAAAATAAGGCCTTTGCTTTTTTATTTTATTTTTTGCAAGTATATAGAGTATTAACATTAACAAGGATCCGCTGTACCGTTTAAGTTTAGTGAGTATAGTATTTATAGGATTGAATACGTTGGACAAGCACTGCTAATAACTATAAAGCCACATCGCAATTTCTCCTGCATATATAATATATTCAGTAAAGTATACGTTTTTTTTGCATGCTAGATTACTGCCTGAACTTAAACTATAGCAGTCGACCACCCCGCCCTATATTTATGTTAAGGCAGTACTTGGAACTTAAATGCAGGCGATGAGACTTGTTGTTAGGACTCTATTCGACCCTGTAACCTAAACCCATGCACCCTGTTTGTGTTAAGGCAGTACCTTAGGTAGGATCTGATTTCTCCCGCATTAATATATTTTGAAATATAGTGCATGAACATTAATAAGGCGATTTAAGTTTAGAAAGTATGTAGAGCAGAATAGGATCAAATAGGTTGGACAAGCACTCCTAAGAACTAAGGCCACAGTGCAATTTCTCCTGCATATGTATTTTTAAAAGGATAAGTGTTTATTGCATGCCTTTGGTAACACAAACAGGGCGGGGGTACCGTTTATGTTTAGGCAGTATATATAGGGTCTAATAGGTTAATTGGATAAGCACTCCTAACTGCATGCATGACAACAAAAACCACATCGCCTGCATTAAAGTAAGCGGTGTTATTTCCAAGTACTGCTTAACATAAACAGGGCGGGGTGGTCAACCGCTAACGTTTAAGTTTAGGCAGTATGCAGAGCAGTATAGGATCGAATAGTTTGGACAAGCACACATATGAACGAAAGTCTCCCCTGTATTAAGTAAGTGTTGTTTGCAGTTACTGCCTAAACACATGTACAAACAGGGCGGGCCGTACCGTTTAGGTTTATACGCAGTATAGGGTCGACTAGGTTGGATAAGCACTCCTAACAACAAAAGACACAGCCTGCATTAAAGTATAAATGATGTTTCCATACATAAACAGGGCGGGGGATGATCGACCGCTACCGTTTAAGTTTAGGCAGTAATATAGGTTTGATCATTGATAAGTACTGCAATTTTAATTTTTCTGTTCAAGTATTAATAGTGCCTTCATATAAACAGAGCGGGGGTGGGCGACCGTTACCGTTTAAATTTAGGCAATATATGTAGTGCAGTATAGGATCGAATAGGTTGGACAATTGGGACCGATCTTTCCACCAACTTTTTACTTAAGAGGTCAAACCTTGAATGCGCTTACAATATATAGGTACCACAGTGGGTACCTAAGTGAATGCTTAACTATGTTGTTTACGGGAACTGCAATTGTAAAATGCGATTATTTACTCCATACTATTGAAAACCTTTAATAATACCTTTTCTTGTGCAAAAATGATGGTTGAAATTGAGAATTGAATCCAATTTCCTTGCCTGTAACCTGAAGGGTTCAAAATTTATACAAGAAAAGTCATTTCATTGGTCTCTTCATTACGATAAAAAATTATATACTTATTAATAAAAACGAGTTCACATGTGGATTGAAGATGAACGACAAGTTAAAAAGCAAAAAGGTGAACGCGTTCTGTCCAATGTTTTCCATCCCTCTGCGCACTATAAGAGGAATACTTAAAGATTTGGAAGTAAGAAATGCGATGCAGTTTGTTGGTAAGCATGATTTAATGAATTTCTGATTGTTTGTAAGACTCATTTTAAACATGTGCGCAAATGCAAGACATCAAGATGGAAGGAATGCTATATTGAAAAGGTTGGGAAAAGGCTTTAAAAACATGATGTTGTGCGAATTGCAGACACATGGCCAATTAAAGCTTCTCTGCCTCTTGTAAGATAACAAATATACATTTGTCAGTACTTGCATTACATGTATTTTCCTATAAATCGAAATCATTAACTATTTGAATGCAATTTGTGATATAGTTAGTATTGAAAGTGGATGCCCATTGTGAATGTCATTCACATTTAACAACCTTCCTGAGGTACTTTTGCATATAAAGAATGCTTTTGCTTTGCTATGATTGAACCTGCAGGCAATGATCTTTGTCATATCTTAGTATTTCCATTTGCCATATGATGCAGCGGCAGAACATTACTTCAACAAGTCACTTCCAGAAAAGATCACATAAACTATTTTTTTTCCTCTCTATCTCCACTGGCTGTTCATATTTTCTTTTCATGCATCAGGATCAGTAACATTTTAATTTCTGTGTCATAAACTGGTAGCCAGCTCAGTGACTTCAACTCCTAGAGTTTTACATGTTCATGTATTTGCAGTGGGTATTGTATTTCAAACTCTATATACACAAGCAGACAATTAATAAACAGCATTAAAACAAAGCCATGCACAGCACCACATTAAGTAAGGTATTTGTTTTTTTATTTCCCCCAAGTACATAAACTTGGTGGGGGTGGTCGACCGCTGTACTGCTTAAGTTTAAGCAGTACAGGATCGAATAGGTTAATTGGACAAGCACTCGTACAGTGTAAGAACTATGTAGTCACAGGGCAAATTTTCACGCATTAAAGTAAGGTTTTTTTCAGGTACTGCCTTAACATAAACAGGGCGGGGCACCGTTTAGGTTTAGGCAGCACAGGGTCGAATAGGTTGAATAAGCATTCCTAACAACGAAAGCCACATCGCCTGCATTAAAGTGTTATTTGCAAGTACTGCCTTAATGTAAACAGCTAGGGTGGGGCTGGTCGACCGCAACCGTTTTAGTTTAGGCAGTAATATAGGTTGGATCATAGATTAGCACTGCTTAAAACAAAAGCCACAGCGCAATTTCTATACCTAATAAAACAAGGCCTTTGTTTTTGGTTGTTACAAGTATAGTGCCTTAACATTAATAGGGCGGAGGCACCGTTTAGGTTTAGGCAGTACAGGGTCTAATAGGTTGAATAAGCATTCCTAACAACGAAATCACATTGCCTGCATTAAAGTAAGTATTATTTGCAGTACTGCCTTTATATAAACAGCTAGGGTGGGGCTGGTCGACCACAACCATTTTAGTAATAAATAAGTTGGATCATGGACATGCACTGCTTACAACAAAAGCCATAGTGCGATTTCTCTCACAATAAAACAAGGCCTTTGTTTTTTGTTGTTGCAAGTATATTGCCTTAACACAAACAGGGCGCGGGGGTTGTCGACCGCTGTACCGTTTAAGTTTAGGCAGTAAGTAGAGCAGTATCGGATCGAATAGGTTAATTGGACAAGAACTAAGCCACAGGGCCATTACTCCTGCATTAAAGTAAGTGTTTTTTTTCCAGATACTGCCTTAACGGAAAAAGGGCTGGGCACCGCTTAGGTTTAGGCAGTACAGGGTCCAATTGGTTGGATAAGCACTCCTAACAACGAAAGCCACATCACCTGCATTAAAGTATTATTTGCAGTACTGCTTTAAAATAAACAGCTAAAGGGTGGGGCTGTTCGACTGCAACCTTTTTAGTTATATATAGGCAGTAATATAGGTTGGATCATGGATAAGCACTGCTTACAACAAAAGCCATGCACAGCTCAATTTCTCCCAAATAAAACAATTCCTTTTGTTTTTTTTTTTGTTGTTGCAAGTATAATACCTTAGCATAAACAGGGCGCGGGGATTGTTGACCGCTGTACCGTTTAAGTTTAGGCAGTAAGTAGAGCTGTATATGATCGAATAGCAAGCACTATTGATTTTGCCACAGGGCAATTACTCCTGCATTAAAGTAAGTGTTTTTTTTTTCAGATACTGCCTTAACATAAACAGGGCTGGGCACCGTTTAGATTTAGGCATGCAGTACGGGGTCGAATAGGTTGGATAAGCACTCTTAACAACGAATGCCACATCGCCTGCATTAAAGTAAGTGCTGGCTTAAAATAAACAGCTAGGGTGGGGCTGGTCGACCACAACCGTATAGTTTAGGCAGTATATAGGTTGGATAATTGATAAAACTAGGCTTTTGTTTTTTGTTGTTGCAAGTGTAGTGCCTTAACATAAACACGGCGGGGGTGGTCGACAGCTGTACTGTTTATGTATGTAGACAGAGATCATATATAGAGTTAGTATATATGATCTCTGATGTAGAGCAGTATAGGATTGAATATAGGTTGGACAAGCACTGATAAGAGCTAAAGTCACAGCGCAATTTCTCCAGCATCAAATGCAAGTGATTTTTGCAATTACCGCCTCAACATGAACAGGGCGGGGTGCCGACGAAGCCGTTTAGGTTTAGAGGTATGTAAAGCAGTAGGGCTGAATACTGAGCTTGGTTTCAATTGCTAGCATTCTAATAAACCACGACTCAATTTTGCCTGCATCGGAGCTTTCCTGCACCATAGACCCGGCTGTATCATCATCATGCTAGACTTGGTGTGCTTTTTTATTTATTTATATCCTTCGATAATGTATTTCATGTGCTTAAATTTCATAGTTGTGGTGCTTGTTACAAATCACATTGCGGTCGGAAAGGCGCGGGGCGCCCTTGGACGCGCCCATTTGCCACTGCCCTAACCTAAACTATACAGCGCTGACGCTACGGCAAGTACGGCGAACGCCGTAGCACTTTTTATGGACAGTGCGCGCCGCCGTACCACTTTTTCTAAACAGTAGTGGGTGTGTAAGATCATTTCACTTGTTACACCCCTGCTCATACATTGAAGACCTACTTTCCACCCCCCCCCCCCCCCCCGTCCGCCGTATCACTTTTTTTATTGCTCCGCCGCCACTGCGTGGGGGACAATTTACGCTAGCAGATTATGTCCGGGGGGACAAAATCTGCGGGGGGACAGAATCTGCTCCGACACCCGCACTCCCCCCGCCGTTCCCCCCGCCGTTACCCCCCTATTTATATAACAATTTGTTACGTAATTATGATGATATCCAAAAACAGTAGTGGGTGTGTAAGATCATTTCACTTGTTACACCCCTGCTCATACATTGAAGACCCTCTTTCCACCCCGCCCCCCCCCCCCCCCCCCCCCCCCCCCCCCCGGTCCGCCGTATCACTTTTTTTATTGCTCCGCCGCCACTGCGTGGGGGACAATTTACGCTAGCAGATTATGTCCGGGGGGATAAAATCTGCGGGGGGACAGAATCTGCTTCGACACCCGCACTCCCCCCGCCGTTCCCCCCCCCCCCCCCCCCCCCCCCCCCCCCTATTTATGTAACAATTTGTTACGTAATTATGATGATATCCAATTCGTTATGCCGTTACATGGTCACTAGGCAATTGCCTGGGTAGAATTATGGGCACAAAAAATCCAAATAATCACTTCGTGGTATATAACTTATGTGAAACCATGAGGTTTTGTAAATTAACCATTAGCCCCCCCCCCCCCCCCCCCCCCCCCCCTACCCCGCTTCAGCCCTGCATGAAGTCTGACCGAAACCTGGAGGACGATAGGATCGGGTACGAGGGTGCGCTTCAATTACAGGAACTACTAAAGTAGTTCCTGATATAAATCATTAAAAAAAAAAATCTAAACTTCGTAGCGTTCTACCATTGATTATATTAATAACGGTGAGTTAAGTTTTACACGATTCGAAGTGCTGGGTATTAATTCGTTATGTATTAAATCGAGTATCAGGTGTTACTTTTTAAACACGAGTACATATCATGATCTTCAGATCTTTGTCACACTCATGTGTAGGAGGTCAATGCACGGTCAATGCACGTGTTTTGCACACGGGCATTATCATTGCAGCATACACCCCTCTCTTGATCCGAAGACTCTCGGTGCAGTAGTGCGCAATGCATTGTGCCACGGTATCAAACGGTTTGCTGTACTGTCCTAATATGTAGCGCTCGTTGATTTTTGACACCCTGATGTGTAGGTAGTCAGAGCTTGAATTGCTTTTTTTGCAGGCCAGATAAAAATGCATGCAGCAATCAAAACTATTGAACATGCATGCACACGGACTGTGCTTACCGAATTGACAAGGAATACCCTGTTCTATAACTTTCGCAGTCTCGTAATAAAAAGCTGCCGATTGGTTTTGTGGACAACAGCTGTTCGGCATCGACCCTTGACATTGCACCATGGTACCACCTTACATGTACAATGCGTATATGCATGTAATATTGCAGATAATGACATCATAAACTCACGGCTGTTCGAGTAACGGCAGAGTGACATCTACGGGACGTACTGAGTCCACTACCACCGATGCAGCTAGCACTAACGTTGCTGGCGCACAAACGTCGTTCTCTTTGATCTGGTCACCTGAGGTTTAGTGAATAATACAAACATTATCTATGCATGCATGTACACATGTACGTAACGCGTTCAAGCATGCAATTTTATTGTAAAGACAATTGAGCAAACTTTCATAAAATAATACTTTTATGAAATCAAAAATTGATTCTCGATGTTTTTTCGCTGTGATACATGCAATCGCCAAGCCGCAGTAGCATATGTTATATAATTCACCTTTTCTGCTACAAGTACGTTGTTCCTCCTTGTAAGGATACCTCAACACCGTATTAATGGATGGAAAATAGATGCCAAGCGAGTGTTCTTTGAAATGTTCTATCAATTCCTGCGTGCGGTACAATGTTTACAAACAAACATGTATCCACAAGTGACTTCATTACAATGCTCGTCAATACACGCATAACCATGTGATATACTATGCGTATGCATGTAGGAATAACACAACTCGATTCCATGCTTTTGGATATATTGAGATGGTATTGCTTTTGTGATGCATGATACTTGACACAGTATATGTGCCGGAAACTGGCGGTAAACATCTGTATATAGTGACATATACCTTCATTGTAGAGAATGTTTGGCTGTTGTCCAGGGCAACTGTCAATCGTCTGTCTTGCGAATAAATCCTCACATGGAAGCACCTGTTCACCCACCTATAAGAAAGTCCATGAATTTTAGTTGATAATATAATTGTTTGCTTGGGGGGTACTAACTTTATTGCAATCGCATAGGTGTATTCCGAATTAGGCTCCGTACTTCTTACCAAGAAGGTTCCGTCACGAAGTTCTTCCAATATTCTTTCAGCGATAATCCTGGAAAGGTTTCCTGCATACCTGATTATATAGACATGGGGATATAATAAATATGGATGGATCGTGGTACAGGACTAACGTTAATAACGATGTTGGCCTGTTCAATAATGGTGTTACTAGCTATATGGTCTGGATTGTGTGTGTGTGTGTGTGTGTGTGTGTGTGTGTGTGTGTGTGTGTGTGTGTGTGTGTGTGTATGCATGTGTGTGTGCGCGCGTGCGCGCGCGAGCTAACCCCCCTCTCCCCTCCTATAAGTAGACGCTTATATATTTTTACCCATAGGAACCAAGATGTACTAACTGTTGTGACTTGATGGCATGCATGCCACCTTTGTAGTGAGTTTTCGACACAATGATCCTCGTATAACTTACTACACGTCTATATTTACGCACTGCTAAACGTTGCCGACAATATTGTGATTCACTTTATCCTATTAACTGCAGCCGACACGCATGGTGTTTGCCCTCAACGAAAAGGTTTCACGGATACGTGATCAGCCAGCTGGCTTAGCTATTGAACCTGCGACCATGCCGCCATATGAATAATATTCGTTTGCTTTTGCACTCACAAAACACATGCATATGTGCAAGTGGAGGATGCAGGTGGGCTGCACGGTTACTTCGACCTTACCAGGGTTGATTTTCAAACGCGCATAGTTCTGCAGTTGAGTCCGTTGGACTTTCATCAGCAGATTCTGAATCGTAACTGGTAAATGCATACAAATTTTCCATTGACCGTATACAAGCAGAAACTTGTACGGCTTACTCAGAATTTTGAGGTTCGTATATATTCCATGTAGAACTGCTTCTTCCAGTGCGACTACTTCGAAACAACTGCACAAACGCGCATTAATTTTATACAACTCTACGTATTGGCGTACCATGGTCATGGTCGACAAGGAGCAGTCGACGCTTCTTCTTCTTCCTGCCCTCCCTGGAGGTAGGCACTCCATCTATATCTATATCCTCAGATATATTCGCTGGGTGATCCTGTACGTAGACTTTTGTAGTTTACGAGTACGCCTACGCAAAGTATACACGAAATGCTTCACATTTAATTATGTCATAGCGGACTACCCGGCGCGGGTGACATCGCGGACCGTTCAAAATGTAATTTATAACAAGTGATAAAAATATTCTCTATGCGAGAAGGTTGGTGGTATATAGGAATCAAAGTCAGTGATGGTGTAAAAAGCAAGGGAACAAGGCTTGTGATTGAAAAGGAAAAATGACAAAGACCTATATTAGCAGCATGGCGCGCGCGCGTCATGTTTAACTGTGTGTGCTAATATAGGTCTATATTCCTTTTCAATCACAAGCCTTGTTCCCTTGCTTTTTACACCACCACCGCCTTTGATTCCTATATACCACCAACCTTCTTGCATAGAGAATGTTTGTATCACTTGTTTCCTACATTTTTTTTGGTGGATTTAGTATTGTATTTAGTTTTTGAAACTTATATACCCATGTAGCAAGAATGTCAAATGACAGTTTTAATTTAGAATCTCGTGGCCATGCAAATTTTTGAGGTGTGGGTGTACCATTAGAACACACAATATTACTATTTAAACAATAAGTACAAGTATTTCATATATAGCTAATAAAACCCAGGGCATCTTCTGGACCAGGATATACTGCTGTGTCCAGGATATACAGCAGGTAGAGCAGGTGGAGCTAATCCTGCAGCTGGACGTGGAATGACTCCTGGACCTGGATGTGGAGCGGGTGGAGCGACTCCTGGACCTGGACCTGGAACAGGTGATTTAAACAACCATTAGTTAAAACATAAAATTCAAATCCTCCACTGGCAAGTGAAGCCATAAAATACATCAGACAGAGATTACATGTACCCACTGATCTCAAGCTATTATCAGATAAACCATGCCACAATACGTTGTCATCAGCAACTTTGACACTATTATCAGATATAAACTATGCACCACAATACACATTATTACGAAATTGTTGTCATAGAAAAGCGTGCACACATTTCAGACAGCACTAAAAGTGGAGAGAGATGCAATATCTACCGCTGTAACTGTTGCATAAAAAATTCCTTCCGTTTTAGCGATACACTATACATGCTATAATTTATGTCCAGATCCAACATGCATGGTGAAATGCACCTTCGGGTGGTCGCTTTGTTGGTCCTTTCAGTAGCGCGCTTGACACCTTGTCATGTCTTGTATTGCACTCGTTTGGCATATCTGTAGGTATACGAGTGGCTAGTTGTTGCCGGGTTTTTTTTTCTGCAAGGGCAGTGGTGTGGGGGAGACACATTCTAATTGGAGCCTCTTGCTTCACATATATCTGCTGTAGAAGTTCTTTTCTGGATCTGCCTTGTAACTGTCGCGTACAGAGGCCTTCTTTTTATCGGGATTGGCCTTGTAGAGCGCTCGGGCTTTAGCTTTGTTCGCGTCTTGCTTTTGGAGGTATTCCGCTCGTTGCTTAGATTTCTTCTTTTGATTACGCAAAGGCAATTTTAGAAAAACAACTTCACTAGCCAAAGCAACAACTATTAAACTGCGATAGGAACATCAATAATTTTAGTGCAGGTTAGAGTATTTATACAGCCGAAAATTATTATTTTTAAATTGTAAATATTAATGAATAAATGCACATAGTCAGAAGGGAGCACAAATACGCATATATACATAATACATACCAACATATTATTATTATTTAACTAAAGTCAGAAGGGATCACAGTCCTAGCCAGTATGGCCCTTGCTATGGCTCTCACCAGGGTGATATTCAACCTTCCAAACATGTCACTGATCACCCTGGCTTTACGAAATGAGGAAGAGCCAAAGGCCAAGCGTGTGGCCAGTAGAGCAAAGGTTCCTCTTGCTTCCTCACCCCAATTGCAGTAAGTTTCTACTGCTAGAGGCACACACCTCCAGCCTAGTTCAGCACATTTAGGGTCATTGGCTGTGTGCTTTCTGTTTTCTGCAGCTTCAGCAGCAGCACCCACCCTCCTACTTGCCTCAGCCAAAATAGCAGGGGTAAGAGGAGATGTGACCGTGATGTCAAAGGCCGCCGGCTTGCCTTGAGCCCAGTCCCTCACTAGCACATCAGCTGGGCGAGCGCGATCCAGTCCTGGAGTGAGGCCACTTCCAGCTTCTAACCTTGCTGCAATGTGGGCTTGGTGGCAAAAGCTCAGAAAGACATCACGCAACCTATTGTGACGTATAACTACATCGCCACCACGCCGGCAGGTAGCTGCATGATGGCCTAGAGGGTCCAATGCCACATCAGGGCAGAGACCACATGAAGAGCCTCTGGAAGTGTCCAAGCCCAACCACCACTTCACTGCTATCTGAAGCTCATTGGGATCTAAATGTAGCCCAAGACCTATAGAAGGCACAACTGAGAGCCAAGAGGCTGCATGGGGTGCAGATGTAGAAAGAAGACGTGCTTTGTCTGCATCAGTTGCAGCTGCAATTACAAGCCCAAAAGAGTGGTCATCCAGCCTCTGAGACAAGATTCTCTGTGGGATCGGGGAAGCTAAAATAGACTCCACAGAGATGCCATCTGGAGGTGAGACCAAACCATTGTACTTGACAATTGACCGCATCAGGTGAGGGTTGTCAGCACTCCCCAGGCCAGAAAAGCTCAGTGATGCAATGTATGCCGCACAGGAATGGTGTGAAATTGAGCGCAGACCAAGGCCACCGTAGCTCAAGCCAAGTTGAGCCTGTTTCCAGGCTACATTAATGATACAAGACAATACAGATACAATAAAATAGTACATTATTATTATTATTATTATTATTATTTTGAATGCACACACAAGTAAAACAACAATAATACATTACACACTATGAAGTATATCAATAGTTTAAGACAGGACACATCTGGTGAGGATGGCTGTGGCGTTGGCTCTCACCAGGTGAAGGTTCAGCCTGCCATAAATGTCACTTAATACTACTGACTTGGGCCTGCAAGTTAAGGTGGCAATCCGAGAGGCCACCTGGGAGAAAGCTTCTGTGGCTTCCTTTCCCTATGCACCATAAGTTTCAGTAACCAAGGGAACACACAACCAGCCCAGTTCATCACACTTGGCATCATTGGCTTTATGTGTTCTATCTTCAGTGGCTCTGGCAGCTGAACCTGCAGACACTCCTGCTTCCAACAAGGTGAGAGTATTAAGCGGAGAGGTCACAGATACATCAAATGCTGCTGTCTTGCCCGTAGCCCAGTTGGTCAACAAAAGGTCGGCAGGGCGGGTGTGGCTATGGTCAGCAGTGAGGTCACTGCCAGCTTCCACCTGGACACTGAGATGAGCCCGATGGCACGTTTCAGCCAGTACATCACGCAGGGTGTTATGTCGCGTTACCACATCACCCCCCCCCCCCCGCTTACAAGTGATGGCGTGATGTCCAAGGGGGTCTAGGGCATTGTCAGGGCAAAGTGCACACTGGGACCCCTGGGATATGTCTAGGCCAAGCCACCACTTTATAGCAACTTGATGTACTGGTGGATCAATTATTATTATTATTATATACACTGTATGCACTACAATTCTACCTACCATTACCTACGCTACTCGCATGAGTCCTATGCTGCAGACCCCCTCACTAAGATGGCTCTAGCTACAGACCTCACCAGGACATGTTGAGGGCTTGAGGCGACTATAGATTTCATTTAGGACACTGGATTTGGGACTAGCTCGATGGGTGGCTATAAACGAAGCAAGACGGGAAAAAAACAGCCTGAGCCTCTTTACTCCAGTGTCCAAAGGTCTCCACAGCTAGAGGAATGCATGTCCATCCGAGCTCCTGGCACTTTGTGTCGTTGACTTCATACTTTCTGCATTCTGCTGCATAGGCTGTTGACCCTGCTGATGTGCTAGCATCCCTCAACATGGCTGGAGTTCAAGGAGAGGTGACAGTTATATCAAAATTATTAATAAATATCACTTATTAAATAGAACTTGATATATATGACATGTAAGGATAACGTGCCAGTAAATTTCGAAGCGATTGATACTATTGCCGTTCTTCAAAACCGTTCTTAGCTTGAGTTATACCTTCCTAAGAAGAAGAAGAAGAAGAAGAGGAGGAGGAGGAAGAGGAGGAGGAGGAGGAGGAGGAGGAGGAGGAGGAGGAGGAGGAGGAGGAGGAGGAGGAGGAGGAGGAGGAGGAGGAGGAGGAGGAGGAGGAGGAGGAGGAGGAGGAGGAGGAGGAGGAGGAGGAGGAGGAGAAGACGACGACGACCATGAATTATGTTAGGACTGGGCACGAGAAACAGGAAATTGTTTCTCTATAGAGGGGTTGCAGTGTCATCCCGGGAAGGTTCAAAACACTTGCCGCCATGTTTTTTGGTGTCCTAACTATTTTTACGTCATCGTTTATTAATTGTGTCGAGCACGGTGTAATACCTAAGCTTTTCTGCGCTTTGAGGTGCTTAAGAAAAAAAGATGAAAAGATCCGTCTATTTTGTATCCCAGTGGATGGATTTCAGAGGAAACGATGGATTGCAGTGATCGGATTCGTCAGTACATCACCACATAGCCGTATTTGCAATAAACATTTCGTTACAGGTACGTGGGGAGATAAAAACCATTCTAACATAGCATTAACTTGTTTTTTTTTACCTAGGGCAACCATCTCGTGACCACAGTCACATTGATTTTGTGCCGTCAATCTTTTCAAGGCCTCCAAATCAACCTGTGAACGTGTGCAATGAGATTGTGCAGAGTGATGGTACAGGTGAACACTCCAACGCTAGTTCTAACATTGTTGAGATAGGATGTTCTATTGGTGAATTTGGTACAGGAATTGGGTCAGTTGGCTTTGATCAATGTGAAGGAGATGCATCTGATGATCATGGTAATTGTGCTAACAATGGTGATGTTGATGAACGTGATACTGGTTGTGAGGAAAGTTGATGATTTTTTTTTTGTAATGGCGATGGTGGTCGTAATCATGATGAAGGTGATACTTGCAATGATGGTGGCAGTAGTGATGATGATGAAGATTTTGTTTGTGATGGTGGTGATGGTGGCGTAGTGATGATGAAGATGAAGATTTTGTTTGTGATGGTGGTGATGGTGGCAGTAGTGATGATGATGTTCTTTGTGATGGTAATGATGGTCGCAGTTGTGACAATGAAGGAGATACTTGTGATGATAGTGGTGGTGATGAAACTGTTACTTGTGATGATGGTGGTGGTGATGAAAGTGATGGTGGTAATGATGATAACTGTCTTGGCTATAATGCCTTAGAAAAAATCTGTCATGAACTTAAAACTGCAAATACAATTCTTAGACACCAGCTGTTATGTGTGAACACTGAGTTAAATGAAGCAAGATTTGGAGCAAATGTCATTGCATATAATGATGATAAAACATGCTTCTATACAGGTCTTCCGAGATTTGCATTGTTCCTAACACTTTATGACATTGTGAAACCATACTTCAGATCACAAAAAAAAGCAGAGAATAGTTTGTTTACTTGTTTGGTTAAGTTACGGCTAAATCCTCCATTCAGAGATCTAGCATACCGTTTTAATCTTCATCTTGCATCAGTTAGTAAATCTTTTCATAAGTGTATAGACATTTTGTATGTATGTCAATCTTCAGCAACTTATTATATGGCCTGATGCAGAACTACTGAGGGAAAGATTGCCAGCTGTATTTAAACCTTATTTCCAAAATGCAAGATGCATAATTGACTGTTTTGAAGTCTTTATTGAACGCCCGCTTTCATTTCAAGCAAGAGCTGCCACATATTCAAATTACAAAAAGCATAATACTGTCAACGTTTTCATTGCCGTGGCACCAACTGGGGCAATATCATTTATCTCCAAAGCATGGGGGGGGGGGGGGGTAGAGTGTCTGATAAAGTCATCACACAGAAATGTGGTTTTCTTGATATGATAGAGGGGGGAGACTTGATTCTTGCTGATCGTGGATTTAATATTGCAGATGAGTTACTTATCAGGGGAGCAAAGCTTGAGATTCCTGCTTTCACGAAAAAATTGCCATCAGCTTGTATCCTGGTGATGATTAGCCCTTTTGTTGTCCAACAGGCAAAGTCACAGTATGGTTTCTTCCAGATGGCCATCTGCCCTTGTACTTGATAGTAGTAGTCATGTTTTTTGTCCAGTGTGACTTCACTGCCAACTTTGTGGAGGTAGGATTCATCCTCTATACTGGCTGGTTGACTATTTCGATACTTGAAAGGGCATTTGATCTCCAGCAGACCTTCACCACAACAGCTGCAAGAAACGACACCATCCGGGGTTGCAGCCAGAAATGGTTGCCTAGTGCACACTCGAAGTCCAGCTGGTCATGATAAAGTACAGCACGCACCCAACCACTAGATACATGTAAATAAGGAGAGGAATTCAGTAAACATTCTGTAATAGAACTGGGGACACTAAAAACTTCCGACCCCTGACCTTTGATAGTAATTGTACGCCTCGAGACTCTTTTAAACGCCTTCAGCCTTTCCCTTGTGTAACCTCCGGGTGTTTCAATCAAGTAGGTATAAATACTGGGGTAGTCAACTGGAGGCCACTTAGAAACATCATCTACCCAATGCTGGTCAGATATGCCAAACGGATCACAGTATGTTACAAGTCCATACAGACATTCTAGCTTTTTGTCGTATCTCTGTTTGTCGTTAGGAAACAGCTCGTTGTAATAGGTGCTCGCGTTGTTCATAATGTACATGTAATATGTGGCGTGCGCGTCACACATTTAATAAATGATGACATAAAAATAGTTAGGACACCAAAAAAACATGGCGGCGAATGTTTTGAACCTTCCCGGGATGACACTGCAACCCCTCTATAGCGACACCGTTTTATGACACGGAACCAACGTAGAACTGTAGATCGTTGTGCTCTCATTCCATCGCGATAAAGAGACAAGCGATCCGTTTCTCCGTTGTCCCTCCAGACGCTAGTGAAGTTTTATTAATGACTTCATCAACCCTCAATCAATCCTATATTGAACGGGCCGGACCCCAGACCTTCCAACTCACCCGCATTTTGCGGGTGTCACCCGCAATTGAATGAATTCATCCGCTCACCCGCACAGTAATGCAATCACCCGCATTTTTAGAAAAGCATAAGCCTGGAATATTTAGCCCGCCCGAACCCTAAGTAACCAGGACTACACAACAAGAAATTTTTTCCTGTTACGGTGCCTGTAACAATGTTGGATCGATTACAACATCCTGTACCGATATATGTTACACTATATGTTACGGGATCAAATGTTGCCGCGACCGTAAGGTAGGCGTAAGCTACAGTTTACTTCGATGCCGTAGACGATGCTGGTACTAGACCGTAACAATGGGTGTTCCAATACTGTATCTACAGTACCTGGAATATATAGGTATCTTTTAACCCTTCGCTTGATTATACAATTAGTCTCAGTTTTGCAAGCTTTTAATTGGACAACGCATTAAATACAGACAAACACACAGTATAGATTCCTACAGTATAAAGTGTTTGTCCAGTCATGCTGAAATGTTAGTTTCTGCTGGATTGTCTCCTGTCTTGCCACAAGTTGGTACACATCAGTTTCCACAAAGTGACAGCCACCCTCTTCCTCTTCACAATGTTGCATCATGGATATTGCAGTACTGATGTTGCTGCTGTCAGTTGAGAAATGGTCCTTGTCAGGTTATAGTAAGGGCAGTCGAATTCACTAAGCAATGGTACTCCTGGTTCCACTTCTACTGCCTCAAACCCGAATTATGCAAACAGTAGCTCCATTTCCTAGTGACAGGTTTGCCAGAAGCTCTCCATAACTTAACTGATAGTTAAAGGAAATATTGCCATGCAGTCATTTATGTGAACGTGTATGCATACACATACCTGCTGAAATGGTTTGCATAACTGAACATAGCTTCCTGTACACACCAAGTCTCTGCTCTGTGACATGATTGCATAGTGCTCATGGCACTCTGCAGTAGGTCATAGTGAATGGTGGATCCATCATGCTAAATTCCTCCACAGTGGCTGACACAACCCCTACTGTTACCAATTGCATCAAACTTGACTAAACTTCTGGATTACAGCATGGGATGCCTGCACATAAATATAATAAAATGAATGTGGACAAACAACAATAACAGGGTACCTTCCGTGCTGCTCCTGGTTGGTATATGGCTTTGTCAGCAAGAAGTGTCTTAGGTGGGATTCCATGTTTAAAATGCTGCACATTAGGATGATTGTATAATCACACCCACACACCCTACAAGCCTTCAACCACCCACACACACAAGCCTTTGACACCCCTATAAGCCTCAATACTCACACACCAGGGGCGGATCCAGGATTTCAGAAAAGGGGGGGTTGCTAATTAATATTCATGAAGTGGGGGAGGGGGTCTGGGGCGGAGCCCCAGCCGCCAATGCTTTTTTATTATATCATGCGCATAACACTACATAATACTGCCTTGCCGTTTGTTTGCTCGCAGAGCTGCAGTTCTATTACGAATTTCAGCCATCTTTACTTCGCAATAATTCTTAATTGTTACTAATGATAATTATTCATTACGGGTTTAAAAGGGGGGGTTGCAACCCCCCCAACCCCCCCCCCCTGGATCCGCCTCTGCACACCCACACACACCCTCCTGCAAAAAGCCTCAATACTCATACACTACCTACCAGCCTCCAGCATCCCACACTACACATGAGCTTCCACAAACCAATACTAGACACAACACCACATACATGTACCAACCAAGTCAGCAGCACTTGAACACAACCTACAACACTCCCTGACTATACACACCATCCACAATTCATCAACGACGAGGGTGCGGATTCAAACAGGAAACAGCATGCGCGCATCAATTAGAACATACCTCGATATAATGTAGCTGCTAACGTTTTTCGTTCACTAGCGTTAGAAAACCATACTTTTTATTACTAGAAAGGTCCACTTACTTCATATTCCGACTGAAGAAATGGATCTTTGTGTCTCTGCTAAAGTAGTATAGGGAGCATTCACAAATTACGTCACGCTGAAGGGGGGGAGGGGGGGTATCAGCCAGTGTGACGATGTATACATTAAACATACATTTGTATGGGATAATGTGTGACGAGGGGGGGGGGGGGGGGGGGGGTCCATAATGGTCAAAAATAGCGTGACGTAATTTGTGAATGCTCCATACTACACGCACGCGACCGACCCTAGCAAAAAAAAACTATAGGATCTTATCAAGACAGGGGCTGATCCAGAGAGGGTGGATAGGGTGGCTAGCCCCCCCCCCCCCCCCTCTTCCTCAAATAATTATTTACGAATACTAAAATACTGATTGAGAAATATCAGCAATTTCTGCAGAATTAATCTTATAAGAACTTCATTTCTTATAAGAAAAAGGGTAAGAAACAATAAGCGTCATAAGATCCTAAAGCCCTATAAGATTCCTACAAGAAACGTATAGGAACGTGTAAGAATTACCTAAGGCCAAGCAAACTTGATTATTAGTTTCTCGTCCGCCGGTTTTCAAGAAAGGATGCGGGCGGGCGGTAATTATTCATTATTAGTCTATTTGTTCATTATTTTACATTGGATGCTATAGCTCACAGCCCTTTGCGGCTGGACAAAAGGGTCCATAATTAGACAATACCGTAAACCAAAAAAATCCATTGCGGCTAGATGCGCCATGGCCTCATTAAAATGGCGTTTTTTGATAGAGCTGTATCTTGTTCATTTTACCATCAAATACCTGTTGATCCCTCCCATTTAACTGGTGTATCGTCGTAGTAGAGCCTATACCATATGCGCACTCTTCATATCGCAATCTTTAATAACGCGCAGCCTATTTATATATGGATATCGTAAGGGAGAGGGGGTACTTCACGCTGATAATACCAAGCACAGACAAATTCTCAGGAACGTCAGCATGCCGCATTGTCAACTATACACATTTAGGTATACAGAAACACCATTTAGGTCCAGCCATACTTTTTTTACACCACACAATAAAGGGTTTTGCTTTTCTATGAATAATGCGGTATTAGTAGCTTTATTCGGTCACATAGCCTAGATGGAACACCACATATACCAGCTCCAGAAACTTTGCAGAACTTGTGGAAAACATTTGGTGGCTAGAGAGATCAAAAGGAGAGCATTCATGAGAGGGGGTTTATAATGGGTACATGAGGGCAGGGGGTCCAGCTGCTTACTGTGGGAACATGGGGCAGGAGTCCAGCTGCTTATAGTAGGTACTTTGGGGCATGCGCAGGGGGTCCAGCTACTTAGTGAGTACATAGGGGCAGAGAGTACAGTGAGTACACAGGAGCAGGGGTCTAGCTGCTTACAGTGGGTACATGGGGGCAGGGGGGCCAGTTGCTTACAGTGGGTACATGGGGGCAAGGGGCCAGTTGCTTACAATGGGTACATGGGGGCAAGGGGGCGTGGGTACATGGGGGAGGGGGTCCAACTGCTTACAGTGGGTAGATGGGGGCAAGGGGTCGTGGGTAGATGGGGAAGGGGGTCCAGCTGCTTACAGTGGGTACATGAGGGTAAGGGGGCCAGCTGCTTAGTGGGTACATGGGGGCAGGGGTCCAGCTGCTTACTGTGGGTACATGGGGGCAAGGGGGTCCAGCTGCTTACAGTGGGTACATGGGGGCAAGGGGCCAGTTGCTTACAGTGGGTACATGGGGGCAAGGGGGCATGGGTACATGGGGGAGGGGGTCCAGCTGCTTACAGTGGGTACATGGGGGTAAGGGGGCCAGTTGCTTAGTGGGTACATGGGGGCAGGGGTCCAGCTGCTTACTGTGGGTACATGGGGGCAAGGGGGTCCAGCTGCTTACAGTGGGTACATGGGGGCAGGGGGTCCAGCTGCTTACAGTGGGCACATGGGGGCAAGGGGTCTAGCTGCTTACAGTGGGTACATGGGGGCAAGGGGGCCAGTTGCTTACAGTGGGCACATGGGGGCAAGGGGTCTAGCTGCTTACAGTGGGTACATGGGGGCAAGGGGGCCAGTTGCTTACAGTGGGTACATGGGGGCAGGGGGGCCAGTTGATTACAGTGGGCACATGGGGGCAAGGGGGCATGGGTACATGTGGGCAGAGGGTCCAGCTGCTTACAGTGGACTCAGAGGGTAGGGGTTCCAGTTGCTTACAGTGGGTACATGACAGCAGGGGGTCCAGCTGCATACATGTACATGGGGCAGGGGTACAGCTACTTACAGTGGGCACATGGGAGGAGGGGGTCCAGCTGCTTACAGTGGGTACATGGGGGAGTCCAGCTGCTTTTATAGAGGGTACATGTGGGCAGGGGATCCAGCTGCTCACAGTGGGAACATGAGAGCAGGAGGTAGCGGTGGGTGTATGGGGGCAGGGAGTCCAGCTGCTTACATGAAGGCCGGGGGTTCAGCTGCTTACAGTAGACATGTGGGGGAGGAGGTCCAGCTGCTAACAGTGGGTATATGCATGGGGCAGGAGGTCCAGCTGTTTATAGTGGGCACATGGGGACAGGGGATTACAGTGTGGGTACATGGGGGCAGAGTGTGGGTACATGGGGGCAGGGGGCAGTCAGGGGGTCCAGCTGCTTGCAGTGGGTACATGAAGGCAGGGGGTCCAATACATGTACATGGGGCAGGGGGTGCAGCTACTTACAGTGAGTAGGTGGGCAGGGTGTCCAGCTGACAGTGGGTACATAAGGGCAGGGGGGTCCAGCTGATTTTCACGTCAACACGTATATGTACTGGGCTAGTTTACACGGCTCAAACCACAGTACACTTCACATGCATATACCATTGCGAAGAAAAAGTATGGCTACAGTTCCATACTATATGTTGTAAGTTCCTACTGTCTCCTTTTGTTATGCGCTTCCAACTGGGGTGCAGAATTTGTCTACGTGGTCCAAAAAGTACGTTGAAGTCGATGCGTTCGTCGAAAAATGGTCGCTTGTAGGAAGCGGTGGAGAGAAAACTAGGCCATGTGACTTTGGTTACAAATAGAACAAAGATACTTCATTCATTGTATGGCTTTAAAATGGTGACAAGTTCAAACATGTTAACATGTAGTGCAAGGTTTCTAAGGTTGTCGGTTGTCAAGGGTGGTTGCTAGGGCATTACGCCACTTTTTCAATATTTCAAGAGGTATGCCTTTTGTCCACAAATTGTGTGGCCGCATAGGGCTGTGAGCTAGAAGTTGTAATAAAGATGTGCACGTGAAATACGATTGCAAAAGACACATGCACAAAATATTCATGGCCAGTTATCGAACAATAGACTTCCTTCTTTTGATATGCTCCTTCGTTTGGTTGCACACAGAACACATGGGGTAAGAAGACTCTGAGACTTTTACTAAGTCGGCTGTTGCAGCACAGTGCACACAGATGTCTTCAAATCCAGCAGAATAATATAATGCTTCAATTACATCCCCACACCGGTGATCACGAACCACTACACCTGATAAGCTCTCAGGAAGTGAAAGATCATCAAAGGATGCACCACATGAGTATGAAACATCTTCTAGAATGGATTGCAAAGTACTACGTTCACCAACTGAGAGTTTTCTTTTTGAGAATACCAAGCGCCACATGTTGCATTCTTCACACTGAATTACTGTTCCAGTGTTGTTTATGTGCTGCACGCTTGGACTGAAAGAAAGAGGTTTTGCCTTTAATTTTCCCTTCAGTGAAGGGTGGTCTTGCTCAGTAGTGTCATGGGTAAAAACTTGGTCAAACGGCAAATAGTGACCATCTTCCTGCATAAGTGGATCAGGAAGAAACCGTAGCTTTTCAAAACTAGATTTGTCCATCCGTAGTGGCTTGCAGATTGTACACCTTTCTTGCCCACACTTTTTTATGCAGAATGTATATAATGATGCATCTGGCAACAGTGACCAAGGACTTTGTCATTTGTTTTATCCTTGGTGGTATCATTATTAGAAAGAGATAGGTCAATCTGTAACACAATTTCCCAAAAAGCTTCCATTTCTCCGTCAGAACATGCTGATCGAACTTCGAAGTGCTTACCTTTCAACTCCAACCTTTGCATGATGCCTGACAGAAGATCTATAGGCTGCAATATTGACTCTGTAATTTACTGCTCTCCAGTTGAGCGAACTTGTTTTAGTGAGTTACAATTCTTTAGTGCTTTTTCAGCATCGGTATTCATTTCCTTTCGCATGAGGCCTATGGATTGAAGTTCCAGATTTACCACTCATGATCCTTAACTTTCAACACGGTTTCGCCAAGACTGGTTTGGTGCTGTTCTTGCTGCACACAACAGATCCGGATTCAAATTAAGAAAAAGTGCTATAAAAGACAGCTGTGTTGAGACATATGTGAGCCGATGATCTGGTCCACCATCTGTGTACAAAAACATGATGTACTTATCACCTATTTGTGTAGTTAACCATGAGTTGAGTTCAGCTCCATGTCTCATGGGTGATGAGGGTTGAAAGACTGCATCTTTAAGCATGACACAGACTTGACCATCATACCAAGAACCATCAAAGCTTTCTGGAATATCAATGCGAAAGAGGACACTAGGGATTATGCTAAAGCGAGTAAAGTCATGATCACCAACTTGAAAAACCTCCTGTAGTGAGCCCAATTTTCAGCAGCTGCAACTGGAAAATTGGGCTCACCAACTTTGAGTCTATGCTTATCATCAAGACAGATAAATAGGCTTTGACTCTTGAAGAGCAATGCATATTCTCGCATATAATGGAAGATTGCAGCACAGTAGTGTTCATCAATGTGTGTTTTCCTGAATTGCCTCTTTTGGACCATCATCTTAACAGGTAAACGTTTGTAGTACTGTTCAGCGGTATTTGTACGTGGATTCTGCGGATAAAATTGCAAGCGCAAAAACTGCTGGGAGGGATAGGTGTGTCTGCAGGACATAGCTTGCTTACTTGTTCCAAAAGATCTCTGACAGATTTAGCACGTGCTAAATAAGTAGCATTGTCATGTCGGCGTTCATACACAGCAGTACATTCCTGCAGGTAAGATCCACATTTCTTCCAGAAAACTTTGTACTTGTCACTTTGTTTCAAATTGAGAGCACAGAGGTCAACAAGGAGGTCTGGATCTTCCATTAGAAGTGCTTCAGAAGTTGCAATCGTTGGTCAATTTCAGCTTCAAGAGTGTTGAGTGATGCACTATGATCACCTATGGATGTGAGTAAAAGTATTAATGAGTAAATGGTATTTACATACATTGTACAAGTACACTGGTTATGTGTTATATGGGTGTGAGTTCAAATGGTAATCATGTGTATGATCCAGCACTCACCAGTCAATTCCCTGTAGATCTCACGAATGACATATGGTTTAGCTGATGAACTGATCAGACCAAATTTATTAATGAATTCTCTTCTCGTGCTTCGAGGATGGTACACGGAAAGCTGATCCAAGATTAACCTGATAATTCTTTGGTTCTCCACCATAGCATTCTCAAAACTGACATGTGGTGGGATTTTCCAAACATAGTGATAGTTTCCAATGTTGGATCCAAAAGATTTAGTGAGCATGATGCACCTAATTGGAAGCCCTTTCTCCACTTCCTTAATGTAAGTATATCGCTTACGTTTGTCAACTGGGGCAAAGTCATTAACAAAAATGAGCTTGTAACTCTCTATTTTCTGCAGCTCATCAATAATTCCATTCAGTAGTATGGGATGCTCATCCCTTGTGTTTATAACAGCAAATGACAGATCATCTGAAGCAACTTCCACTTGAATCTCATTATGCTTTTGCACAGATCTATTCTTCTCCATTAGTTCAAAACCATAACTCTCCAATGCTTCAGCTAAAGCTTCAGTGGCAGTTCTAAAGTTGCCCACCCTTGTGTTTTCATCCATGGGCACAGAAGAAAGTTTTTGAGGTTATCAGCTTTTAAGTTGGAGTGAGATCTCTTCCGGTGCTTAGTAAGCTCTGGTGTATTGTAGCCGGAGAACTTTTCAAACAGATAGGGAATACAATGGCAACGACTAGCAAATGTTTTGTCGTGTCCATCTATGTACCACAGGCATTGCTGGAGTTCCATTAGGAATTTTTGACCATGTGATCTACCACCTATGCTCCACTCCCATCCCTTATTCTCAAAAATGGAACCAAGGTCATTGAACAACTTGTCCTTCTTGTTTCTTTCCTGGATTTTTAATGGTAGCGTTGCCTTATCTACTGTTTTCTGAGAGGCCATCAAAACCTCAAACGCATTGGGAAGTGTTGAAGAAGCTGAGGCTGATTGAGCATCTTCATGAACGGTCTGTGACACGATGAACTTAACATGCTGACCAAACATTGCGCAAACATCGTCGACGTTGAGCTGCTCATCCACAATGCTTAACAAATCTTTCGTAAGGCCAATATGAACTTTATCTAGGAATGAATATGACAGTTCTTCATCGATAACAAGACGAGGATGAGCTCCGGCGACAATTTTAGAAAACAGTGAAGAAAACGTCAGACCCGTCTCCACTTGAACGACTGTCCATGGTATATGGGTCTCGTAAGCCCCTGAAACAGTCAAATTAATAAGCGGCATGGCACGGCCTATATTGTCACGTGATGAGTGCATGAATAATGAAATTTGGTGCGTGGCTCCAAAAAATGATGCTGGCGGGGACGAGAAACTAATAATCAAGTTTGCTTGGCCTAAAAACAAAACAGGATCTTATAAGAATAGACGTTGCAGGATTCTTGTAAGAGTCTTGTAATATTTCTTATAAGAACAAAACAGGAATCTTATAAGAATAGACGCTGCAGGATTCTTGTAAGAGTCTTGTCATATTTTTTATAAGAACAAAACTGGAATCTTATAAGAATAAACGCTGCAGGATTCTTGTTAGAGTCTTGTAATATTTCTTATAAGAACAAAACAGGAATCTTACAAGAATAGACGCTGCAGGATTCTTGTAAGAGTCTTGCAAGATTTCTTATAAGATCAAAACAGGAATCTTATATGAATAGACGCTGCAGGACTCTTGTAAGAGTCTTGTAATATTTCTTATAAGAACAAAACAGGAATCTTATAAGAATAGGCGCTGCAGGATTCTTGTAAGAGTCTTGTAATA
This sequence comes from Eunapius fragilis, assembly GCA_963681505.1. Lineage (NCBI taxonomy): Eukaryota > Metazoa > Porifera > Demospongiae > Spongillida > Spongillidae > Eunapius > Eunapius fragilis. The sequence goes on along the minus strand of OY811971.1, from coordinate 9,113,634 downwards.
TTTCTTATACGAACAAAACAGTTAAGAATAGACGCAGGATTCTTGTAAGAGTCTTGTAATATTTCTTATAAGAACAAAACAGGAATCTTATAAGAATAGACGCTGCAGGATTCTTGTAAGAGTCTTGTAATACTTCTTATAAGAACAAAACACCAATCTTATAAGAATAGACGTTGCAGGATTCTCGTAAGAGTCTTGTAATACTTCTTATAAGAACAAAACAGCAATCTTATAAGAATAGATGCTGCAGGATTCTTGTAAGAGTCTTGCAAGATTTCTTATAAGATCAAAAAGGAATCTTATAAGAATAGACGCTGCAGGATTCTTGTAACAGTCTTGTAATATTTCTTATAAGAACAAAACAGGAATCTTATAAGAATAGACGCTGCAGGATTCTTGTAAGAGTATATATTTCTTATAAGAACAAAACAGGAATCTTATAAGAATAGACGCTGCAGGATTCTTGTAAGTGTCTTGTAATATTTCTTATAAGAACAAAACAGGAATCGTATAAGAATAGACGCTGCAGGATTCTTGTAAGAGTCTTGTAATATTTCTTATATATAAGAAATATTACAAGACTCTTACAAGAATCCTGCAGCGTTTTAAGAAATATTACAAGACTCTTACAAGAATCCTTCAGCATCCATCCTTATAAGATTCCTAGCTGTTTTGTTCTCATAAGAAATATTATTTTGTTTTTATAAGAAATATTTCAAAACTCTTACAAGAATCCTGCATCGTCCATTCTTATAAGATTACGGTCTCGTTCTTACGATAAACTTACAATACTCTTACAATCTTGCAGCATCTATTCTTATAAGATTTCAGTTTATAGTTCTTACGATAAATCATACAAGGCTCGTACAAGAGTCCTGCAATGTCCATTATTACAAGATTCCAGTTTTGGTCTTATACAAAAATGAGCTTTAAATATTAAATCACTTGGTGCATGTAAAATTTCATAATGATTTATAAACTTGTATAATAGCACATGAGGCATAATTATTTATATATTAATTACCATGTGAAATAGCCCTACCCGATTGTATACGTGTTTCATCTGTAACAGCTATCTCTCTATCATCATCACCATCTTGACAGAGACAACTCATCCTCATCTTCAGTTACAATCTTTGCAACACCTGCTGATGTGTCAACCTCTTCCTCATCTCAACATAATATTCATTATCATGAAGGTGAGATAGCTTTACCCAATTGTAAATGTGTTTCATCCGTAACAGCTACATGTATCTCTCTGTCATCATCACCATCTTGACATAGAGACAACTCATCCTCATCTTCAGTTACAATCTTTGCAACACCTGCTGATGTGTCAACCTCTTCCTCATCTCAACATAATATTCATTATCATGAAGGTGAGATAGCTTTACCCAATTGTAAATGTGTTTCATCCGTAACAGCTACATGTATCTCTCTGTCATCATCACCATCTTGACATACAGACAACTCATCCTCATCTTCCATGAAAAGCTTTGCAACACCTGCTGATGTGTCAGAACCAGACATGTCTGAATAAGAAATAATGATTTACAATGATTGACATTGTAAGCAATTGAAGTACTACCTGAATAAATATCTCCTCCCTCTGCACCTACATGTAACTGTTCCTCGTCATAAATTGCATTCACAACTATTATTGGGCACAATAATTATTAGTATATTCTACGAATAAAGGTCAGTATTACCACATGAATCGAAATGGCTTCCTTGACTTGTATTGACTTGATAAGGAATATGTGTATTTCTCTGTGAAACTGAAAAAAAAATCAACTTCCATCTATCGTTATAATTATGATATTCCTTCACTTTTATGGTTATGAATGGTTTGTTTGAGAATCGCCTGAGACGAATCACGGCAATACGCAAGGTACGATGAACTCCTGCGTCGTTTGACTAGATATGTAAGAAACTGGATAATTTTGGGTAGGAATTTATTACAATTAGATTCTTCATACAATGCATACACACCCATATCAATATTCTCATCATGGCGTGAGATGAATTACACAACGACTGTCTGCAAGATCTAGACATGTGATTAGTTACTCACAAAAGTTATACTGTCCATTATTATAATTTTAGAATGCCATATTGTCCATTTTCGCTTACGTGGTGTGCTCCCTGTTATGTGTAACGATTGCTTGCGCTTGTTATCCATTGTTTAAATACAAAGCGTACCTTTGCAATGCGCTACACTAAACAAAAATACATCTTAAATAGTCTACGGTAACCAAAATGTTTTTTGTTTTTAAAACGATTTGCCAGTACGAAGACGTCCGGGCGACAAGGATCATTTTCTTTCTCAGTAGCTGTTCCCTTCCCGCCATGGATGTTATGCATGTGCATGATATCATGCGGCATGCCGCGGCCGGCTCCCATGCACGTCACATAGGCACACTTCCGTTCAATCATTAATAGTATAGCATCGAAGTTTTCTCAAGGAGATGAGTCTACGGGCCAAGAAAATTCCGTTGAAGCACTTAGACAACGCGGAGAACCCAATTCCAGCCCCAATGAGAGGGGGGGGGGGCAGGGGGGGCAAAATCCCCGGGCCCGGGCCTCAATAGGGCCCGGGCCATTCGAGCCACGCCCTTTATTAGTCACTAGGCACGCCCCCTCAGGCCTGGTCGATAATGAATGGCTTAGTTGTTAATTAGTTTCGGGGCCCAGATCGTTGTAACCAATCAGCGTCTTGGTTTACACTTTCTGTTTAACGAGGGGCAAGAATGAGCTACCATCACAAATCAGGCGCCCAGAAAAGAAGGGAAAAGGCAATGCGTGCTGAAGGGGTCAAAGGGCAGAATACGCTAAAACAACATGGGTTTGCAGGGGCGGATACAGGATTTTCCAAAAGGGGGGGTTTGAGACCCGCGATACGAAATGCGGGGGGGGGGTTTCCGCTTCAGGTCCGATATGAAAACTAAAGCGTGGGATGGTGGGGGGTGCTGTCCACTTTAGGCCCGACACGAAAAGCGTGCGGGGGGGGGGGGGGGGGGGGGGGGGGTGGGGGGGGGGGTGGGTGCTGTCCGGCGCTTCAGGCCCGATACAAAAAGCGGAGAGGGGGGGCTCTTTAGCAGAAGACGGGGCGGTACCTTATATGAAAGGGGGTGTTGCAACCCCCCCCCCCCCCTGGATCCGCCTCTGGTTTGATGTACACGGCCAACTCCTACCGGAAACGGTACGCCAAATGAAGTCACACCCTGGCGTTACGCCCATGACGATCGTACCGTATACGCAACTGAATTTCTATCACTGGCGTTACGCACCTTATTTTGGAAACAATACACCAGTGAATCGATCGGGTGATATACGCCCGGGTAAAATAATTGGTGTATCGCAATTGCTATAAACTTCTTCGGCGTTACGGCTGCGATATCAAAAGCGTATCGGCAAGTGTGTATTGTGCTGAATTTGGTTGTTACGATAGAACACACTCATTCTCCGATCGACACAGAACCCCTAACTCCCTAATATGACTGAATATGAGTGCGGGTAAATAATATGTATTTTCAAGGCTAAATGAGGCCAGTGTTGAGTGATGAAGTCATTACTTGGTGTTTCGTTAAATGATGAGTAGTAATTTCGATGAGCCCATGTCCTAATGCTTCATAGTTATTTGCTGTGTCAGATTCCATGATTGTTTTCCACTCTTTCTCTTGTATAGGATTATTGTGCTCTAGTACTCAGGAGTTGAAATTGTTGTGTGTTGCTTGGGCTGTTGTGTTACAATGCTTAATAGTTGTGCAGAGACGACTGGGTCACGTGCTATTATTTAAATAAAATGGCGGTTGCTGCTTTCAATTGTGAGATTTGTGGGAAAGCTTTTGAGTTCTAGTCAAAGTACGAAAGGCACCTAAAACCCCAGCTCCATCTGGATAATGAAACAAGACTCGATGTTGTAAACTCGTGGAAAGGGAACGTAGTTCACGCATGGATGGCTTGTTGAAACAGGTTCATCTGAAGCCACATCGCTTCCGAAGGATGATGGCGACACTCCTAGTACAGATGAGGGTAAGCCTGTCGTCCTGATGTGAAAGAAAATTAAAGTTGGTATACTATAGACGAAGTCGGCGGCAAGCTTTATTTAAGCATCATCCTATGCGACCCTCACCTCGACGGGCGGTACGATGTTAAAAACTGCAGCGATGGCGTATCCCATTACTCACTACCCTCGACCAATGGTTTGTGCATTTTCCGCTTTTGTGTGATGTTAAGCATGTTGCTTTACAGGGACACAAAAACCTGGCGTTTATCTTCTACACACATCGGTGTCTGTGCCCATCCCTTCCAAGTGTAACCACAATGGTGAGGCAACATCTCCACCAAGGATTTACAGAACCTACTACGGTAAGCTATGCATGAACTCTTTATGGCATAATTCATACCATCGGACAGGCATTTACAGATATTCAAGAGCCATCCAAATGAGCAGCATTCGTTCATCATAGCAGATGTGTAACAGCAGAGATAATATATCTATATATTATCTCTGGTAACAGATGCAAGTTTCAAGTATCACAGTCATCCTCCCACAAGCTAACACATGGATAGGGCACATCTACTAGTGCACTGAGGATGGAAAGTCACTTGTTGCACTTGCTGAGGAGGTAAATTTGTGCAAATGTTGTACGGAAAGATGTTATATTTATGTTACTGGACAGGACTACATAGCATTTACAACACCACACCAACTGAAGACCAAGTCTACGTGTTGTGGTGGCGTTCCGGTTGTCATGGTACCATTGATCTTGGCTCCAGTAATCTGTTTTTTATGCGACAACTCACGTGCATCACAGATATGCAGCCATCTTGGATATTCTGCAAGTTCTGTCGGGTGTGTATGGTAAGTGGTATTAAAGGTATAGATAAAAATGACATCTTTGTTTTATTTCAGGCTGACTCAAGGGATGACCATTATATGTGTTGGTGTGAGACAGAGAAGATGTGACACAATTATGCTACAGCAAAAGATCATGGCAGAAAGGCAAAACACACCTTACGGACCGAGTATGGTGTATGTGAGGAGTATAATCAAACTTCCGTTAGACTTACATGGGTGTATTAGCTAATAAGTTGTTTGCAATTGTCACAATTGTATTAATGATTTTTTAGGTGCATCCCTGTGGAACTTTTGCACACCTTGCTGTTAGGACCATATAAGTACCTCCTACGAGCCAAAATGGCAAAGCTAACACAGAAAGAGCATGCAGAACTTTCAGCTTGCATTTCTGCCTTCCCAACATCAGGTAAAATGTTTACTGATATTACTAAGGGTAGAGATTTTAAAGCATTTGCAGTTAGCTCTCTTCGTGCTGGCTCCTTGTCACCATCAGAAAAAGAAGTTTGGCTGGCCCTGTCTAAGGTATGCGCATTTACACATTTCATGCTTATATTTACTACTCCCTTATACGTATTCAGGATGGCGTATTGCAGGAATTTCAATCCAGAAAAGATGGTGCCCAAGACTATCTTTAGGGTGTGGAGTAGTCCAAAGAGGATCAATATATATATGAACACTGCATATGGCAAGTTAATTTATTTTTCTCTGTACTTAATACATTGTCGAATCATTGTTTGACAGCAATCCAGTTCAGCAAAATGCAGTCTTGACTCTACAATGTTGAGCATTGTAGAGATTGGAAAGATCTCCCTTAACATGCTTCCAGAAAACTTTACAGTCCTACTGCCTCATGGATTGGACAGAGTGCAACAAGTACTTAGTAGTGGTGCGATTGTTGGCTCTGACAGGCAGTTGATCTATGTGTGTGACACAATTCACAAGCAATTCCATTGTAAGTTATTATTCTAGTTAAGGATGCAGAATTATCGTTAATTGCAACTTACACAGGAGCTATAGGAGCTCTGATCGGCTGTTTTCAAGTCCACACCACTACAACATACTGTATTGTGCATCACATGGAACCTGTTGTCACACCTGATGGAGTGCCATTCCTAAATGAATATGACTGCCCTTTGATGACACGAACAAGTATTGTGAGGTTCATCCCTTCTGTACAAGTCGTCAGGTCTGTTTCTGTTGTACTTCAATGTGATCATGGATATAGACTCCAGCACTACAACAACTGTTGAACGACAGCAGGTCTCGGTCACAAAAACTATTTTTCAACATGATTGGAACAATGACCTGTATTATTTGAGTGTGTAATAGTATTGTATGCACACAGACACGTGATGCTTGTTTATGTGTATGTTCTGTGTTTATTAATTGTGACATTCATGTGAGTATATATAGGACGAGAGGAATACGTAAAACGCTGCCGTATCGGATTTTTCTCATGACTTGCTTTACGGCAAGGTTCACGCTCCTGAATTGGACCCGTTAACGCTACCGATACGCCAAATAATCTTACGTAAAAAAAAAAAAGCGGTGCCGATCGGCGATGATACGTCACTATGGTCACGTTCACGTCACGCCAGTGTATTCGCTTCCGATACGGACTCAAATTGTTGGCCGTGTAAGTGATAGCGTTTAAAGATTTAATGAGATTGATGAGATTCATTAGGCCAGGGGCCCGATAAAAAATTTGCCCCGGGCCCGGGCTGGCTCAAGGCGGCCCTGCCCAATTCCTTCTCCAATAAGTGAGCTTTGTGCTTGTGAGTTGTTTAAGTTAAATTTTTGCCATATTTATACTAGTCAGATTAGTCAGATTAGTATGTACTATGTGCAAGCATATGCATACTTAGGAGAAAAAAAATACGTGCATGAAATTGCTCTATGGGTTGGCTGACTATTGTTTGTACCAGACTCAGTTTTGCAATTCAAATTACGTTTAGTAGGTCAAGCTTTGCGTTTAACAAATCAAAATGCTCAGGATCGTTTGTAATCACGTACATTTATTACAGTGTGGTTTATACTTGAGCCAGTTTTGCAAGTAATGTATATACATCTGGCACTTGTGCAGTTTCCCCCCCCCCCCCCACTTCAATTATTGACGTTTTAGTTTTTGTACATGTAAATTCATGTTCATGTTCATAAAATGATTCCCACCTGTCTGTATATCTGTGCTTTTAAACATTCTGCAATGGCTGTTCCTGTGGTTCCTGTGGCTTTTCCTGATCTCACCTGCTTCAAATACAGCGACCTTTTCAAGGAGACGGAAACTGAGCTAAGTGCAATTAAATACCCACTCTGATTATTCAGCAGCATATCGCGCCAGGAACTACAGTTGTTTCTGATCTTTGGGCTGCTTACAATACGCTTGGCACGCAAGGATTCCAGCATCTTACAGTAAATCACACTTATAACTTCGTTGACCCTATCACTGGCGTATGTACCAATCACATTGAAAGTGTGTGGCAAAAGGCGAAGCAAAAACACAAACAAAGATACGGAACGCACAGAGAATTATTAGACACTTATTTAGGCAAGTTTATGTGGAGACAGAGGTTTGGGAACAGTTTTCATGACTTTGTAGCACATATTAGAGATGTATACCCTTTGTAACATATTTTACCGTGTGTAACAATTGATATAAAATCAATAATTGAAGTGGGGGGGGGGGGGGGGGGGGGGGGAGCAGCTGATACAGTACTCTCATGCTGCCGTATATATCATTCATAGCTTACATTTAGCGCGACAGTAGTCTATGTCAACGGGCAAAGGGAAATTATAGCTTGTCCTGGTTCAGATCATAGAATAAGATGTTAAATGTTGTGCTTATACAATACATACTGTAAATAATATTGTTTTGTACAGAATGGTGTACTGTGAAGAGTTTAAGAACAAATAAGCTGTTTGTTGAAAAATCGTCACAACTTGAAGATGAGGACGGAAGTTCCATCAGCTTCATTTGCTTGCAGAATTAAAAGTGGTATGGAATTCGGAAAAAGGAGAGCGACAAGATGTTGCTATTGTAAGTATACACGGTAAATGATTAATCTAATAATGGTAAATGGGAATGTTAATGTATACTTCCGTATAGATGAAAAGCCTAGGAAGCCAGCCCCTTTGAAGCAGCAAAGGGAGGAAGAGGACAGCAGTGATAGCACATCAGATGAAGTAGAACAAAACCAAAGGTTATAGAATAAAAAGATAATTACAGGTTCTAACTATTAATGATTAATGATTTGTTTACTTAATTATATAATATTTTGCAGTAAAAAAATTCCAAAAAGTACACTATACCTTTGTTTTTATGCTCTTTGTAATAAAATAACTACAATCGTACTTATAGCATTGTTTGTTAATTTCCTGCAGAGAAAATACCACCTGTCATGGGGATCACAGGACCAGGCACAACCACACACAAAACATAATTATAAAACAATTATATACATAGTTGTAATGATATATATGTATCAAATGTCATCAATACATGATTCAGAATGCAGAAACTCAGTTGCCACAACAATCATCTACTATTGTTTGGCCGAAGGAAGATCAGTCTCAAACAGTTAGCAATGATGTGTGTAATAATACTATTAACATTGCACCTTTCCTTTAGAGTGGAACAAATCAGAACCCAATCACCATTGATGAAGATAAAGAAAATACACCAGAACAAGGTAAATATTGCAACCAAACAGCAATTTAATCATTTAATTTAACATCAATCTTGTTTCAAATGACAACAATAACCACAACGGTAAGTGACACTGTAAAAAATATAAGTTAACAAAAAAAAGTATGCAAGGTTCTTCTCCTCATTCTGCTTCCTTTTTCCTCTTCTCCCCCAAAATGAAATAAGGATACATGTTCTCTTGAGCCGGTCGGAGATTGTTTGTTCTACTTGGTAAATTTATGAACAAGATTAGAGGATGTATTTGAAACAGTCATTTTCAGAAATCCATCAATACCACTCGTCTGGAGCTGAAGCAGATGTGGCTATCAGCTAGTGATACAAAGTTAATGGAAATAAAAAATTTAATTAGTGGTTACATTTTCTACTTTGTATATGTAGTCTACCATCCCTGCACATGCTCCTCAGGTAATCACTAATGCTGAGGATGTCAAGCATTTCACAACTGTAAGTGTACATAAGTTATACACATGGGTTGATTTATTTTTAACACCTTACAGAAGAATGGTGTGAATCTGCTGGCCATTCCAGCTACTGAGCCTAGAAAATATGCTAAGCGACTTATGCAATCATTGTTTATAGATGAGGAGATGTCAAAATCGTTGTATAAAAAAATCAGATCAATGTGAAAAGCTAAACCTTTCTCCTGAATGAGTAGCTCTTATTGCAAGTAAGTACGTAACGAGTGCACTACAATTTAAGGGATATATTGGGACAGTAAAAGGATTTAAGATACGATGGGAAATGAAGGATAGCTTGAGGGATAAGCACAAGAAGGGGGTAATAAAAAGAATGTATATATAATTAAAATATATTTTGTGCATCATCTTTGTGGTGTAATAAAGCTTTGTAATTTTTGTCATTTTTAGAGTGCATAGAAGTCAAATTTGGAAAAAGGACTATGAGTTGCAAAGGAAATGACATAATAACTAGCTGTAACCAAAAATGCCTGGACATTTTAAGTGAGAGGAAACTCAAAGTGAACTATTTGTAACATTGAAAGGAATGTATTTTTGTATTTGTAATTTTTGGTTAGTACATTTATATATATGAATCTCATACAAGAAAGCTTTAATATTAATATATCTTTTAAGAATATGTTCAAATGAATCTTATAGATCATAAGGGATTCCTTTACGTACCCTGGTCCCCAATTTTCTTGCATTCCAGGAAATGAAATAGAATTAACTGACTAGGAACTTATTTCATGGATGAGCCTATAAGAATTGTTCAAGGACCGTGTTAGATTCTTTACATAAGTTCTTGTAAGAAACTTATAAGATTCTTATCAGATCTTATGGGATTCCTAATAAGATCTTGGTCCCAATTTCTTGAATCTTATAAGAATCTTGTAGGAATTAGTAATAGGATCTTGTAAGAATCCTGTAAGAATTTTACAAGTTCCTTTAAGATACTTTCAATCTTCTTGTAAGAACCTATAAGATTCTTATCAGATCTTATGGGATTCCTAATAAGACTTGGTCCCAATTTCTTGAATCTTATAAGAATCCTGTAGGAATTAGTAATAGGATCTTGTAAGAATCCTGTAAGAATTGTACAAATTCCTTTAAGATACTTTCAAGATTCTTGTAAGAAACCTATAAGATTCTTATCAGATCTTATGGGATTCCTAATAAGATCTTGGTCCCAATTTCTTGAATCTTATAAGAATCTTGTAGGAATTAGTAATAGGATCTTGTAAGAATCCTGTAAGAATTTTACAAGTTCCTTTAAGATACTTTCAATCTTCTTGTAAGAAACCTATAAGATTCTTATCAGATCTTATGGGATTCCTAATAAGACTTGGTCCCAATTTCTTGAATCTTATAAGAATCCTGTAGGAATTAGTAATAGGATCTTGTAAGAATCCTGTAAGAATTTTACAAGTTCCTTTAAGATACTTTCAAGATTCTTGTAAGAAACCTATAAGATTCTTATCAGATCTTATGGGATTCCTAATAAGATCTTGGTCCCAATTTTTTGAATCTTATAAGAATCCTGTAGGAATTAGTAATAGGATCTTGTAGGAATCCTGTAAGAGTTTTACTAATTCCTTTAAGATACTTTCAAGATTCTTGTAAGAAACCTATAAGATTCTTATCAGATCTTATGGGATTCCTAATAAGATTTTGGTCCCAATTTCTTGCATATTCTAACTCATTATAATTCATATAAATTCTTACAGGATTTTTTGCTAGGGGAGCCAGTGACGCTCGCCCGTTACTGTTCTTTATAGTGACTGTAGACATGCCGTAACAACACCGAATGCGTAACCGTAACGACCATGATTACAGTTTATTCCGATACAATTTGTTTAGATTACGGGCTTTACAGACCCGTAAGTCGATCACGATACAGTATGTAACACCCTTACATCACGAAATGGACTGAAATTTTCTGGTTGTGTAACATACACAGCAAAAAAATGATTTTCTGTACCGGATGTCTCATACTCGTATCATGCATGATTACATCCTGTACCATAACAACGTGGAACATACATGTTCGGCACGACATATGGTAGGTACTTGAACATTTAACGTACGCGTACCAAAAAATGATGATCTAATAAAGCGATGAAAATTGTGACTGGATTTGTCTATTGAAAGTGCGCACCGTGCGAAAAAGGAAGCTCGTTTGTGTTAGTTTAACTGCAATTTTGAACTCTGCTGTGTTCCTATAGTAGTTGAGTAAGTGTACTACGAATTGATGCTATTGGAACAGATCGTAATTTACTCATCTAGTTACCTTCGCACATTGAAAAATAGGTACTTTTTATAAGATGAACGTTTTCTTCATATGTTAAGAGGCAGGGAAAAATACGTTTTCACCACTTAGGAAGGGTCATTATCTAGCTGTCTTTAAAATGGTATCAACTTCGGTTGATGCGCAAGGGGTCATACGATGGGATGTGTCTATTCGTTTGATACTGGCGTCGGGTGCACCCATATTATCTGAAAACACATATATGCCTTAAGAAGTGTTTTCTGCATTTGAATTTATGTTTTAACAAAACACAGCATCGTTCTTTCAACCGCCATGGTTCTGTGACGAGCGATTCTAATTAAAAAGCACCTAATCCTTTGAGAGGCAGGAATTCAGAGTTCAGTTACATGTAGCTTGAGCACTAGAAGTCAATTCTTTAAATTTTCGTAACTCTAGGGGGTGGTCTGGTCCCCAGACCCACATAGAAATCGATGGAATAGGTTTAAGATTTGGTTACCAAATTGCATTTTAAATTGGATTTCATGTTAGGATGAAGACTGCTGCTGATTTGGAGAAGTGTATTGATGATTTCAAAAGTGACATCAGTGAAAACCTTGACCTTGTTTCTGCATATGCAGTCTTACATTCATGACACATGCGGGAACGTCAAGGGGGTATGTACAGGGGTTTTTTGATGGGGTAAAAAAATTAATGGAACACATTCAGTGTGACCCAGTACATATTTTCAGAGTGGTAGAAAAAGGAAATTGAAAAAAAAGCTGAATAGTGATACTTTATTGTTCAAACGTTATAGCTGCATCTAACGTAGTTGCAAGTCTCTTCAGGATCTCTAATTCTAGGTAAACATAGGGTAACTTTAGATTCCCCCAAGCAGGCAGCAAAAAGGTCAAAGTTCATAAAACGGTTCCAGGTCAGTCAGGAGGGATTAGATGTTGGTGTGCCCCCCTTCCCCTCTTCCCTCTGCCCCCAGGACAGGATCATGCAGCAGCTACATAAGGGTCTGCAACTCCCCTAGTGGGGGCTCCCAGCACAGCCACACCTCCCACATCAGGCACCCCCTCTCCAACAATGAGACAACCTCTGGTCCAAGAGCTCTCTCACCTCAAACGAGGGTAGCGACCCCAGTCTGGGTGAAATGGAGCCCTACTTGATTGATTGGCTTTCAAACAAAACTGAAGATGAGCAAGACAATATTGTAAAATTTTGTATAAAACAAGGCAGAAAGAGTAAAGCCCTTTGCCGATCACATGAAGAGTATGTTGCCAAGCTGCAAGATGAAAGGCTCATTGAAAAAAATCAGAAAAAAGATAGCAGATTCCGAAAAACACTACAAAAGAAATTAATTAGTGTTGCAGAGAGCAATCCGAGTTGTCTGTAGAGTTTTCAGACCTAACTGATGACCATATGAATTCTATTTCGGAAGTACTAGCCAATCCTTGCATAGTAAATAGACTCTACTGTGAACACTTGTAGTTTGTTAACCAGTAGAATGTAATTTATAAAGGTCATGTTATCAATGTAAAGTACTCAAAAAAGTCAACAACACCTAAAGTTACAGTTACCTATTGGAAATACGACGAAACGGAGGAAGAACGAGAAGACGTTACAATGACACTGATTGAATTTGTCGTGGACTTGATCTACAGATCAATGAACCTGCTACATCTTAGTAATTAGAAATGTGTATTCAATATGGTAGTAATGTTTGGTGCATTAACTATTTGTTTTCTAACAACTGTAGCACAGAAAAGTCAAACCGTCACAATTTTTTCTTCCCTCTCGCATCATACCGCGTACATCCAAAAATGAGTGTTTGAAATGCCACAACTTCTGAAATACTTCACCAATAAATACAAAAAAGGCATTATTGTAATCCGCATTTTTTCCTCTTTCATTTGATATAAAAATCGCCGCATTTGATGCGATTTGAAAAAAATGTTCAAGTACCTACATATGGTACAGATTGTATATAACATTTTGGGACAGATATGTTATCACTTTCCACCAGATAAGATATAGAATTTATTACGTAAAATAATCTTTCAATATTGAAATGAATAATTATAAACACAAAACACATTATAAAAATATAAAAAATTACTCCAATCATGTACAAAAGTCAACTGATTACATCTTAAGTGTTCTCTCTCCTCAGCTCGTATTGATGCTTTCTCAGCAAGCACACAAGTGTTGGTACATTCATGAACAATGTTGACTGCCTTCAGAATGTTGTTACCAGGTGTGGTAAGTAAGCTCCAGCAATGGGCATTCAAATTCATTTAATCGCTGCTCTCTATTAGTTGTCAACAGTGATTGAAAACCTTGAAGTAGGCAACATGTTGCTCCTGCATCTGTCTTGTAGACAGCCATTAACAAAGCATATCTCATCTGAAATAAATATCAGACACTCATGTGCAAATAAACATGTATTTTCTACCTACCTGTTCATGTGGGAGACACAGTTCCACATAATCACCACAATTTACTAGTGTACGATTCTGAGACACAACAGCTTTGTATACTGTTAATGTTACAGTATTAGGTTGATATGAGCTCAGTGTGTAAGGAGGATGGCTTTGTAACAGAGTCACAAGATCGATGCTATCTTGATGTCTGGGGCCAAGGTGTACTGGTAAGTGGAGCAGAATGGTTTTGCACTTGGAAGTCTGTATAAAATAGATAGTTATTAAAAAAAAGAACATAAATGTTAATATTATACCTTTCGTGCTGATCCTGGCTGGTAGATGTATCTGCTATGATGCAATTCTTGAAGTGGGACACCTGTTAGAACATGCTGCACCATATCACAAGAAAGTATTTCCTGTGCTGCTACTTCACATCTAGGAAAAACTTTGCATTGCAAACATATGGTTTCATATTGGGCATCATACCTTTTGTTTCCATCATTAAAAGAGAATCGTTCGTGTTTATATTGACTATGAATCTACTCCAATACAGTTGCGCACGGCGGTTGTCAAGCACTTCTCTACAACAACAATTATAATAATACATCACGTGCGGTTACGTAGTTACGTAATCGTTCGAATACATTTGTGTGTATATTTTCTAACATTCTCCCCCCGTTGACTGTAAGTCAACTGTGAGAGTCATTTAATCATGAATCTAACTCCTTGATACAGCTTGATATTGCTTGTTGTGCTCTTTTAAATGCGGCTCGTTTTGGACTTTGTCTGTCGTACATGTGTCTTCCACAATTTGTGTTTCTCTTCTTTCACCCGAATCACCGTTTTTACCTGAATCTGAACACACTTCCAATGGATAGAGGTGTTCGTTTAAGAAATGATGTATTCCTTTTGCCACTGTTCACTCTGACTAACGCACCTCTGACTGCTCCATCTGAACCTCGTATCAACTGCTCTACCTTTCCCAATCTCCACAGGGTTCTGGGAAGTTCATGGTCATACACTACAACAATATCACCAATTGCAATCACTTCTTGACCATTAGATTTGTTAGTATATCGATGAGATTCCCTTAAATCAGTCAAATATTCCCTCCTCCATCTACGCCAAAAATGACTCAGTGTTGCACCAAGATATCTCATTCTTCGTGTCAGACTACACAATGTAAGCTGTTGTTCTCCATATGTTGGATCAAGGGCTTTAGCACACAATGGGTCAGGCAAGCTTAACAACCGATGACCAACTAGTAGATGTGAAGGTGTAAGTGGTTCTTCCGTGTCATGACATGACACATAGGAGATAGGACGTGAGTTCAGTGTGATCTCCACTTCAGTGACGACAGTCAAAAGCTAATCATATGAGAGTTTAGACCGTCCAATAGTTCTCTTGAGACATCTCTTCATTGAACGTACCATCCTCTCAAATATTCCTCCCCACCAGGGAGCTCTTTCCAAGTTGAAAATCCACTTTAGGTGAATTTCTGCAAAGAAGTTTTGCAGAACAGGGTCTTTGAGCATCGTTGAGATGACTTTACTTGCAGATTTAAAAGTTTTCCCATTATCTGAAATCATTCGGCAGGGGAAACCTCGTCTTGCTGAGAATCTTCTGACTCTTCGCAAAAATGCCTCAGTTGTTAATATCCAGATGCACTGCTCTAGTCACATAGCATGTGTAGAGACATATCCACACTTTGGTGTCTGGGTCATTCACTATGTAAAAGAGGCCCTGCAAAGTCCACTCCAGTATATGCAAATGGTTGAGCTTCTTGGACTCTGAATCCAGGCAATGAAGGAGGTGGTGGAGGCTGAAACGGTCGACTATCAAATCTTCTGCAAATTACACAATGAAACAGCAACTTTTTCACCACTTGCCTTCCCCGAACAATCCAAAACCGTGATCTCAATTCTGTCAATGTATCCTTCATCCCACCATGCAGTACTTTCTCATGGCAACTCTTCACAATTAGAGCTGTTATACGATGGCTTGCATCCAGGAGAATTGGATACTTGGCAAACTCCGTAATATCTGCTTCACTCAACCGTCCCTTGCACCTCCACAAGCCTTCATTGTCAACAAACATACCAAACTGTTGCTTCCACTGGCTGAACTTGTTTTCTTTAAGTAGGGACTCTTGCAAGATTTTTATCCAGTAGATTTCAACCCTTGCCAAGTCAAAATCAAAACTCTGACTCTTGTGTTGACAGTCATTCAGAGAAAGCCCATTAGATCTTGCTAAAGCATCATACACTATCCTCAGCTTTGTAGTTGCCTTGTCCAACCTAATGACAGGACGATGTGGGATGTAATGAACTTTGCCTACCTTGCCAATGTCAGGTTCAGCCACAATTTCAACTATCCCTTTGTTTATCTGCTCTCTAATAACAGCATCATATTGCTTGAGAATGACTGGACTTTGCTGGAGACATTTCAGTAAACCTCGTAATCTGCTTTGACTCAATTCATAGTTATCAGGTAAGGTGGAATATGATTCTTTCCATGGCAGCTTCACTTTGTATCTGTTGTTACAGAAGGTCAAACTGTTGACAAACTTTTCGTACAGCGAAGGTTCACTGCTGTTGATCCCCAAGGACTCCAATCCCAAAACTTCTTTAGTCTCATATCTAGGTTTGCCTCAGATTCAGTTGTATCAGGGGATGCATCCAGTCGCAGTACATGTGAGGAAACAAGATTTGCAACAGACGGTTCACTTGAGATACCATGTACAGGTCCCGACAGGACCCCTCCCAATTTTGTTTCAATGGCCGTTGGTTCACACACCCCTCTCATGACATTCCCAGTTACCACCTCCCAGTAGTGATCAGATCCAATGAGGATATTCACATCAAGATTTTCACCAGTGAAGTGTGGATCTGCCAGATCCAATCCAGAGATGTGTGGGAATCGTTCAGCCACACACATGATTGGCTGCCCGGACAAAGGTTCGCAAATTAGAGGTACTGCAAGACATGCTAACTCCAAACTTTCTCCAGTTTTGGTCTTCATAGCAAGCCTCACAACATCACAGTTCTGCCTTTTCTCTTCAACTGAACCAAACGTTCTTTCTAAAGCAACATGGACTATGCACCGTACACAAATATTATACACAGGTTCAAGGTCAGCTAACCATATGTGATAAACAATTCTGTGATTTTGTTGTGTGGACAACAAAAGGATTGTTATTCAACGTATATATAGAGACAAACGTTTGGGAAAAGCTTTCCCCAAAGCTGTCAGAGTTTTATGCGATACACTATTTGCCAATATGTTTAGAAGAGAGTGTTCTTCACCATAGTGATGATAAATTCTGTTTTTGCCAAAACATCGAACATGGTGAAATGGTGTTATGTGATAAACCGACATGTACCATACAATGGTACAATTTTTCATGTGTGGGGCTGCTATTCCCTCCCTAGGGTGAGTGGTACTGTTCAAGATGTAATGTTGCAAAGTGTATGTAATTGTACTCTAAGTTGTAAATTGATGAAAATATCATGCATGAGTATGTATGATCATAGATATTATAGTTAGAGGGATTGGAAACAAGCCCAATCAACACTAGTTAACACCTACACTCCGCACATTCGGGCACAATTTAGAATTCTGAACGATGGCTTGTGAAGATATCCTAGACGACGGTGAGTAAACTTAGTTTGCATGCAACTCATTATTTGAAATAAGTGGTGTGTTTTCCTTAGCGGTACAGAATTTCATTGAAGCTGTTGACGCGATTGTAGTGGAGGACAGCTACCAATCGCCATCTCCAGTGGCTTCCAACATAGATATATAATATCTATGCTTCCAATTGTTTAAATCCGAACATGTAACTCTGGACAGGCCAGGTGTGGGCTATGTGTATTAGTAGAAAGATCTCAGTGGGAGAAATATGAACAAATAAGGATATTTTACAAGTAATTGGATGCATGTGTATCAGAAATCTCTGACTTACAGAAATCGTTGATATTAATATATGCAGAAATTAATGATGCGGAAAACCGGTAACACTTTGAAAATTTATATAAAATTTCCCATAGTAGCACCACGATAGAAAATCAGATGTTGCTGTGTAAAAATCTATGCTCTATCTGGCAGTGGTATTGTATCATTTTTAAATACAAACGTGACTACGTTATACCCACAAGTTCTAATACGTGTTAAAAAAGCTGTTTTAATCAAATCGCGCTGTTACTAACGAGCAAACTATGTAAAACATATGCGTTGCTGTGTAGAAACGCGACCACTATCCGATTTACTTAAAAAAAGGACTACAAGTTGCCGTAACACCCGCAAGTTCGAAACTGGAAGCTACGCGCGAAGATAATTGTATCTCTTCTTCTGTACGTCGTACAAAAAAACTTTAAACGTTGCCGAAATCTACACGCAATAAAGAATCCAGACACGTACCTTGTTTTGACGTAGCTAATAAATAAAAAAAAATCCAAAGGGGGAGGATAGCCAGTCACTCAATTAACAAGTGCGCGGATGGTAAATTCGTGCATGTACACCTCCAGGGTTGCCGAAAGTCAGGCCAGGGTCCGGCCTGTGACCTGAAGGTCAGGCCAGGGCTCCGGCCCGTGGCCTGAAAGGTCGACCCGAAAGATTCAATTATTAAATTTCATGTTAAAATTATTAAATATTAATTTACAATCATATGAGACTAGTACACGTGACGCGCGTGACGTTTATTCATTCGTTAACCGCCAGCTGGCCATCACTAGCACTCTATGAATACAGCTTCAGGTGATTGTGGTGGCTCCTCTGTAGCAGATATATCCCATAAGCTTGTGTCTCCTATAAACCCAGACCGCTGGGTTTATAACACTGATGAGCTTATCAGGTACGCACAACGATGCAAACAACCCTCCGTGGTGTGGGCACATTTCAAATTGTACAAATGTCGTGAAAAGAGAAGATATGAAGGGTTTGCTGACAAAGCTTGGTGCAACCACTGCCACAAGCCCTTTGTCGAACGACCTACGTAGAGGAGTTAAGGATGAGTTTGATGCTTGGCTTTCAGTTCCCGAAACACGACAAGTGAATGCTACTTCTCCTATAGATCATAGATACTAATATCTATGTATAGATCCGCTTTCATGGTGGAAATTGCACGACTAGCGTTTTCCAAAGCTTGCATGAAAGTTCTTGGCAATTCCTGCCTCATCTGCACCATCTGAGCGGGTATTTTCTAGAGCCAAGTCAAAGATGGAATCTTCTTCCTCAGCGACTGGAGGCGTGCATAATGCTTAAGCACAATGCATGGGTGCTGAACAGTTAGATTAGTTATGTCTGGACCGGTCTCGGCGGTCTGGTTCATCTGTGCAACTTACTGATGTATGCGGCATATCGTGTGACTGATTAATTCACAGTATAATCTTGTGATAATATTATTCAAGTTTATTATATTTAATAATCTAATTACATCTTTAATAAGTGGCCTTTCAGGCCGGGTTCCGGCCTGAAGGTCAGGCCAGAAAGTCCGGCCTGAAAGGTCAGCCGGCCTTCGGCAACCCTGTACACCTCCTACTACGAAAAACGGATGCCCAGTCGTGCAATCAACTATTCCTGAAAATACTCTTCCTTTATACTCTGTATCAACAACCAATGCATTCGAATACAACTTAAAGATATTCCCTTACTCACATGTACAGATCTTCCTGGGCATAGCCCAGGAAGTTCTGTACATCACCATGAAAATACATGATGTATTAAATCATCGCAATAGGTATTAGAAATAAAAGGAGTGCCAATATTTCAATGTACGAACCATTTGACCTCTTACTGTATTTGGCACACTTCATGGTGTTGGAGGGGTGATTAAGTTACTGCTAACCTGATGGTCTCAATGAGCAATAAACGAAAAAAGTACAGTATATATGACAAAGCATCTGATGTGGGGCAGGGGCAGATCCAGGAATTCCGGAAGGGGGGGTCTAAGATTAAATTCATGAAATGGGAGGGTATGCGAGGGGGTGTGCCCCCACCCGCCCCAGCCGCTTTTTTTAGTTTTCCATTTATTTGGCATGAAAATTTAAGCACTTCTCACAATGATACTGTTCCAAAATATTGACGACATCAGTATAACCATTGTGCTAGCTACTCTGAAAACGGGTTAATTAACAAAAGCCTGCATCCTGCGTGGGTAACAACCAGAAAACTCTTCAACCACCACATCTGACATCTCTATGAATCAGCATCACTGCCAAACCATTTAATCTATCATTACCCATAGTGCTTCGAAATGATGTCTTCAGCAATTTTCACAGCAAAAAAATGCGCAAATCGTATTTTGATTTCACAAATGATCTGTTTTTTTTTTTCATATCTGTACCAAAATGATACGAGTTTTAATACAGTTATTAAAAAACTGATCACTTGTGGAATCAAAATATGTATTGCGTCTTTTTTTTTTTGCTGTGAATTTTAGCACGCTAATTGACCTTTCACGCTCACAACTAGTTACTGGCAGAGTAGCCGATATGACAAGGATTACATAAATGTGCGGAAAGTAATCCTTGTCAACAAAACTTAGAGCTTTTGAAGGCGTATCAAGCTGTTTTGCTGTGACAGTTTAACTTTTCCGTTTCGTTCGTCATAAAACCAGCACAATGTAATGCCTTAGCTGATGGAAGGTCATTCTTATATAGCTGTAAAATCTCTTTGAAATGCTTTGGATTAAGCTGAACAGAATTGAGAAGGCAGAATATGAGCTAACTCTCCAACAATGCCTGCTGCTGCTTCTTCAAAACAATTGTCGAGCTCAGTAATTAAATGGTCCATCATTGGAATAGTTAATGTTCGTCAGTAATACTGGCTAGCATTAACTGCAGGTGTATTTGATCGATTGAATTGGTGTCTTGCTCTTCACACTGCTGTGGTTCCTGCTGCTCAATAATTAACACAACGCCATTATGTGCACACGAAGCCTCAACAGGATCACCAGTGGCATCTGCTGGATGAACCGCCCCGTCGGGTACTTCCAAAAAAGAAGTAATGATAAGATCCCTTTCGTCAGAGATAGTATATCTCTGCTTTCGTATAAGACACTGACTTGGGCATGAGTCTTCTTCATTGGGCAAATGACGCAAATCCACAGGGACAATTGTGCCTTGCTCTTCACATTGCTGTGGTTCCTGCTGCTCAGTAATTAACGCATGGCACCCGAAGCCTCACCGTGACCAACAGCTGATCCAAATACACATGTATATCGAGCATTTAATATTATATGCTTAGCAGACAGAAATTTATCTACCTGTTTCCTGAGAAATTGGAAATGAGATCCATTGAATTGACGCGCTTACATCCTGTAGAACAGCTTGGCCCTTTCGATCGCTTCATTTCACGGTAAGAAAATTGATTTAATTAATCACACATGTAAATTAATTTTCATTACTTGGGGCCAAGGGGGTCAATCCGCCCCTGGTGTGCATGATCTATTAAACAATGTGGGTCTTTAAACAAACTCTGATTTTATTATGCAGCTTAACCTTTGTCTTTGATCATTTTTTTAGAATGAAAAGGTAAGTTTTGTGTTCAAGGGTGTTGGTGCTGTATTCAGCTATAGAATATTTCTTGTGGCTGTTCGCATTGTACGTGATATTCTAAGTGATGAATACTTCAACCATTACTGCCTTCTGGTCATTAGTCATCACATTCTGCTAAGTGTGGCAATACAACAGAAGACATGCTATTCCTAGCAGAAGAATCTTTGCACAAGTTCTATTTGCAGTACTTACCCAAACCTTTACAGTGAGTCATTTTTATTATTCAAAGTACGAATTTTACTGTTCTACATTTAAATAAGTGTCAAATTGACCTCAATGAATGTACACCTTTTAAGCCATTTTACAAAATCTTGGGGTCCAAAATAACCATGTCATGTTTTCCATTAGAATCTATGAACTTTGCTAAAGAAACACTTTCATGGAACAAGAGAAGTAGCAGTGCAGGTATAACATAGAGGTATTCATGCTATTATCATTGCTACTTCTCTGATGATACAGATTGCACAGAGCTTCTCCAGGCTTCAACTATTACCAAGATTATTGGTACACAATTATAATCCAGTTTTATGTGATGATGGAGGCATGTCCACATCCAGGACCACCACCACTTCAACGTAAATGCCCACAATTCCGTATACCTCCCCAGTTTCCTCCAGGTAGCCATGAGGGTCACATAATGCATGCATTGTTTCATCATATGCTTTTCACATGCAGCAGGCACATGAAGACATATGTTATAGGAGCTGAAATTCATTTTATAGAAACGAAACATTACATCATGCAAAGCTTTTTCCAGATCTTGCATTAATGGTTCCATCTTCTATCATTCCACTTCATATGGAAGAGTCACAAAGCAAAACAGTCACAGTTATATTCCATGATGACTCAAGGGATAGATATTTATCTGGGAAAGTGAGATATATTGTGTTATCATGCTCAAGCACAAATGCTACTCCCAATAGAAGAGTTTGATAACATCCCAACATCCACATGTCCACCCACTGCAATAGAAATTCCAGATCAGTTGGTATCATTATGCATACAAATAAACATGACTTATGATGAGTCTGTTATAGTGAAATTTCCCAATAGAATGGATTAAAAAGCATGGATGTTCAGTATAATGTGAACATGTAGGTTGTAAATTGATTGTGGTGATTTTGATTGTTATTTTACTTTTAAAGAACATTTTGTATTATGCTGAACTGAGATTGATCAAAATAAAGTTATTACACATTCATCGTATGTATGAACATGTCACAATACTTATATTATTTGCTGTGGGTTTTATTTGCTAAGAACTTTGTCCGAGCAGCCATACGAACACTGGGCATGAGGGCCACATACCAAAGGTGTCCATATTGTATTCCAAGCATGGAATGTGACCCCAAGCATCAGTGACATGGGTGGGTTGGATGTGTATGAGGTGTGTGTGTGTTTATATGGATGTGTTTGTGTCCCACAATACATATCACATGATAACATGTAGAGAAGAATGAATTGTATATTCATGGCCTTGAGAACTTCCTTAATACGTTCATACATGTATTGCCCATGTTACCATTAACCCTTTAGTAGAGCACACTGGTCACCCCTAGTCCATAGGTGTACATTGCTCTCATCACACACACCTGGACATGTACAGTGTAGTTTCATATACATGCAGAATACACACCCTGCAGCAACACAGCAAACACACACACTCACACACACACACACACACACACACACACACACACACACACACACACAGGTAAGTATCAGGGAACTGACTGCTACATAGTAAATGTTTTGAACGGTATTAAGATATAGATTCACATGATGCCATTATTAACAATAATTCATCCTCAGAATACACAAACATTCAGTGGTGCATGATCTGTTGTAAAGTTCGTTGTTAATTCTGACACCTGTCACTATCCATGACCACACCCACCAAAGGTCACTTGATTTGACTGACTCCCCATTACGAGGAAAGGTCTCGCTGCTTGAAAAGGTTAGAGAACTAGTCGTACTTGGAACATCGTGGAAATTACACACCTGTGTGCATAAAAATGAATTGTCATTGTCACACTCACCCATCGATGCGACACCCACCAAGATCACGTGACTCGAGTTGACCCCATGAGGAGGAAAGGTCTCACTGCGTGAAAAGGTTAGAGAACTAGTCGTTCTTGGAATGTCGTGGGAAATAACACACCTGTGTGCTTAAAAATGAATTGTCACTCACCCACCCACCAAGGTACTTGACTCGAGATGAACCCCATAAGGAGGAAAGATCTCACTGCGTGAAAAGGTTAGAGAACTGTGGGTTTTATTTGCTATGAACTTTGTCCGAGCAGCCATATGAACACTGGGCATGAGGGCCACATACCAAAGATCTCATGCTTAAAAAGGTTTTCAAGCAGTGAGATCTTTCCTCCTTGTAGGGGTCAACTCGAGTCAAGTGACCTTGGTGAGTGACAATTCATTTTTAAGCACACAGGTGTGTAATTTCCCACGACGTTCCAAGTACGGCTAGTTCTCTAACCTTTTCATGCAGCGAGACCTTTCCTCCTAATGGGGGGTCACTCAAGTCAAGTGACCTTTGGTGGGTGGTGTCATGGGTAGTGTGACAGGTGTCAGAATTAACAACAAACTTTACAACAGATCATGCACCACTGAATTGACTGTTTGTGTATTTAGAGGATGAATTATTGTTAACACTACATGTCCAGGTGTGTGTGATGAGAGCAATGTACACCTATGGACTAGGGGTGACCAGTGTGCTCTACTAAAGGGTTAATGGTAACATTGGCAATGCATGTATCAATGTATTAAGGAAGTTCTCAAGGCCATGAATATGAAATTCATTATCTCTACATGTTATCATGTGATATGTATTGTGTGACACAAACACATCCATATGAACACACACATGTCATACACATCCAACCCACCCATGTCCCTGAAGCTGGGGGTCACATTCCATGCTTGGAATACAGTATGGGACACCTTTGGTATGTGGCCCTCATGCCCAGTGTTCTTATGGTGCTCGGACAAAGTTCATAGCAAATAAAACCCACAGCAAATAATATAAACAATACTGTCTAGTGTATTAATCGCCAAAATAATAAGAAAAAACAATAACTATAATCAGATTACTAAGTACAATAACGATAAATACTGAGACTCTGCCCTCATGTACTGCTAGGGCCAGATCACAATAAACTTGGTGGTGGTGGTAAGAAGACCTGCTTCCTCCCAGACACGTGTCTAGTGTAGGTATTGTGACATGTTCATACATAAGATGAATGTGTAATAACTTTATTTTGATCAATCTCAGTTCAGCATAATACAAAGTGTTTTTTAAAATTAAAAAATCATTTTACAACCTACATGTTCACATTATACTGAAAATCCATGCTAATTTAAAAATCCATTCTATTGGGAAGTTTCACTATGACAGACTACTAATCATTAGTCATCTTTATTTGTATGCATAATGATACCAACTGCTCTGCTTTGATGAATCTCTTTCTACACATGTTTTGTCATAACAGTACAGAATATCATCTTTTTACTATGAATTTCCATTGCAGTGGGTGGACATACTGTATGGTTGTTGGGATCTCATCAAACTCTTCTATAATTGCACATATCGATAATCTTTGGAGTAGCATTTGTGACAACACAAAATATTTCACTTTCCCAGATAAATACGTATCCCTTGAGTCATCATGGAATATAACTGTGGCTGTTTTGCTTTGTGACTCTTCCATATGAAGTTGAATGATAGAAGATGCAACCATTAATGCAAGCTCTGGTAAAAGCTTTGCATGATGTAATGTTTCCATAATCTGTTTCCATAAAATTAAGCACGAATGTTTGCAAATCAGTAGGCTACTCGTTTGATAAGTTTATTTCAGCTCCTAAGGCATATTAATGTCTTCATGTGCCTGCTGCATGTGAAAAGCATATGCGCGCATTATATGTGACCCTCATGGCTACCTTCCATCATCACTTAAAACTGGATTATAATTGTGTACCAATAATCGTTGAAGCCTGCAGAAGTTCTGTGCAATCCGTATCACCAAAGAAGTTGCAGATAATAGCATGAATACCTCTATGTTGCTACTTCTCTTGTTCCATGAAAGTGTTTCCTTACAACAAAGGTCATAGATTCTAATGGAAACGATGACATGGTCCATATTGGACCCCAAGCTTTTGTATAAAGCACCTAATGGCTTAAGAGGTGTACATTCATTGAAGTCAATTTGACACCTATTTAAATGTAGAACAATAAAATTTGTAATTTGATTCATAAAAAATGACTCACTGTAAAGGTTTGGGCTACAAATAGAACTTGTGCAAAGATTCTTCTGCTAGGAATAGCATGTCTTCTGTTATATTGCCACACTTAGCAGAATGTGACTAATGACCAGAAGGCAGTAATGGTTAAAGTATTCATTACTTAGAATATCACGTAGAATGGGAACAGAGTAGTACAAAGCCACGAGAAAGAATGCAGCACCTACACCCTTGAACAAAACTTACCTTTCCTTTTTTTTTAATGATCAAAGACTTTGGAGGATGCTTGATAATATTTGGTACCTTAATAGCCATCTGTTTTGCATCACAAAGGTTAAGCTGCATAAAATCAAAGTTTGTTTTAAAAGACCCACATTGTTTAATAGATCATGCACTGATGCGTGGTCATAAAATATGCAGCTTATGCTATGATAATGGAGCATTTTCAGTTCCCACTTTATCACAAAAATTAAAAAGGCACATGTCTAGGTGTGTGAACTGTAAATGAAAAATGTGTAGTAAGGTGTTTCAAGTTCAGCAAACTGTTGTGGACAGTTGGTGGACGGACCAGAAGCCAAAACAAGATGTAAATTTGCAGATTGTTCATGAAGAAAGCCATCATGTAAAAAGCAATGTTGGATGCAAAGAGGTCTAGTTTAGAATATGCCATGCCGAATGTGATTCATATTTTTAGCAAACCTTGATTATTCTGTACTCATTAGTGTGTACCATAGTTGTAACTGCAATAACAGCATTGATGTTAAACAATACATTAAGTTAAACACAACGGTTCAAATGTGGTACCAACGTAGATGGGTCCTGTTCTTCCCCTAAATGCCCAGGTCTCCTAGTCCCCACTACACAGTAGCAGACCTGGGGGGGGGGGGGGGGGGGGAGCCCTAGCTCCCTCCCCTTAAAATAAATAGTATCCATTGCAATTTGCTATGAGATTTTTAATGCTGAAACACCACAATTGCAAAGGCGTATGGGGCAGGGCCTCACCTGATTGGCGAGCTTACAGTGTTCCAAGCTGCAGTGGGCATGGACACCTCCCACACCTTGTGCCTCCCCCCCCCCCTCCCACCTCCCAAATCCTGAATCTGTCACTGCTACATTGTACATACTTGTGTCTCATTGCCTCTACTACATGTTGATGTGACCATATGCATGCCATTCACTATGTGTTCACAGGGGGGGAGGTGGTGTGGTCAGGTTAAAGCCGAAAAGCAACCCTTCTATTTTGCGTTATGCTCTGCACACAAAGGTGTATTAGCCACTCACATTTTAGCGTTATTTTTTTCAAATGCATATCACACCTTCACATACAGACACGTCCTATCTCATGCCTGCTTATGTCTCATAACCTCATGCCTTTCACTATGTACATGATCATGTCTCATAGTCTAAAACTAGATAACTAGTTGATGCTAGCCTACATTACATGTTTGTATCCCATAGCCTGCACTACATGCTTGTGTGGTCCTGTCTGTGTGGGCCATTTCTTTGAAACAATATGATGCATATGAAGCCATGGGTGCAGTTGAGTTTGAATGCAATAGCTATTCTCAGGGACTGTAGCACAGTGCCCCAGACTTACCACATCTATTCTGGTAAGGTAGCAGTAATATTCACAGTGACAAGTACATGTACATGAAAGGCTTCCGTTATAGAGAAGTCTTGCCTGCACATCACAAAAACATGAATTGCTGCCTGGGACTGCACATATCACTTTTCAGAAAGGTACCATGTGTAATGGTACCATTGAGGGATGAAAAGACCTTTGTGTGCGCACACACTCTAAGCACATATTGAAGGGGATGGTCACATTTAGCATGTATGGGAGGTGATGAAACAGTGGCATATTCAGGATTTGGGGCACAAGGTGTGGGAGGGGTCCACGCCCACTATAGGTGGGAATGCTGTAAGCTTGCCCATCGGGAGAGGCTACATGTATTCCCCATACACCTTTGGGTCAATCCATTATGTCAATCACTTTTGGCTCTCACATCTTCAGGTCTTGATGCAACTTCTCACGTTTGTTTGCTTTAAAAAGATGTTAATTATGCCTATTAATAACTTTAATGGTTTACGAAGTATATCTTCCTGAATAATTGTTTTTTTACCAAAAATTGCAACTGGAGAGCTCACATCTTTGCCACCACAGTGCAGATGCTGGTATATCAGACATCAAATATTGAAGCTCCTTAGCACAACTGAACTATGCCTATTTCAGGGTGATGAAAGGGTTAAATATGAAACTTGTTTAATGTTTTCTTTACAAAAAAGAGGTCACTTGCCATATGATAACTCAAGGTTTTTATTCACCATATAGAGCAAAGGAACCTATTAAGGAACAACCAACTTCCTTTGACTGATGCAGACAAACGATGCATGCTAGAGTGATAATGTAAACACTGTTGGATAGAGAATATAACGGAGATGTGTTGTATGAATTCTGGTACCGACAACCCACTTTTCGGCAAACATACCTCAATGTATGGGAAAGTTACCGAATAAGGAACAACCACTTCAAAGGGTTGTTATATAAACACACAGCTGCAATAGCTATTGTACTTTGTAATCTGATTATTATTATTTTCTAATTATAATAATTTATAATTGTATGTGCATATTTGAACCTTACGAAGTGCATACTTGAACCTTGCGATGTTATTATTTCATTATAAGAAAATAACAATGTTGACCTTAGATCGAATATATAGCCGATCTCAAATAAACAATGGTGTGTACGCAATGTGCTTTACTGAAATAATCATCCAGAATTATAAGCGTAGCTTTTCACTCTATTAGCAATAATCAAAATGCAGTGTGATGTTAGTATCCTAGAATCAATATGGCTCGACGTGTTTCTTTGTATTGAGCAACAGCCGATCTCAAAAGAACACTTGTCGCGTTGTGCTTTGTTGTTTTAAGCATGGTGAAAGTAACTTTTCAAAGTATTAAAAATAATCCCATAGATTTATAAGCAGGATAATTTGACGTTATTGGTAGTTTATAACAGCCCAGTAGTAGAAATTATACATGCATGCATTGTACATTTCTCATTACGTGTATGATTCATTAATTAGTTCTGTTTGACGCAATGGGTCCGTGTACTTTTCCACATTTCAATATCTCGTATTTCTATTTATACTTGGAAGGCTCAATTGGCAATGTTTCACGTGATGGAATTCTATTTGTGGTCTAAATCTATAGAGCGCGTTGCAACATATTGAAAAATGAAATATCGTTGTCTTCGTCAATATAATGAACAGTGCTCAATCTGAAGCAGAATAATAGTCTGGAAGCAGTCCCGACCTGTCTCGAAGGGGTCGATTCCGGTGATTCGAGACAGGTCGGGACTGCTTCTAGACCATTATTCTGCTTTGGATTGAGCACTGTTCATTATATTGACGAAATAAACGATATTTCATTTTTCATCCTACTGTAAGAAACAGTTTCGCGTACCTATCGGTCATCATAATAGAAACTGTTATGATTATTATTGTGTAAAGCAGTAATGTAGAAAAACATTGTATCGTTCAATGAGAAAAGCATATTGCAAGTATTTCTACTGCATAGGCTTAAAATCAAAACCAATCAACAAGTTTAACCATTTTGAATCATTTAAATAAATGTATAGTTCATTGATAAAAGCGCGTCGGACGTCACGTTCGTATCAACGTGTGAATTTATTGCTTTAATATTGATGAAGTATTAATTATTAATACGGTAAGTGAAATCGGCTATTTATAACTACTAACAAGTCAAATTACTAATGAAGCATTGTTGCAGCAATAAAATCTTTTGAGAATATTATTTATACAGTGAAACGATCCGTTCCGAACGTTTGAGATTCTTAATTGAATGAGAAAAGCATAATTCATGAATGATACATCATTCTGATAACATGCTGATATGTCTATAGATAGATAACAGAATCATCATTTAAGTAAACGTCATTTACGATACTTAGTACAACGGCAATATGCTTTGTTCAGAGAAATATGAAATTGGAATTAAAAATCTCGCACTGCATTCATCATAAGATGGTAATGCTCCTGGAATCAACACATTTTATGTTTGCTGTTAACAATTTTAACAATTTTAACAAGTTGCAGATCGCTTTATTCCAAACAATGTACAAATAGCCAACGCTTGAAATTATAAGGACCAATATAATAAAGAGGGCTGCTTGCAAGCTGGCGGCAGAAAACAACGCCAGCGTGCTGCTAGTGCTACGAACGCTCTGTTGGGGCACGCCCCTCATTTAGCTGGAGTTGTTCCGATTTGTAAAAAAACTTACTAGAAGCATTCTTCACTTGATAGGCATATATAATTTTAACTATATTTGCCAAATACACACGATTTCCAACTTTTATACTCACTTTCGTCAAGATCGTAGGCAATTTTTGTACGCTCCTCCATCTCGATCGTGTATCTACAGAGCCGATATTTGAATAAGCTCCAAAGCGAATTTAAAACGAAGCCCTATGCTTAAGTGTTACTTTATTCGAGTTCACAGTTTTATACAGCATTGAATGCGAGGACCATACATTGCAATAGAACGCCTACACGTAGGCTAAAATTTCGCCTACATGTAGGCGTTTTTCGATCTATAGATCACAGCAGGCCCGCCAAAACTGTATAAATACTTGCAATGAGCTTTTCTCATTGAACGACGCAATTACTGCTTTACACGATAACAATCATAACAGATCATAACATGATGACGATACGTTACAAGAACCATTGTTTATTACAGTAGAAGGATGACCACATCCTAACATGTTCACATTTTAAACATAGGAATGAAATTGTGATCAATTGCGATTGGCTGTCAACTCTAATTACAATGTCACCAATAGATCGCTTTTGGGGTTCGACGTTAACGGGCGTCTCGAAGTATGAATCTACGAATTGCTCATTAAATAAGTTATAGTTTATTAGATGGTTCAATGCTACTGTAGTAATATGCATGCTGGAAGGTACGACTATGCTGAAATGATGTATTTATTAATTCCAAAGCTATTGCGTTAAACCGAACTAATAAATGTATCATACACGTAATGGGATATGTTCAATGCATGCATGTATAATTTCTACTGTTCTTTTGATTCGGCTGTTATAAACTACCAATTATATAAATCATTTATCTAGTATTCTATGCAATTATTATTACCTTGATGAAGGAATTCTGGTGCAGTGTCAAATTGAGAGCTTTGGATATCATACAAAACATGGGTCCAGATCTTGGCTTACATGTGAACATACAAAATGTGAGCTATTTGGTAAAGACACATCAATTCTACAATCCCTAACTCCAATATCCCACATTTTGAGATTTTGGGAGCCCCAGTCAGTGATGCGGAGTGCAGCAATAAATTGTCAAAAAGCATTTTGCAGCTCGTGCACTCCTAGGAATCTAGTTTAGAGGAGATAGGAAGCATTGATCCCCATGTGGCATTTACGTTACTGTGCCAGTGTGCTGGGTTTTTGAAACTATCCCATCATGCCAGAGTCACTCCACCTTCACTTGCTTTTAATTAACGCTTTGGAAGAATTTGACTGTGACATTCGTCTATTTTTCTCCAAGAGTACAGGTGTTGACACTCCAGACCAAGCCTGGCATCAGGCTCGACTCAGTCTGTGTAGAGGTGGATTAGGGCTTCGTTCACTTGCGCACCATTCATCAGCTGCTTACATGGCATCACTGAGCAATTCTAACAGTGCAACATCTACTCACTGCCATTTAGCTTCTGCCATTACATAGTACAGTACATTTGTGCCTCCCTCTGATGCACTCTCTGTTAATAATATTGTACATACACTTTCTCCAGAGACACGTGTCAGACAGGCTAGAAGATGTTCAGTTAAACAACCTCCTTAATGCTTCTTCGTCTGCTGATAAAGCACGGTTACTTTCTACATCATCGCGACATGCATCTGTCTGGTTAACTGTTGTACCATCAGGATAGTTTAGGCTGAAGACCTGCAACCGCATGTTTCCGACTGCTATCACCTAGACTGTGGTTTGGCATTAGCCACAGCATCTCATGATGGTAATCCTCTAGTTTGTCCTCTTTATCCTGACAAAGCATTGGACACTTTAGGCCATCACTGTACAACCTGCAAGTGTGAAGGGGATGTAACAATCAGGCACAGCATGCTTCAAATTGCATTGTTCAACAAATTTTGCCATGCATCTTTATCATGAGGTTGAATTGTGGCTGGGGGCTGGACAAGTCAAATACTAGACGAGCTGATGCATAGTCTCCAACTAGGATGGCAGTGCCTCTGCAGCATTTGACATCAGTGTGACATCTTTGCTAAATTCATCGTTAGTTCTGGAAGCGGGCATGTCATCTGGTGCGGCTGCTAGAGCTGCAGATAAAAGGAAGCACTTGTATCAGATGAATGAAATCGAGATCAATTGCGGTTAATAACGCTGATAAACGATCACAATGCTTAGTTCAATATAATAAGAGCAATACTTCAGATAGGCTATTAATAACGAACAATGCAATATGCCTTTCTACTGTATGTGCTTTCGTCAGTAAAAAATGTGCTTTTGTTATTGAATGATACTGTCTTATCTTATAGTAATTGTATGCTATGTTCATAGAAATATGCAATGTCAATGTAAATCTCGCGGCCTTTGCACTGCATTCATCATAAGATGATAATGCATATGCATCAGTTCAACATAATTTAAGATTGCTGTTCACAATTTTAAAAAGTCAGTAATGAAGCCTGTCAATAATTATGGTTATAGAGTTAACATCTCATAAATAATCCGTTCTTTTGAAGAACACTTCCATAATCATCTCCAACCGTATCAAGGCATGGATCAACAACCGAATAATAGCATAATGGTACGAGTCCAACAACAATATACAGACATGGATCCTAAAAGAAATCGTACCAACGATGCTTGGTACATATGGGCACTATGCATGTATCGCAACAGCTCCTTAGAAGTCGGCTAATAATTACAACCCATTGCTATGTAACATTATATCATGCCAATGTAGCATAATCTATCTACTGGATCCATTTTATTACGATTGCGATTTACATTGTCAAAAGCCACGTTACTTAAAATCGCTAGTTCAGAGAAAAAAATGCGGAGGTTGCAGTGACATCCCGGGAAGAGCGGAAGCCATGTTGTTTGGTGTCTCCAGTTCTGTAACAGCATCCATTTATGAAGCGATCAGTCAGGATAAACATTCATGGTGCTGTGTCCAATGAGAAATATACACATAATAAGTAATGATTGCATCATTTGAATATGCGCTTAAAATAAATTCACCATGCCATATAGTTCTATGACAAAGCTCATTGCATCGTTTTTAGACAAAAACACATTGCATAGTTCATTCAATGAAGAAAATACATAGTATATAGTTCAAAGTCAAAAGCACATGCATAGTTTATTGACAACAGCACATTGCATAGCTCAATGACGAAAGCACATAGAATAGCTCAATATAAAATTAATAGTTTGCTCTTACAGAAGATCCTTGCATAGTTCAGTGTGACAAAAGCGCTTCGGACGTAACGGATCTTTTCACCGTGTAAATTACATATTCTAGAATCATGAATAAGTTTATTATAATGCCAATCTAAGACATCGCATTCACTGCATTTTAATATTGACAGATTAATAAGGTCAACAAGTGTGATAAGGTCAACAAGTGTAATAAGGTCAACAAGTGTTTAGTTTTATTAGGGACAAGAAGCCTTTCTGAACATTGCATAGTTTTTAGACAAAAACACATCGCATAGTATTTCAATGAAGAAAATACATAGTTTATAGTTCTTTATAGTATATAGTTCAATGTCAAAAGCACATTGCATAGTTCATTGACAAAAGCACATTACATAGCTCATCGACGAAAGCCCATAGAAGAGCTCAATAGAAAAGCGCATTGCATAGTTCGCTCAGATCCTTGCATAGTTCAATGTGACAAAAGCGCCTCGTTTCACAGTGTAAATTATATATTCTAGAATCATGAATAAGAAAGAGCAAGCATTGAGCATCTAAGCATTGTGATTATATATCATGGCTTCTCGCAAATAATTTTATTTTCACACATCCAAATGTGTCAACATGTTAGGATCCATGCATTCGAATGGTTAGATGTGATTAACAGCTCTTATTTTCAATAAAAAAAAGTATACGCTTAATGCAATGTGCATGCCATGCTATGAAATATAAAACTTCTCATTCACTGCATTGTCCACGAGTAAAGTGGGTTCGAATTAGGGGGAAACTAAAAAACTAAAAGATCCGCTAGCAACAGAATCACAGGTACTAGTTGTAATAAAAGTAGAGTAACCTTTTACACTATGTTCACATTGTAATTTATAACAGCTGCAACTATCACAGTTTTGATTCACGCACTTTAAATAAACTAGTTCGGTACTACGCTTATCATTTTATCATTTTACACCCCTTGCCTTCTTTACTGTAAATTTATGCATAAGCATGCATAAGCCATCTATATCAATGCAGCTCTTGGTTTCCCTGAAATAAAAATTACATATGCATGCAGACTCGCAAAGCAGCGTGCAAAGCAGCGAAGTTAAACCGCATGCGGTACTATAGACACGACAGAACACATGCATACAGTTTAAAAAATACATTGCGTACGACTGAAAATCAATTGAAATGTGTAAAAGTGCAACTTGGCTTATACAATGTGATTACTGCCGTTTTTCGACGATGATGAATTAAGGTTTCATCGGAACGGACCCCTTTTATATCGCCGCATTTGTAGCATCCAGCGAGCTGAATGATCTCTCACAAAATGCATCCAATGTCGTCTCAAGAGTTGTACTTTCACATTCCTGTTATTGAAAACAAATATACTCATCAGCGGACCTTTTAGTTTTTTTACTTCCCCCAAAAATGGCCTAAATTTACCCACTTCACTCGCGGACGCGGTATTAATAATCTATACTCAAGGATGATGACAGAATTAATATCTTAATAAATTACAGAAATGTTTCAAATTAGGACAAGAGCCTTTCTGAACAATTACATTTGGTTCTGTGCGATAAGCACAGTTACATTTGAGATCGGGTGGTATACATATTATTATCGTTCTATTGGGATGCAAAGGACATATCATAAATCACCGAAAGGTATGGCCATATGAGTCTTAAATGCAGTTCGATTCAATGCAATGAGATATATGTACCATGTATGGTGTATCTCATGCTTATGAGATCAATTAATAATAACCATCTGCTGCTTTTGATGTCTCAGTGCTACATCCCCGCTTAATCCTTTACATATTGCTTAATCGGGCATAGGCCTATTACCCGGGACAGCAGCAAAGGCAACAGAGTAAAGCAAATATAGGAACAATGACGCGAAGTGTGCAGAGTTGGGATGGCGCTGCGTTGCAATGGTGGTGGAGTTTTATGGTTGTTGGGGCAAAGAGACGAGGCTGGCTTTGTCGCAGCTGGCCTAAAAACTGGCTGATCGAATAAACACCACAAATCCCAAATGCTGAACAGCCTATATGGTCGTCTTAACCTCACTTTGATTAGG
The DNA here is from genome assembly GCA_963681505.1 of Eunapius fragilis. NCBI lineage: Eukaryota > Metazoa > Porifera > Demospongiae > Spongillida > Spongillidae > Eunapius > Eunapius fragilis. Next base: position 9,078,569 of record OY811971.1, on the reverse strand, counting down.
TAGATTGCTAGACCATACATAGCAGGTCTCACTTTGCTTCTTGTGAGCAAGTTGTTCCGCATGATATTTTTGTCTAGCAACTTTAAGGTGTTGCTAATAATAACTAATTTACAACAAACTTGATTTCTGGAACTATAATTTGCATTATCATCTTATGACTAATGCAGTTCAGAGACGATTGCATAATAAATCATATTGTATCGTACTAAGCATCATGAATGTATGACAGAACTCAGTACTATGTAAGTGATTTTCTATTGAGCTATGCATACTATGAGCTCTCGTCATTGAACTATGCCATACTCAGTTCGCACAGTATAGCTGTATAGGTTGGCACATTGCATAGTTGACAAAAGCGCGTCGGACGTAACGGAACGTTTGTCTGTGTAAATTATATTTAAAATATCTTATTTTCATTCATCCAAATGTATTAACATGATGCGTTCGCATGAGGTTATTACACTATATATAAGCTCAATGCTAGCATAGTATTCTGCTCTCTTGTTATATCCACAATCAACAACGTCAAGCCGAACTACTAATGATTCATTATTACAGCATTATTATAATCTTTTAGAATATTATTTATACAGTAAAACGATCCGTTATGTACGTTTGAAATTCTTCATTGGATTATCATGCATGATATTTCATTGTTCTAGCATGCTGATATGTGTATAGATAAACTGAATCATCATTAGAGTAAGCGATGCTTAATACTACGCAAAATGCTTTGTTCAGAGAAATAAGCAATGTGAATGTAAATCTCGGGCCTTCGCGAAAAATATGCAATGTGAATGTAAATCTCGGGGCCTTGGGACTGCATTCATCATAAGATGATAATGCATCATCTGTTTAAATTTATCAACATCTGAGGATGTGGTCATCCTACTGTAATAAACTGTTTTGTGTAATCTATCGTCATCATGTATCACGGCTTGGTCTATATATGATTATTATCGTTTAAAGCAAGTAAAGTAGATTTACATTGCGTCCGTCAATGAGAAAAGCACGTACGTTGCTACAGTTATGTTTTAAATAATCCATTTTGAATAATTAGAAGGGCTTCATGAGCATCTTGTTAAACTGTTTACAGCAAACATACAATGTGTTGATTCCAGGAACCTTAATGATGCATTATTCATTATATCTCAACAAACACCTGTAGTAAACGAGCTATTATTGTTGATCCGAGAATTTAAATCGCATCATAATTCACAATGTAGTTGATCTAATACGGATCGATTTCAGGATCCATTGTAGTAGACGTGAGTTTTGAACAATGGTATAATGCATGCAATGTTCTTGAGCTGTACAATGCGTGCAATGTGCTTTTCTATTGAGCTATACTCGGTGTGTGTATCGCCGGCAATACAGTAGTAGCATAATGGGATGAGTACAACAACTATAAACAGATGTGGATCCAAGAAAAAAAAGTACAAATAATGCTGGTACAGATGGGCACAACGCATGGATACCTCTCGATTTATCGTTCTATTGATCAACAATAGAACGATAATAATACAATGTATATTTGCCGTTCGCAAAACGCATACGTTCTGCTATTCGCACAGAACAAATGGTAATTGTCTGAACAAGCCGGCTTGTCCCTAGTAACACTAAATTTGAAAATATTTCTGTACTTGTGAATGCGCTGTTTATAATACATAGCATTGTAAATGAGAAAGACATTGCATATGCCTATACTTTTGCTATTCAAAAGAAAAGCTGTTAATCACATCGAACCTTGCAAAACATGGATCCTAACATGTTGATACATTTGGATGAATGAGAATAAAGTCATTATAGTGAAAAAGTCGTGATATATAATCATAACGCTTAGTTCCATGCTATAAAAGTCCAATGCTTAACAATAACCTGCTCTTTTGGAATTGGCATTAGATGAGCATTATATTAATAATTTTGGCTTCATCAATTTTTTTGCGACTCAATTCTAAATTTAGAATATAATTTACACAATGATACGAACCCTTGTACGTTCGACAAGCTTTTGTCAAAAAAACTATGCAATGTGCATCCTTTTTTTCATTCAACCATACTATGTGCTTTCGTCATTGAACTATTGCAATGTGCATTTGTCAATGAATCAATGGTATGTGCTTTTGTCAATGTGCTTAGTCATTGAGTGTTTTATTCATTGAACTATGGAATGTATGTTTGTCTAAGACAGTGCAATGTGCTTTGTCATAGAATTATTCATAAATATATGGTATGCTAAGTATTTCGAAATTATTAAAAACAGATTCAACTGAAACAATCATAATACATCATTATATGTTCATTTCTCATTGAACACAGTACCACGAATGTTCATCGTGACTGATCATATCTTTCTGTATTTGCAATCTACTGGATCTATTATCGCAACAACTCCCTTTGGGATCGGCTAATAATTACAACCCACAGCAAAGTGTAATTCATGCATTGTACAATCTTTATGTGTTTACAATCTACTGTATTGAGATTTCCATTGTAATAAGCCACGTTACAAGATGCCTTGTCCAGAGAAAAGAATGCGCGCATAACCACAATGATTAGCATCGCCCACGACGTACAATGTTTAAACAAAAGATGTAGTACTAAGCATCGAAAATGTATGCCCATGATAAACATCAGCATGATAGAAGACTGATATATCATTCATAAATTCTGCTATTCTCATTTAATGAAGGATCCCAAACGCGTTTACTGTTTCACTTTATACATAATTTCCTAAATGATGATAATGCTGTAATAATGCATCATTAGTAATTCGGCTTGATAGCAGTTATAAACAGCTGGTATCTCAAAAAGAGGAGTTATGCTAGCATTGAGCTTATCTATAGTAATAACCTCATGAATGAGCGTTGCTTTTTATAAACCAACAACCACGTTACCAACGGTCATGGGTAATGATGGAGATAATGATTCATAAAGGTATAAGCAGTGAGATGCATTAGCATTTAATAATACAATTAGGAAAACACATTCAATGTGTTATTTCAGATCGTTTGAAGTTCATTATAATCATCGCCGCACGGCTTGGATCAACAACTGAATAATAGCTTCATGGATGAGTCCAACAATATAGAGGCATGGATAATTATACTTGGTACAGTTGAGCACTATGCATGTATCGCAACAGCTCCTTTGAGATTGGCTAATAATTACAAACCACAGCAATGTAACACCCTATTAACAGTTTCGTCAAGTTGCCAATAAATAATCTTGTTGATTGGTTATTATTTTTAGTCTATGCAGCAGAACTGTTTACAAAGTGCTTTGCTCATTGAACGACGTAATGGGAGTTTAGTGTAACCCGTCGTCATCTTGTCAGGACTGTTATGATTGTTTAGAAGCATTACTGCGATTAAATTATGACGATTTGATCAGTCGAAGGATGACCACATTCTTATTTTTAAAAAGATGAATGAAATTGTGATCAATTGTGGTTATAAGCTCTGATCAATGCTTAGTTCAATTAGTTAACCGCAATGCAAGAGATGGCTATTAACTTCTAAAAACAATGTCGGGCGTTATTGTTCGGCGTCGGTTCATCCAGCGAAACTGCGAATGGATAACCAGTAATATGCATGCAGCCATTACTACATGGATAACTGTAGCAGAAATTCCGTACCGTATATGCTGTAGTGATGTATTTAGCCATTGCGTTAAGCCGAACTTCTTAATGTATCATACACAAAATAAAAAATGTGTATACAATGCGCATTTGCATGTACAATTTCAACTATTTTTTTGAATCGGCTGCTATAAAATACCAATGACGTCCAATTTTATAAATCATTTATCCTGTATTTAAATCTATGCCATTATTAATAATACAATGATAAGCTACTTTCGTCATGCTTAAAACAACAAAGCACAATGCTTGCTTCACCAGTGCTCAATGCAAACAATAACGTCGAGCCGTTTGATTCTAGGATACGAACAGCACATTGATAATTGCTAATGAAAGTGAAAAGCCACGCTTATTTTTCTGGATGATTATTTCAAGATGGAAATTCATTATATATCCCATTGATTATTTGAGATCGGTTAAAAAGTCAATATACTGCCAACATTGTTATTAGAACTTCAGTTATTAATAGGCAATGCTCTTATCATATTAAATTTAGCACTGTACGTTGGAGCTTTTAAACGCAGTTGTTCACGATTTCATTCATCTGATAAAATTAATCAATATTATATTAGCAATGTCCCCCTTGAAATACTAATTATAAAAATAAGCGTGGCTTTTATCTGTTAGATTGATATCAGTATTGCTTGCGTAATGAGCATTGTTCCATCTCAAAAGAACAGTGGAAAAGTGGCACTGGGCTTTTTTGTTTTCAGCATGGTGAAATTTGCATTTCACAGTATCAATAATGCAATTGCTTACAGGAAAAATGACTTAACGTTACTGGTAGTTTAAAACAAACAATTCAAAGGAATAGAAGAAATTATATATGCATGCATTGTACATATCCCATTATTAGTTCGGCTTAACGCAATCCAGCATAGTTGGAACTTACAGCATGTATATCACTACATTGTCCTTGTAGCAATGAACCATCAAATGAAGTATAACGAGCCATTCGTTGATTCGCATGATGAACCGTCGACGCCAACGTAGAACCCCAAAAACGATCTACGGGCGACATAGTTAATAGCCAATCAAAAGCATTGCTTTTATTGAACTAAGCATTGTGAGCGCTTTTAACCACAATCGATCACAATTTAATTGCTACGTTTAAAATATGTATGTGGGCATACTTCTACTGTAATAAACAATGTTTCGTGTAAAGAATTGGCATAACTTTATGATCTGTTACGATTATTACCGTGTAATATAGTAATGTAACATTTAAATAGAAAGCTAATTGCAAGTACAGTTCGGCTGCAATGCTTAAAATCAGTACTATTCAACAATTTAAATGTTATGAATCGATTAAATTATAATTGGCAGGCTCGTTTTATAATTGATTCCTGGCAATGATCTATTATTATCATTCGCAGTTCGAGATTCACATTGCATACTTCAGTAGGCATATTACCGTAGCACTAAGGATTGCGTATGACGATTACTGAAATGATGATTCAGCTATCTATTAATTTATCAGCGTGATAGTAGAATGATAAATCATTATTCAATTAAGAATCTCATGCGTACGTATCGTTTCGTTTCACTGTTTTATTGCTGCTTCATTTGTAATTTGGCTTGACTTTGTTGTTAATAGCCAATCTGATTTACATACCGTATTAATAATAATTCATGCCGTATTAAAAATAATTCATGCTTTATCAATCTTAAAACAATGAGATCTTTACACTGTGAAACGATCCATTACGTTCGACACGCTTTTGTCTATGAACTATACAATTTGCTTCACCATTGAGCTATACTGAACTGTGTCATGTGAAATGAGCTTTTATCACTAAACTATACAATGTGCCATTGATAATAAATCGTTTTCTTCATTAAATAATGCAATATGCTTTTTTTATACAAGTGGTTTGTTACAGAACTATATATATATAGGGGATGGTAATTGTTTCGAAATGATTAAGAGCATATTCACCTGAATCAATCATAATGCATAATGTGTATTTCTCATTGAACACAGCAGCATGAATGTTCATCCCAACTGATCACAGTTTAATACCTTTTATTAAAATATTGGATGTCGGTATGCGCCCATTGCTAATTTTCCTTTTCTCTGAACTAGTCATCTTATGTGTAATGCAGTGGATTATAAACGCTACTATGCATGAATATACGGTTTCACATCGCTGCGGGATGTAATAAGTGGGTTATGTAAAGGAGCGGTAGCGATACATTCATGCATAGTATCTATCTGAAGCAGCATTATTGGTACAATTTTATTTTTTCGGATCCATGTGTCATCTCATTATGCAAGATAAGGCCATGCATGCATTGATGACGTTGAAATGGACTTGTACTTCCAAGCAATGGAAATAATAAGTGGTACGTGGTTGTACTATTAAATATTGATGCACATCACTGCTTTTACGATTATGAATCATTATTTAGATAAGTGACGTGGACTATCGTGGGAAATGGTTTATAAACAATAGCTTATTGTGTCTTTCCTCATTGAACGAAGCAAAGGTTTCTTTCCTTCGGTAGCGATATAGTATTTATCTGAAGCAGCATTATTGGTACAATTTTATTTTTTCGGATCCATGTGTCATCTCATTATGCAAGATAAGGCCATGCATGCATTGATGACGTTGAAATGGACTTGTACTTCCAAGCAATGGAAACAATAAGTGGTACGTGGTTGTACTATTAAATATTGATGCACATCACTGCTTTTACGATTATGAATCATTATTTAGATAAGTGACGTGGACTATCGTGGGAAATGGTTTATAAACAATAGCTTATTGCATGCAAGTGTCTTTCCTCATTGAACGAAGCAAAGGTTTCTACAAGTGTCTTTCCTCTACATAAGCTCAACGCTACCATTACTCCTGCACTTTTGAGATCGGCGATTTATAACTATTTGTAACAAAGTCAAGCCGAATTACTAATGACGCATTGTTGTAGCAATGAAATGTTTTAGAAAATTATTTACGCAGTGAAACGATCCGTTACGTACGTTTGAGATTCTTAATAGAATGGAAAACCATAAATCATGTTTGATGCATCATTCTTTTAACATGCTGATATTTTTTTATTGATATGTTTATATAGAACTTAATCATCATTAGACAGTCAACGTCATTTACAATGCTACGGCAATATGCTTTGTTCAGAGAAATATGCAACGGGAATTTAAATATCGCACTGCATTACAGATATACGATCATTATGCTTGGTGATTTTAAATCTCGCGGCCTTTACATATGATGGTACATTAAGTTTCAACATTTAAGTAAGTTAACAATTTTAACATGTTACTAATCAAGCCCATCGGTAATTATTTAATTCAAAATGGTTAAACTTGTTGATTGGTTATGATTTTATGCATCCCAACATGTTGATATATGAATGAAATTGTGAACAATTGTGGTTGATATTGCTTAGTTGAATAAGTGAAATATTAAATAATTTAAACGGAATGCTTAGAGATTGACTAGTAACTTCAAATTATTAATTCCAAAGGCATTGCGTTAAATAGAACTAATAATGTATCATACACGTAATGAGAAATGTACAATGCATGAATGTATATTTTCTACTACTCGGCTGTTATAAACTACCATTAACGTCGAATGTTATAAATCATCTATCCTGCATATAAATCTATGGGATTATTCTTAATACTGTGGAACACAAAGCATCACGAAACTCCTTTCTTTAGATGGAAGCCATGATCTGCAATGGGAAGGGCCGATACCAAGAGGACGAACCTTTGTTTATGCAACCGACAAACGTGCTTGCATAAACAAAGGTTATTCCAAGAAGAGAAGGGAATCATGGAGAGATTATATATGCCTTGTGCTTTCCCCCTTGAAATAATCATCCGGAATAATAAGCGTGGTTTTCACTCTATTTGTAATAATTTATATGCAGTATAATGTTAATTAATACGGCTTTACGTCATTGATTGACGTTGTGATTATTTAATAGCAGTAATGCTTTGAAATAAACTGACAGATGATGGGTTAGATTCGTTCAATGAGAAAAGCATCTCTCTACAGTTCTAAATCATAACCAATCAACAAGTTAAACTATTTTGAATCATTTGAATAAATTTAATGATTATTGATGGCAACTTGTTGAAACTGTTAATAGGGTGTTACATTGCTGTGGGTTGTAATTATTAGTCGATCTCAAAGGAGCTGTTGCGATACATGCATAGTGCCCATCTGTTTACTAAGTACGATTTAATCCATGCCTCTATATTGTTGGACTCATTCATCCATGCCTCTACATTGTTGGACTGCCTCTATATTGTTGGTCACATCCCGTTATGTTATTATCCGGTTTTTGATCCATGCCTTGATACGGTTGGAGATGATTAAAACGTACTTCAAATAATGAATGGAATCTATTCAACGAGAATGCACACATTACTGCTTATACCTTTATGAATCATTATCTCCATGATTAAGAAAAGTTCCATGGGTAAAGGCTTATGTCTTGTCGCATTGAACGAAGCAGTGCTCATTCGTGAGGTTATTGCTCTATATAAGCTCAATGCTTGCAGTACTCCTGTGCTCTTATGAGAGCGGCTATTTATATCAAGCCGAATTACTAATGACTCATTATTATCATCTGTTAGCATATTAATTATACAGTGAAACATCAGCGCGTTACGTGCGTTTGAGATCCTGAATTGAATGAGAATGTCTTCTATCATGCTGATATTTATGGATAACAGAATCATAATCATCATTACAGTAAACGTCATGGGGCGTACATTTACGATGCTTATAGGGTACTATAAAAATAACTAGCAACGCCCATGACAATATTAAATATAGCATGAATTAACAGCAAACGTAACAGCAAAGGCCGGCATTCACGTTGTACAATAAAGCAAAGGCCGACATTGACGTTGCATATTTCTCTGAACAAAGCATATTACGACAGATAAATATGCTACGTCAATGTCGGCCTTTGCTTTATTCAGAGAAATGTGCAACGGCCTTTGCTGTTAAGTTTGCTGTTAATTCATGCTATATTTAATATTATTTTTAGTAATGATGATTTATGCGGGCATTCGTTTCTCTGAACGAGTAACGTGGCTTTTGGAAATCGCAATACAGTAAATTATGAACACAGAAAGATGCTAGAATTGTTTCACATTGCTGTGGGTTGTAATTATTAGCCGATCTCTAAAGTGTGGGACAGAAAGATGTGATCAGTCACGATAAACATTCGTGGTACTGTGCGCAATGAGAAAGCACATATAATGCATTAAGATTGTTTCTGCTTTTAATAAATACCCTACATTATGAATAGTTCTATGACAAAGCACATTGCATTGTTTTTAGATAAAAAATACATTCCATTGTTCAATGAATGAAACACTCAATGACTAAGTACATCAAAAGCACATATCATAGTTCATTGACATTTAAATGCACATTGCATAGTTCAATGACGAAAGCAATAGGGAAGCACATTGCATCGTTCAATGACAAAAGCGCGTGACACGTAACGGTTCGTATCATTGTGTAAATTATATTCTAAAAGATCTCATTTGATGAAGCATGAATTATTATGGTAAATACCCATAATGCCAATATCAAAAGAATGCAAGCATTGAGCTTTTATCGCATTGAACTAAGCATTATGATTATATATCATTCATTCAAACGTATCAACATTATAGGATCCATTGTTATGCATGGTTGGATGCGCACAATTAACAGCTCAATAGCAAAAGTATATGCATATGCAATGTGCTTTCTCATCGCCTATGCTATATAGGTATGATGATAATAAGGTTATAAATACAGATGGGACAAGTGAACAATTACCATTTGTTCATTGCGAATAGCAGAAAGTACGTATTCTGCGATCGGCTAATATACATATTATTATTATCGTTCTATTGAGATCGACACCAGTAACCTCAAAGCATTGTGCCCATCTCTACCAAGCATTATTTTTTTTGTTTGGATCCGTGTCTGTATATTGTTATTGGACTCATCGGATTATGCTATTACATTACCGGCTATACTCACACAGAGTATTGCTCAGTTGAAAAGCACATTACATAGTTCGCATAATACAGCTCAATAGGGAAGCACATTGCATAGATCAAAGACAAGCGAGTCGGTTGGGCCCTATACATAGACAAAGCACAAAACAGTTTATCATACAAGAGGGTCATGAATTTAGGAAGTTTCATTCGTCGGTCAATACACTTTTATACTGATGTAAGCTTCCAGCTAAGAGCGTTATCGCTATGAATTGAAATGGTTGGAAAGTTCGATACTAAAATAATTCATGTATGCCTGTTAAAGCGTTGAGCAAATTGATCAATGCATTGGGCCTAATATCATTCAGAGAGATTATGATTATTATAATGGAGCAATGTAAATTCTATATAGGCGCGTCTCAAACATTGTGCTTTTCTCATTGAACTAAAAACTTGTATAAGTCACAAAAGTCATATCCATCTTAATACTGAAGTGTTGATGTTCTGTACATATCACATGTAACCTAGCACAGAAATGTAGAAATACTAGCAATGTGCTTTTTTCATTGAAGGAATCTACATTACTAGTAGCTTTAATAATCGACCAAGCCGATGACGATAGGTTACAAAAGTACATATTGGAACAAGAATACACATACCAAACACCTAGACAAAAACATTGTCGGAACAACTTGCTCACAAGGAGCAAAGTGAGTCCTGCTAAGTATGGCTCTAGCATTGCACCTAATCAAAGTGAGGTAAAGACGACCCTGTAGGCTGTTAAGCATTTGGGATTTGTAAGTGTTGGTTCGAACAGCCAGTCGTGAGGCCAATTGGCTGCGACAAAGCCTGCCTCGCCTCTGTGCCCCAACAGCCATAAGACTCCACCACCATTCTAATGCAGCGCCATCCCAACTCTGCACACTTCGCGTCGTTGTTCCTATGTTTGCGTTACTCTGTTGCCTTTGCTGCTGCCCCGGGTGATATGCCCACTTCTACAATGTGTAAAGGGATGGCACTGAGACAGCAGATATTAATAATATGGTTATTAATAATTGATCTAATGAGCATACCATACATGGTACATAAATCATTGTATACTACATTTAAAGATTCATCTACATACCTTTCGGTGGTTTAAGGTTATGTCCTTTCCATCTCAATAGAACGATGTATACCATCCGATCTCAAAAGTACAGTAAGGTAATACATACGTTCTGCTTATCGCACCGAAACAATTGTAATTTGTTCAGAAAGGCTTTTCAAGGTCCCTAATAAAACTATTAACCTGTCTCATCTTATATAAAGATTGTTTTTAAAATGAATGTGATGTTTATAATTCATAGCATGGGCAATGGGGAAAGCACATTGCAGATGCGCATAAGTTTGCTATTGAAAAGAAAAGCTGTTAATCACATCTAACCATGCGAATGCATGGATCCTAACACGTTGACACAGTTGGATGAGTGAAAATAAAATTATTATAGTGAGAAGCCATGATTTATAATCACAATGCTTAATTCAATGCGATATAATGCTTGCATTACTCCTGAACTTTTGAGATTGGCATTATATTCATGCTTCTGAAGTACTGAGATCTTTTAGAATATTTATTCATGCTTCAAGAATATAATTTACACTGGGAAACGATCCGTTACGTTCGATGCGCTTTTGTCACACTGAACTATGCACTTTCTTCTGTAAGAGCGAACTATCCAATGTGCTTTTCTATTGAGCTATACTACTATGCATCCGTCACTGAGCTATGCAATGTGCTTTTGTCAATGTGCTTTTGTCATTAAACTATACAATGTGCTTTTGACAGTCAACTATATACTATGTATTTTCTTCATTGAACTATGAAATGTGTTTTTGTCTAAAAACTATGCAATGTGCTTTGTCATAGAACTATATGTAGGGTATGGTTTCAACTGAAACAATCATAATACATAATATGTGTATTCCTCACTGCGCACAGCACCATGAATGATCATCGTGACTGATCACTGCATTAATTCAGAACTGGAGACACCAAAAAACATGGCTGCCGCTCTTCCCGGCATGACACTGTAGCCTCTCTATACGCGCATTCTATTCTCTGAACTAGGCATCTTAAGTAACGTGGCTTTTGACAATATAATCATAATATAATAGATCCAGTAGATTATAAAACAAATGCTACGTTGCATGAAAATTATAATAGGGTGTGGCATTGCTGTGGGTTGTAATTATTAGCCGATAGCTGTATGCAAGTGTCCATCTGCACCTAGCACCATTGGTATGATTTTGTTTGGATCCATGTCTGTATATTGTAGTTGGACGCATACCATTATGCTATTATTCGGTTGTTGATCCATGCCTTCATACGGTTGGAGATGATTAAAATGGTAATGTTCTTCAAAAGAACGGTTATAATAAATGGAATGTTTTCCTAATTGTACTATTTAATGTGAATGCACATCACATTATGAATCATTATATCCATGATTAAGATAAGTTCCACGAACTAACGTGGGCAATTGTTTATTAATAATGAGCTTATTTCGAAAGGGTCTTCATTGAACGAAGCATTGTGGATAATTATTAATTCATGAGATTGTAACTATAATGCTTGCATTACTCCTGCTCTTTTGTGATCGAATACGTCGCGGACATATTATATCTCAATACGTATATGAAGGTCATGAACAGTTTTTAACTGCGAATGGCTCATTACAGTTCATTACTAAATGCATAACTGTAGTAAAGTCCGTCTATGCTGAAGTGGATGGTTCGTTACTACATGGATAATTGCAGTAAGGAAGTTCTATGCTGCAGTGATGTATTTGATTACAAAAGCACCGCGTTAAACATTAATGTATCCTACAAGAAATGAGATGACAATGCATGATCTATTCTTTTTAGATCAGCTGTTATTAACTACCAATAATGCCTGTATTTAAATCTAAGCGATTTATATTAATACAGTGATGTACTTTCACCATGCACAGTTCAACAAAGCATAATGCATGTTTCACGACAGTTCATTAGAGATTGCTAAATACAAACCATATTCATTCCTACATCGCACTGTATTGCAATATAAGAGTGAAAAGCTTATGATAAGTACAGTGAAATGTCAGAAAAGTGAAGGAAGACCCACTAGTGTATTATGAAAGCGGCTGGCGATCGTGCAAATGGTGACAGGACTAATCGTACCAGGATGTGCAGTAAAATACTACTCAGGTATGTTAAATTTGTCTAATGTCCTGGGCGTACCCCGCGGTGCACGTTTGTACACCGCGGGGTACGCAAAACAAAGATTTTTGCATTCCGCCGTTTCAGCATTCTAGTGAAGTTTGACTGTTATGCCACGTTGTATAAGTTCTTATCTGCCTGGGCCGAAGCATTGAAGGCCTAATACCGTTCGCTGCTCTTACGGCAACTTGTCACAGCGGAGGTACGCGAAACTTCCGGTATGTACGTTATTATTATTTTTCAATTACCGCGTACACTCGCCGTACAGTGTACCTCCGCTGTGGCGACTTGTTGTATCAGCAGCGAAAGGTACTAGGCCTTCAAAGCTTCAGCCCAAACTGATAAGGACTTATACAACGTGGCATAACAGTCAAATTTCATTAGAATGCTGAAACGGCGGAATGCAAAAAACTTTGTTTTGCGTACCCCGCGGTGTACAAACGTGCACCGCGGGGTACGCCCAGGACATTAGACATTAAGACTGGCTACACTGTATTTGGAATTTGAATTTTCTGCGAATTCAAACATTACAACATGCCGCATTTCTGTTTGGGTACTTCTTGAAGCAATTCTCTTTATACCAAATCTTTGTTCAATGATCCCGCAAATTAATTCAATTGATAGTTGTCATAGCAACCTATGAAGTACAGTGAAATGTCAGAAAAGTGAAGGAAGACCCACTAGTGTATTATGAAAGCGGCTGGCGATCGTGCAAATGGTGACAGGACTAATCGTACCAGGATGTGCAGTAAAATACTACTCAGGTATGTTAAGACTGGCTACACTGTATTTGATTTTCTGCGAATTCAAACATTACAACATGCCGCATTTCTGTTTGGGTACTTCTTGAAGCAATTCTCTTTATACCAAATCTTTGTTCAATGATCCCGCAAATTAATTCAATTGATAGTTGTCATAGCAACCTTAGTAGTTTAATGCACCGCGCTCCGAAATATGGGGGCGTTTCTTTACGTTTTCGCAAAACCCGTGTGATTTAATATCGTTGTTTGTGGACAAAAACAGTTCAGTATTGTTTACTTGATACTGGTCTAACTATTGTGGGTGGGCACAACGAAATCTAACATCGTTTGCATAAGTTGCACAACGAAAATGTACTTATTTTTTCGCAGTTTTAATGTTTGTCTGCAAGCGCTCGAAGCGTTTCGCAATAGTGATCTAAAAGCCTAGTATAATGATTAAATATGGGTATCCCAGAAGTAGAAGAACTGCAGAAACATGCGAAAAATTATTCTTTAATCACCCGGGTTTTCAATTCTTACATTAAGTCAATTATTTCACCGTGCGTAACCGTTGTCATAGAAACAACATTATATATTAATTATGCGTTATCAATCAAAAATGTATTGGACATTTTTATTTTTTGAATTTTGATAAATAAACGCTTCCCTTGGCAGCCATTTAAGTGTTGTCAGTCTTAACACACCTGAGTTACTAATCAAGTGTGTGTTCCGTACATTGCATTACATGTGCAGTCCCTTGTCATCATAATACACATACAATAATTATGCATGCAATATCTACTATACATGTGGCAAACGTGGTCTTTTGAAGGGGTGGACCTACTCATCACGCCATGGTTAACCCTTCTCGTCTGCGAGCACCCATTGAGTGGTTTGCTGCATAAAAATGATTCGTCCTCTTTGTTATCTGCCCTTCCCATTGCAGATCATGGCTTCCATCTTAAGAAAGGATAGTTTCGTGATGCTTTGAGCTTCCCTGAGCTTTTCACACTGTTAAAAATAATCCCATATATGCAGGATAAATGATTTATATAATTTTGACGTTACTGGTAGTTTATAACAGCCGAGTAGTAGAAATTATACATGCATGCATTGTACATTTCTCATTACTTGTATGATACATTAATTAGTTCTGTTTGCATATGGAATTAATAAAAACATCTCTTCAGCATAGTCAGAGCTTCCTGCATGTATATCCATGATGTAATGAATCATCAAATGAACATCACTTCTGCATAGTCGTAACTTATATCCATGCACCATCAAAAAACTTTAATGAGCCATTCGTAATAAACCGTTTATACTTTGACACCAACGTCCAACCCCATAAACGATCTACGGCCGACATTGTTATTAGAAGTTACTAGCCAATCTCAATTTAACTTGTTCAACTAAGCATTGTGATTGTACATGAGCGCTTTAACTACAATTGATCACATATTCTTTCTTATATCAGCAAGTTAGGATGTGGTCATCCAACCGTAATAAACTGCATCGTGTACATAGCTATCGGTCATCATGTCAGAATCTGTGATGAATATTATAGTAACATTGCATCTTCAATGAGAAACTATCCTTTCTTAAGATGGAAGCCATGATCTGCAATGGGAAGGGCAGATAACAAAGAGGACGAATCATTTTTATGCAGCAAACCACTCAATGGGTGCTCGCAGACGAGAAGGGTTAACCATGGCGTGATGAGTAGGTCCACCCCTTCAAAAGACCACGTTTGCCACATGTATAGTAGATATTGCATGCATAATTATTGTATGTGTATTATGATGACAAGGGACTGCACATGTAATGCAATGTACGGAACACACACTTGATTAGTAACTCAGGTGTGTTAAGACTGACAACACTTAAATGGCTGCCAAGGGAAGCGTTTATTTATCAAAATTCAAAAAATAAAAATGTCCAATACATTTTTGATTGATAACGCATAATTAATATATAATGTTGTTTCTATGACAACGGTTACGCACGGTGAAATAATTGACTTAATGTAAGAATTGAAAACCCGGGTGATTAAAGAATAATTTTTCGCATGTTTCTGCAGTTCTTCTACTTCTGGGATACCCATATTTAATCATTATACTAGGCTTTTAGATCACTATTGCGAAACGCTTCGAGCGCTTGCAGACAAACATTAAAACTGCGAAAAAATAAGTACATTTTCGTTGTGCAACTTATGCAAACGATGTTAGATTTCGTTGTGCCCACCCACAATAGTTAGACCAGTATCAAGTAAACAATACTGAACTGTTTTTGTCCACAAACAACGATATTAAATCACACGGGTTTTGCGAAAACGTAAAGAAACGCCCCCATATTTCGGAGCGCGGTGCATTAAACTACTAAGGTTGCTATGACAACTATCAATTGAATTAATTTGCGGGATCATTGAACAAAGATTTGGTATAAAGAGAATTGCTTCAAGAAGTACCCAAACAGAAATGCGGCATGTTGTAATGTTTGAATTCGCAGAAAATCAAATACAGTGTAGCCAGTCTTAACATACCTGAGTAGTATTTTACTGCACATCCTGGTACGATTAGTCCTGTCACCATTTGCACGATCGCCAGCCGCTTTCATAATACACTAGTGGGTCTTCCTTCACTTTTCTGACATTTCACTGTACTTCATAGGTTGCTATGACAACTATCAATTGAATTAATTTGCGGGATCATTGAACAAAGATTTGGTATAAAGAGAATTGCTTCAAGAAGTACCCAAACAGAAATGCGGCATGTTGTAATGTTTGAATTCGCAGAAAATTCAAATTCCAAATACAGTGTAGCCAGTCTTAACATACCTGAGTAGTATTTTACTGCACATCCTGGTACGATTAGTCCTGTCACCATTTGCACGATCGCCAGCCGCTTTCATAATACACTAGTGGGTCTTCCTTCACTTTTCTGACATTTCACTGTACTTATCATAAGCTTTTCACTCTTATATTGCAATACAGTGCGATGTAGGAATGAATATGGTTTGTATTTAGCAATCTCTAATGAACTGTCGTGAAACATGCATTATGCTTTGTTGAACTGTGCATGGTGAAAGTACATCACTGTATTAATATAAATCGCTTAGATTTAAATACAGGCATTATTGGTAGTTAATAACAGCTGATCTAAAAAGAATAGATCATGCATTGTCATCTCATTTCTTGTAGGATACATTAATGTTTAACGCGGTGCTTTTGTAATCAAATACATCACTGCAGCATAGAACTTCCTTACTGCAATTATCCATGTAGTAACGAACCATCCACTTCAGCATAGACGGACTTTACTACAGTTATGCATTTAGTAATGAACTGTAATGAGCCATTCGCAGTTAAAAACTGTTCATGACCTTCATATACGTATTGAGATATAATATGTCCGCGACGTATTCGATCACAAAAGAGCAGGAGTAATGCAAGCATTATAGTTACAATCTCATGAATTAATAATTATCCACAATGCTTCGTTCAATGAAGACCCTTTCGAAATAAGCTCATTATTAATAAACAATTGCCCACGTTAGTTCGTGGAACTTATCTTAATCATGGATATAATGATTCATAATGTGATGTGCATTCACATTAAATAGTACAATTAGGAAAACATTCCATTTATTATAACCGTTCTTTTGAAGAACATTACCATTTTAATCATCTCCAACCGTATGAAGGCATGGATCAACAACCGAATAATAGCATAATGGTATGCGTCCAACTACAATATACAGACATGGATCCAAACAAAATCATACCAATGGTGCTAGGTGCAGATGGACACTTGCATACAGCTATCGGCTAATAATTACAACCCACAGCAATGCCACACCCTATTATAATTTTCATGCAACGTAGCATTTGTTTTATAATCTACTGGATCTATTATATTATGATTATATTGTCAAAAGCCACGTTACTTAAGATGCCTAGTTCAGAGAATAGAATGCGCGTATAGAGAGGCTACAGTGTCATGCCGGGAAGAGCGGCAGCCATGTTTTTTGGTGTCTCCAGTTCTGAATTAATGCAGTGATCAGTCACGATGATCATTCATGGTGCTGTGCGCAGTGAGGAATACACATATTATGTATTATGATTGTTTCAGTTGAAACCATACCCTACATATAGTTCTATGACAAAGCACATTGCATAGTTTTTAGACAAAAACACATTTCATAGTTCAATGAAGAAAATACATAGTATATAGTTGACTGTCAAAAGCACATTGTATAGTTTAATGACAAAAGCACATTGACAAAAGCACATTGCATAGCTCAGTGACGGATGCATAGTAGTATAGCTCAATAGAAAAGCACATTGGATAGTTCGCTCTTACAGAAGAAAGTGCATAGTTCAGTGTGACAAAAGCGCATCGAACGTAACGGATCGTTTCCCAGTGTAAATTATATTCTTGAAGCATGAATAAATATTCTAAAAGATCTCAGTACTTCAGAAGCATGAATATAATGCCAATCTCAAAAGTTCAGGAGTAATGCAAGCATTATATCGCATTGAATTAAGCATTGTGATTATAAATCATGGCTTCTCACTATAATAATTTTATTTTCACTCATCCAACTGTGTCAACGTGTTAGGATCCATGCATTCGCATGGTTAGATGTGATTAACAGCTTTTCTTTTCAATAGCAAACTTATGCGCATCTGCAATGTGCTTTCCCCATTGCCCATGCTATGAATTATAAACATCACATTCATTTTAAAAACAATCTTTATATAAGATGAGACAGGTTAATAGTTTTATTAGGGACCTTGAAAAGCCTTTCTGAACAAATTACAATTGTTTCGGTGCGATAAGCAGAACGTATGTATTACCTTACTGTACTTTTGAGATCGGATGGTATACATCGTTCTATTGAGATGGAAAGGACATAACCTTAAACCACCGAAAGGTATGTAGATGAATCTTTAAATGTAGTATACAATGATTTATGTACCATGTATGGTATGCTCATTAGATCAATTATTAATAACCATATTATTAATATCTGCTGTCTCAGTGCCATCCCTTTACACATTGTAGAAGTGGGCATATCACCCGGGGCAGCAGCAAAGGCAACAGAGTAACGCAAACATAGGAACAACGACGCGAAGTGTGCAGAGTTGGGATGGCGCTGCATTAGAATGGTGGTGGAGTCTTATGGCTGTTGGGGCACAGAGGCGAGGCAGGCTTTGTCGCAGCCAATTGGCCTCACGACTGGCTGTTCGAACCAACACTTACAAATCCCAAATGCTTAACAGCCTACAGGGTCGTCTTTACCTCACTTTGATTAGGTGCAATGCTAGAGCCATACTTAGCAGGACTCACTTTGCTCCTTGTGAGCAAGTTGTTCCGACAATGTTTTTGTCTAGGTGTTTGGTATGTGTATTCTTGTTCCAATATGTACTTTTGTAACCTATCGTCATCGGCTTGGTCGATTATTAAAGCTACTAGTAATGTAGATTCCTTCAATGAAAAAAGCACATTGCTAGTATTTCTACATTTCTGTGCTAGGTTACATGTGATATGTACAGAACATCAACACTTCAGTATTAAGATGGATATGACTTTTGTGACTTATACAAGTTTTTAGTTCAATGAGAAAAGCACAATGTTTGAGACGCGCCTATATAGAATTTACATTGCTCCATTATAATAATCATAATCTCTCTGAATGATATTAGGCCCAATGCATTGATCAATTTGCTCAACGCTTTAACAGGCATACATGAATTATTTTAGTATCGAACTTTCCAACCATTTCAATTCATAGCGATAACGCTCTTAGCTGGAAGCTTACATCAGTATAAAAGTGTATTGACCGACGAATGAAACTTCCTAAATTCATGACCCTCTTGTATGATAAACTGTTTTGTGCTTTGTCTATGTATAGGGCCCAACCGACTCGCTTGTCTTTGATCTATGCAATGTGCTTCCCTATTGAGCTGTATTATGCGAACTATGTAATGTGCTTTTCAACTGAGCAATACTCTGTGTGAGTATAGCCGGTAATGTAATAGCATAATCCGATGAGTCCAATAACAATATACAGACACGGATCCAAACAAAAAAAATAATGCTTGGTAGAGATGGGCACAATGCTTTGAGGTTACTGGTGTCGATCTCAATAGAACGATAATAATAATATGTATATTAGCCGATCGCAGAATACGTACTTTCTGCTATTCGCAATGAACAAATGGTAATTGTTCACTTGTCCCATCTGTATTTATAACCTTATTATCATCATACCTATATAGCATAGGCGATGAGAAAGCACATTGCATATGCATATACTTTTGCTATTGAGCTGTTAATTGTGCGCATCCAACCATGCATAACAATGGATCCTATAATGTTGATACGTTTGAATGAATGATATATAATCATAATGCTTAGTTCAATGCGATAAAAGCTCAATGCTTGCATTCTTTTGATATTGGCATTATGGGTATTTACCATAATAATTCATGCTTCATCAAATGAGATCTTTTAGAATATAATTTACACAATGATACGAACCGTTACGTGTCACGCGCTTTTGTCATTGAACGATGCAATGTGCTTCCCTATTGCTTTCGTCATTGAACTATGCAATGTGCATTTAAATGTCAATGAACTATGATATGTGCTTTTGATGTACTTAGTCATTGAGTGTTTCATTCATTGAACAATGGAATGTATTTTTTATCTAAAAACAATGCAATGTGCTTTGTCATAGAACTATTCATAATGTAGGGTATTTATTAAAAGCAGAAACAATCTTAATGCATTATATGTGCTTTCTCATTGCGCACAGTACCACGAATGTTTATCGTGACTGATCACATCTTTCTGTCCCACACTTTAGAGATCGGCTAATAATTACAACCCACAGCAATGTGAAACAATTCTAGCATCTTTCTGTGTTCATAATTTACTGTATTGCGATTTCCAAAAGCCACGTTACTCGTTCAGAGAAACGAATGCCCGCATAAATCATCATTACTAAAAATAATATTAAATATAGCATGAATTAACAGCAAACTTAACAGCAAAGGCCGTTGCACATTTCTCTGAATAAAGCAAAGGCCGACATTGACGTAGCATATTTATCTGTCGTAATATGCTTTGTTCAGAGAAATATGCAACGTCAATGTCGGCCTTTGCTTTATTGTACAACGTGAATGCCGGCCTTTGCTGTTACGTTTGCTGTTAATTCATGCTATATTTAATATTGTCATGGGCGTTGCTAGTTATTTTTATAGTACCCTATAAGCATCGTAAATGTACGCCCCATGACGTTTACTGTAATGATGATTATGATTCTGTTATCCATAAATATCAGCATGATAGAAGACATTCTCATTCAATTCAGGATCTCAAACGCACGTAACGCGCTGATGTTTCACTGTATAATTAATATGCTAACAGATGATAATAATGAGTCATTAGTAATTCGGCTTGATATAAATAGCCGCTCTCATAAGAGCGCAGGAGTACTGCAAGCATTGAGCTTATATAGAGCAATAACCTCACGAATGAGCACTGCTTCGTTCAATGCGACAAGACATAAGCCTTTACCCATGGAACTTTTCTTAATCATGGAGATAATGATTCATAAAGGTATAAGCAGTAATGTGTGCATTCTCGTTGAATAGATTCCATTCATTATTTGAAGTACGTTTTAATCATCTCCAACCGTATCAAGGCATGGATCAAAAACCGGATAATAACATAACGGGATGTGACCAACAATATAGAGGCAGTCCAACAATGTAGAGGCATGGATGAATGAGTCCAACAATATAGAGGCATGGATTAAATCGTACTTAGTAAACAGATGGGCACTATGCATGTATCGCAACAGCTCCTTTGAGATCGACTAATAATTACAACCCACAGCAATGTAACACCCTATTAACAGTTTCAACAAGTTGCCATCAATAATCATTAAATTTATTCAAATGATTCAAAATAGTTTAACTTGTTGATTGGTTATGATTTAGAACTGTAGAGAGATGCTTTTCTCATTGAACGAATCTAACCCATCATCTGTCAGTTTATTTCAAAGCATTACTGCTATTAAATAATCACAACGTCAATCAATGACGTAAAGCCGTATTAATTAACATTATACTGCATATAAATTATTACAAATAGAGTGAAAACCACGCTTATTATTCCGGATGATTATTTCAAGGGGGAAAGCACAAGGCATATATAATCTCTCCATGATTCCCTTCTCTTCTTGGAATAACCTTTGTTTATGCAAGCACGTTTGTCGGTTGCATAAACAAAGGTTCGTCCTCTTGGTATCGGCCCTTCCCATTGCAGATCATGGCTTCCATCTAAAGAAAGGAGTTTCGTGATGCTTTGTGTTCCACAGTATTAAGAATAATCCCATAGATTTATATGCAGGATAGATGATTTATAACATTCGACGTTAATGGTAGTTTATAACAGCCGAGTAGTAGAAAATATACATTCATGCATTGTACATTTCTCATTACGTGTATGATACATTATTAGTTCTATTTAACGCAATGCCTTTGGAATTAATAATTTGAAGTTACTAGTCAATCTCTAAGCATTCCGTTTAAATTATTTAATATTTCACTTATTCAACTAAGCAATATCAACCACAATTGTTCACAATTTCATTCATATATCAACATGTTGGGATGCATAAAATCATAACCAATCAACAAGTTTAACCATTTTGAATTAAATAATTACCGATGGGCTTGATTAGTAACATGTTAAAATTGTTAACTTACTTAAATGTTGAAACTTAATGTACCATCATATGTAAAGGCCGCGAGATTTAAAATCACCAAGCATAATGATCGTATATCTGTAATGCAGTGCGATATTTAAATTCCCGTTGCATATTTCTCTGAACAAAGCATATTGCCGTAGCATTGTAAATGACGTTGACTGTCTAATGATGATTAAGTTCTATATAAACATATCAATAAAAAAATATCAGCATGTTAAAAGAATGATGCATCAAACATGATTTATGGTTTTCCATTCTATTAAGAATCTCAAACGTACGTAACGGATCGTTTCACTGCGTAAATAATTTTCTAAAACATTTCATTGCTACAACAATGCGTCATTAGTAATTCGGCTTGACTTTGTTACAAATAGTTATAAATCGCCGATCTCAAAAGTGCAGGAGTAATGGTAGCGTTGAGCTTATGTAGAGGAAAGACACTTGTAGAAACCTTTGCTTCGTTCAATGAGGAAAGACACTTGCATGCAATAAGCTATTGTTTATAAACCATTTCCCACGATAGTCCACGTCACTTATCTAAATAATGATTCATAATCGTAAAAGCAGTGATGTGCATCAATATTTAATAGTACAACCACGTACCACTTATTGTTTCCATTGCTTGGAAGTACAAGTCCATTTCAACGTCATCAATGCATGCATGGCCTTATCTTGCATAATGAGATGACACATGGATCCGAAAAAATAAAATTGTACCAATAATGCTGCTTCAGATAAATACTATATCGCTACCGAAGGAAAGAAACCTTTGCTTCGTTCAATGAGGAAAGACACAATAAGCTATTGTTTATAAACCATTTCCCACGATAGTCCACGTCACTTATCTAAATAATGATTCATAATCGTAAAAGCAGTGATGTGCATCAATATTTAATAGTACAACCACGTACCACTTATTATTTCCATTGCTTGGAAGTACAAGTCCATTTCAACGTCATCAATGCATGCATGGCCTTATCTTGCATAATGAGATGACACATGGATCCGAAAAAATAAAATTGTACCAATAATGCTGCTTCAGATAGATACTATGCATGAATGTATCGCTACCGCTCCTTTACATAACCCACTTATTACATCCCGCAGCGATGTGAAACCGTATATTCATGCATAGTAGCGTTTATAATCCACTGCATTACACATAAGATGACTAGTTCAGAGAAAAGGAAAATTAGCAATGGGCGCATACCGACATCCAATATTTTAATAAAAGGTATTAAACTGTGATCAGTTGGGATGAACATTCATGCTGCTGTGTTCAATGAGAAATACACATTATGCATTATGATTGATTCAGGTGAATATGCTCTTAATCATTTCGAAACAATTACCATCCCCTATATATATATAGTTCTGTAACAAACCACTTGTATAAAAAAAGCATATTGCATTATTTAATGAAGAAAACGATTTATTATCAATGGCACATTGTATAGTTTAGTGATAAAAGCTCATTTCACATGACACAGTTCAGTATAGCTCAATGGTGAAGCAAATTGTATAGTTCATAGACAAAAGCGTGTCGAACGTAATGGATCGTTTCACAGTGTAAAGATCTCATTGTTTTAAGATTGATAAAGCATGAATTATTTTTAATACGGCATGAATTATTATTAATACGGTATGTAAATCAGATTGGCTATTAACAACAAAGTCAAGCCAAATTACAAATGAAGCAGCAATAAAACAGTGAAACGAAACGATACGTACGCATGAGATTCTTAATTGAATAATGATTTATCATTCTACTATCACGCTGATAAATTAATAGATAGCTGAATCATCATTTCAGTAATCGTCATACGCAATCCTTAGTGCTACGGTAATATGCCTACTGAAGTATGCAATGTGAATCTCGAACTGCGAATGATAATAATAGATCATTGCCAGGAATCAATTATAAAACGAGCCTGCCAATTATAATTTAATCGATTCATAACATTTAAATTGTTGAATAGTACTGATTTTAAGCATTGCAGCCGAACTGTACTTGCAATTAGCTTTCTATTTAAATGTTACATTACTATATTACACGGTAATAATCGTAACAGATCATAAAGTTATGCCAATTCTTTACACGAAACATTGTTTATTACAGTAGAAGTATGCCCACATACATATTTTAAACGTAGCAATTAAATTGTGATCGATTGTGGTTAAAAGCGCTCACAATGCTTAGTTCAATAAAAGCAATGCTTTTGATTGGCTATTAACTATGTCGCCCGTAGATCGTTTTTGGGGTTCTACGTTGGCGTCGACGGTTCATCATGCGAATCAACGAATGGCTCGTTATACTTCATTTGATGGTTCATTGCTACAAGGACAATGTAGTGATATACATGCTGTAAGTTCCAACTATGCTGGATTGCGTTAAGCCGAACTAATAATGGGATATGTACAATGCATGCATATATAATTTCTTCTATTCCTTTGAATTGTTTGTTTTAAACTACCAGTAACGTTAAGTCATTTTTCCTGTAAGCAATTGCATTATTGATACTGTGAAATGCAAATTTCACCATGCTGAAAACAAAAAAGCCCAGTGCCACTTTTCCACTGTTCTTTTGAGATGGAACAATGCTCATTACGCAAGCAATACTGATATCAATCTAACAGATAAAAGCCACGCTTATTTTTATAATTAGTATTTCAAGGGGGACATTGCTAATATAATATTGATTAATTTTATCAGATGAATGAAATCGTGAACAACTGCGTTTAAAAGCTCCAACGTACAGTGCTAAATTTAATATGATAAGAGCATTGCCTATTAATAACTGAAGTTCTAATAACAATGTTGGCAGTATATTGACTTTTTAACCGATCTCAAATAATCAATGGGATATATAATGAATTTCCATCTTGAAATAATCATCCAGAAAAATAAGCGTGGCTTTTCACTTTCATTAGCAATTATCAATGTGCTGTTCGTATCCTAGAATCAAACGGCTCGACGTTATTGTTTGCATTGAGCACTGGTGAAGCAAGCATTGTGCTTTGTTGTTTTAAGCATGACGAAAGTAGCTTATCATTGTATTATTAATAATGGCATAGATTTAAATACAGGATAAATGATTTATAAAATTGGACGTCATTGGTATTTTATAGCAGCCGATTCAAAAAAATAGTTGAAATTGTACATGCAAATGCGCATTGTATACACATTTTTTATTTTGTGTATGATACATTAAGAAGTTCGGCTTAACGCAATGGCTAAATACATCACTACAGCATATACGGTACGGAATTTCTGCTACAGTTATCCATGTAGTAATGGCTGCATGCATATTACTGGTTATCCATTCGCAGTTTCGCTGGATGAACCGACGCCGAACAATAACGCCCGACATTGTTTTTAGAAGTTAATAGCCATCTCTTGCATTGCGGTTAACTAATTGAACTAAGCATTGATCAGAGCTTATAACCACAATTGATCACAATTTCATTCATCTTTTTAAAAATAAGAATGTGGTCATCCTTCGACTGATCAAATCGTCATAATTTAATCGCAGTAATGCTTCTAAACAATCATAACAGTCCTGACAAGATGACGACGGGTTACACTAAACTCCCATTACGTCGTTCAATGAGCAAAGCACTTTGTAAACAGTTCTGCTGCATAGACTAAAAATAATAACCAATCAACAAGATTATTTATTGGCAACTTGACGAAACTGTTAATAGGGTGTTACATTGCTGTGGTTTGTAATTATTAGCCAATCTCAAAGGAGCTGTTGCGATACATGCATAGTGCTCAACTGTACCAAGTATAATTATCCATGCCTCTATATTGTTGGACTCATCCATGAAGCTATTATTCAGTTGTTGATCCAAGCCGTGCGGCGATGATTATAATGAACTTCAAACGATCTGAAATAACACATTGAATGTGTTTTCCTAATTGTATTATTAAATGCTAATGCATCTCACTGCTTATACCTTTATGAATCATTATCTCCATCATTACCCATGACCGTTGGTAACGTGGTTGTTGGTTTATAAAAAGCAACGCTCATTCATGAGGTTATTACTATAGATAAGCTCAATGCTAGCATAACTCCTCTTTTTGAGATACCAGCTGTTTATAACTGCTATCAAGCCGAATTACTAATGATGCATTATTACAGCATTATCATCATTTAGGAAATTATGTATAAAGTGAAACAGTAAACGCGTTTGGGATCCTTCATTAAATGAGAATAGCAGAATTTATGAATGATATATCAGTCTTCTATCATGCTGATGTTTATCATGGGCATACATTTTCGATGCTTAGTACTACATCTTTTGTTTAAACATTGTACGTCGTGGGCGATGCTAATCATTGTGGTTATGCGCGCATTCTTTTCTCTGGACAAGGCATCTTGTAACGTGGCTTATTACAATGGAAATCTCAATACAGTAGATTGTAAACACATAAAGATTGTACAATGCATGAATTACACTTTGCTGTGGGTTGTAATTATTAGCCGATCCCAAAGGGAGTTGTTGCGATAATAGATCCAGTAGATTGCAAATACAGAAAGATATGATCAGTCACGATGAACATTCGTGGTACTGTGTTCAATGAGAAATGAACATATAATGATGTATTATGATTGTTTCAGTTGAATCTGTTTTTAATAATTTCGAAATACTTAGCATACCATATATTTATGAATAATTCTATGACAAAGCACATTGCACTGTCTTAGACAAACATACATTCCATAGTTCAATGAATAAAACACTCAATGACTAAGCACATTGACAAAAGCACATACCATTGATTCATTGACAAATGCACATTGCAATAGTTCAATGACGAAAGCACATAGTATGGTTGAATGAAAAAAAGGATGCACATTGCATAGTTTTTTTGACAAAAGCTTGTCGAACGTACAAGGGTTCGTATCATTGTGTAAATTATATTCTAAATTTAGAATTGAGTCGCAAAAAAATTGATGAAGCCAAAATTATTAATATAATGCTCATCTAATGCCAATTCCAAAAGAGCAGGTTATTGTTAAGCATTGGACTTTTATAGCATGGAACTAAGCGTTATGATTATATATCACGACTTTTTCACTATAATGACTTTATTCTCATTCATCCAAATGTATCAACATGTTAGGATCCATGTTTTGCAAGGTTCGATGTGATTAACAGCTTTTCTTTTGAATAGCAAAAGTATAGGCATATGCAATGTCTTTCTCATTTACAATGCTATGTATTATAAACAGCGCATTCACAAGTACAGAAATATTTTCAAATTTAGTGTTACTAGGGACAAGCCGGCTTGTTCAGACAATTACCATTTGTTCTGTGCGAATAGCAGAACGTATGCGTTTTGCGAACGGCAAATATACATTGTATTATTATCGTTCTATTGTTGATCAATAGAACGATAAATCGAGAGGTATCCATGCGTTGTGCCCATCTGTACCAGCATTATTTGTACTTTTTTTTCTTGGATCCACATCTGTTTATAGTTGTTGTACTCATCCCATTATGCTACTACTGTATTGCCGGCGATACACACACCGAGTATAGCTCAATAGAAAAGCACATTGCACGCATTGTACAGCTCAAGAACATTGCATGCATTATACCATTGTTCAAAACTCACGTCTACTACAATGGATCCTGAAATCGATCCGTATTAGATCAACTACATTGTGAATTATGATGCGATTTAAATTCTCGGATCAACAATAATAGCTCGTTTACTACAGGTGTTTGTTGAGATATAATGAATAATGCATCATTAAGGTTCCTGGAATCAACACATTGTATGTTTGCTGTAAACAGTTTAACAAGATGCTCATGAAGCCCTTCTAATTATTCAAAATGGATTATTTAAAACATAACTGTAGCAACGTACGTGCTTTTCTCATTGACGGACGCAATGTAAATCTACTTTACTTGCTTTAAACGATAATAATCATATATAGACCAAGCCGTGATACATGATGACGATAGATTACACAAAACAGTTTATTACAGTAGGATGACCACATCCTCAGATGTTGATAAATTTAAACAGATGATGCATTATCATCTTATGATGAATGCAGTCCCAAGGCCCCGAGATTTACATTCACATTGCATATTTTTCGCGAAGGCCCGAGATTTACATTCACATTGCATATTTTTCGCGAAGGCCCGAGATTTACATTCACATTGCTTATTTCTCTGAACAAAGCATTTTGCGTAGTATTAAGCATCGCTTACTCTAATGATGATTCAGTTTATCTATACACATATCAGCATGCTAGAACAATGAAATATCATGCATGATAATCCAATGAAGAATTTCAAACGTACATAACGGATCGTTTTACTGTATAAATAATATTCTAAAAGATTATAATAATGCTGTAATAATGAATCATTAGTAGTTCGGCTTGACGTTGTTGATTGTGGATATAACAAGAGAGCAGAATACTATGCTAGCATTGAGCTTATATATAGTGTAATAACCTCATGCGAACGCATCATGTTAATACATTTGGATGAATGAAAATAAGATATTTTAAATATAATTTACACAGACAAACGTTCCGTTACGTCCGACGCGCTTTTGTCAACTATGCAATGTGCCAACCTATACAGCTATACTGTGCGAACTGAGTATGGCATAGTTCAATGACGAGAGCTCATAGTATGCATAGCTCAATAGAAAATCACTTACATAGTACTGAGTTCTGTCATACATTCATGATGCTTAGTACGATACAATATGATTTATTATGCAATCGTCTCTGAACTGCATTAGTCATAAGATGATAATGCAAATTATAGTTCCAGAAATCAAGTTTGTTGTAAATTAGTTATTATTAGCAACACCTTAAAGTTGCTAGACAAAAATATCATGCGGAACAACTTGCTCACAAGAAGCAAAGTGAGACCTGCTATGTATGGTCTAGCAATCTACCTAATCAAAGTGAGGTTAAGACGACCATATAGGCTGTTCAGCATTTGGGATTTGTGGTGTTTATTCGATCAGCCAGTTTTTAGGCCAGCTGCGACAAAGCCAGCCTCGTCTCTTTGCCCCAACAACCATAAAACTCCACCACCATTGCAACGCAGCGCCATCCCAACTCTGCACACTTCGCGTCATTGTTCCTATATTTGCTTTACTCTGTTGCCTTTGCTGCTGTCCCGGGTAATAGGCCTATGCCCGATTAAGCAATATGTAAAGGATTAAGCGGGGATGTAGCACTGAGACATCAAAAGCAGCAGATGGTTATTATTAATTGATCTCATAAGCATGAGATACACCATACATGGTACATATATCTCATTGCATTGAATCGAACTGCATTTAAGACTCATATGGCCATACCTTTCGGTGATTTATGATATGTCCTTTGCATCCCAATAGAACGATAATAATATGTATACCACCCGATCTCAAATGTAACTGTGCTTATCGCACAGAACCAAATGTAATTGTTCAGAAAGGCTCTTGTCCTAATTTGAAACATTTCTGTAATTTATTAAGATATTAATTCTGTCATCATCCTTGAGTATAGATTATTAATACCGCGTCCGCGAGTGAAGTGGGTAAATTTAGGCCATTTTTGGGGGAAGTAAAAAAACTAAAAGGTCCGCTGATGAGTATATTTGTTTTCAATAACAGGAATGTGAAAGTACAACTCTTGAGACGACATTGGATGCATTTTGTGAGAGATCATTCAGCTCGCTGGATGCTACAAATGCGGCGATATAAAAGGGGTCCGTTCCGATGAAACCTTAATTCATCATCGTCGAAAAACGGCAGTAATCACATTGTATAAGCCAAGTTGCACTTTTACACATTTCAATTGATTTTCAGTCGTACGCAATGTATTTTTTAAACTGTATGCATGTGT
Source organism: Eunapius fragilis (assembly GCA_963681505.1). Classification (NCBI taxonomy): domain Eukaryota; kingdom Metazoa; phylum Porifera; class Demospongiae; order Spongillida; family Spongillidae; genus Eunapius; species Eunapius fragilis. The sequence continues at coordinate 9,048,311 of OY811971.1, read as the reverse complement.
TCTGTCGTGTCTATAGTACCGCATGCGGTTTAACTTCGCTGCTTTGCACGCTGCTTTGCGAGTCTGCATGCATATGTAATTTTTATTTCAGGGAAACCAAGAGCTGCATTGATATAGATGGCTTATGCATGCTTATGCATAAATTTACAGTAAAGAAGGCAAGGGGTGTAAAATGATAAAATGATAAGCGTAGTACCGAACTAGTTTATTTAAAGTGCGTGAATCAAAACTGTGATAGTTGCAGCTGTTATAAATTACAATGTGAACATAGTGTAAAAGGTTACTCTACTTTTATTACAACTAGTACCTGTGATTCTGTTGCTAGCGGATCTTTTAGTTTTTTAGTTTCCCCCTAATTCGAACCCACTTTACTCGTGGACAATGCAGTGAATGAGAAGTTTTATATTTCATAGCATGGCATGCACATTGCATTAAGCGTATACTTTTTTTTATTGAAAATAAGAGCTGTTAATCACATCTAACCATTCGAATGCATGGATCCTAACATGTTGACACATTTGGATGTGTGAAAATAAAATTATTTGCGAGAAGCCATGATATATAATCACAATGCTTAGATGCTCAATGCTTGCTCTTTCTTATTCATGATTCTAGAATATATAATTTACACTGTGAAACGAGGCGCTTTTGTCACATTGAACTATGCAAGGATCTGAGCGAACTATGCAATGCGCTTTTCTATTGAGCTCTTCTATGGGCTTTCGTCGATGAGCTATGTAATGTGCTTTTGTCAATGAACTATGCAATGTGCTTTTGACATTGAACTATATACTATAAAGAACTATAAACTATGTATTTTCTTCATTGAAATACTATGCGATGTGTTTTTGTCTAAAAACTATGCAATGTTCAGAAAGGCTTCTTGTCCCTAATAAAACTAAACACTTGTTGACCTTATTACACTTGTTGACCTTATCACACTTGTTGACCTTATTAATCTGTCAATATTGATTATTAAAATGCAGTGAATGCGATGTCTTAGATTGGCATTATAATAAACTTATTCATGATTCTAGAATATGTAATTTACACGGTGAAAAGATCCGTTACGTCCGAAGCGCTTTTGTCACACTGAACTATGCAAGGATCTTCTGTAAGAGCAAACTATTAATTTTATATTGAGCTATTCTATGTGCTTTCGTCATTGAGCTATGCAATGTGCTGTTGTCAATAAACTATGCATGTGCTTTTGACTTTGAACTATATACTATGTATTTTCTTCATTGAATGAACTATGCAATGTGTTTTTGTCTAAAAACGATGCAATGAGCTTTGTCATAGAACTATATGGCATGGTGAATTTATTTTAAGCGCATATTCAAATGATGCAATCATTACTTATTATGTGTATATTTCTCATTGGACACAGCACCATGAATGTTTATCCTGACTGATCGCTTCATAAATGGATGCTGTTACAGAACTGGAGACACCAAACAACATGGCTTCCGCTCTTCCCGGGATGTCACTGCAACCTCCGCATTTTTTTCTCTGAACTAGCGATTTTAAGTAACGTGGCTTTTGACAATGTAAATCGCAATCGTAATAAAATGGATCCAGTAGATAGATTATGCTACATTGGCATGATATAATGTTACATAGCAATGGGTTGTAATTATTAGCCGACTTCTAAGGAGCTGTTGCGATACATGCATAGTGCCCATATGTACCAAGCATCGTTGGTACGATTTCTTTTAGGATCCATGTCTGTATATTGTTGTTGGACTCGTACCATTATGCTATTATTCGGTTGTTGATCCATGCCTTGATACGGTTGGAGATGATTATGGAAGTGTTCTTCAAAAGAACGGATTATTTATGAGATGTTAACTCTATAACCATAATTATTGACAGGCTTCATTACTGACTTTTTAAAATTGTGAACAGCAATCTTAAATTATGTTGAACTGATGCATATGCATTATCATCTTATGATGAATGCAGTGCAAAGGCCGCGAGATTTACATTGACATTGCATATTTCTATGAACATAGCATACAATTACTATAAGATAAGACAGTATCATTCAATAACAAAAGCACATTTTTTACTGACGAAAGCACATACAGTAGAAAGGCATATTGCATTGTTCGTTATTAATAGCCTATCTGAAGTATTGCTCTTATTATATTGAACTAAGCATTGTGATCGTTTATCAGCGTTATTAACCGCAATTGATCTCGATTTCATTCATCTGATACAAGTGCTTCCTTTTATCTGCAGCTCTAGCAGCCGCACCAGATGACATGCCCGCTTCCAGAACTAACGATGAATTTAGCAAAGATGTCACACTGATGTCAAATGCTGCAGAGGCACTGCCATCCTAGTTGGAGACTATGCATCAGCTCGTCTAGTATTTGACTTGTCCAGCCCCCAGCCACAATTCAACCTCATGATAAAGATGCATGGCAAAATTTGTTGAACAATGCAATTTGAAGCATGCTGTGCCTGATTGTTACATCCCCTTCACACTTGCAGGTTGTACAGTGATGGCCTAAAGTGTCCAATGCTTTGTCAGGATAAAGAGGACAAACTAGAGGATTACCATCATGAGATGCTGTGGCTAATGCCAAACCACAGTCTAGGTGATAGCAGTCGGAAACATGCGGTTGCAGGTCTTCAGCCTAAACTATCCTGATGGTACAACAGTTAACCAGACAGATGCATGTCGCGATGATGTAGAAAGTAACCGTGCTTTATCAGCAGACGAAGAAGCATTAAGGAGGTTGTTTAACTGAACATCTTCTAGCCTGTCTGACACGTGTCTCTGGAGAAAGTGTATGTACAATATTATTAACAGAGAGTGCATCAGAGGGAGGCACAAATGTACTGTACTATGTAATGGCAGAAGCTAAATGGCAGTGAGTAGATGTTGCACTGTTAGAATTGCTCAGTGATGCCATGTAAGCAGCTGATGAATGGTGCGCAAGTGAACGAAGCCCTAATCCACCTCTACACAGACTGAGTCGAGCCTGATGCCAGGCTTGGTCTGGAGTGTCAACACCTGTACTCTTGGAGAAAAATAGACGAATGTCACAGTCAAATTCTTCCAAAGCGTTAATTAAAAGCAAGTGAAGGTGGAGTGACTCTGGCATGATGGGATAGTTTCAAAAACCCAGCACACTGGCACAGTAACGTAAATGCCACATGGGGATCAATGCTTCCTATCTCCTCTAAACTAGATTCCTAGGAGTGCACGAGCTGCAAAATGCTTTTTGACAATTTATTGCTGCACTCCGCATCACTGACTGGGGCTCCCAAAATCTCAAAATGTGGGATATTGGAGTTAGGGATTGTAGAATTGATGTGTCTTTACCAAATAGCTCACATTTTGTATGTTCACATGTAAGCCAAGATCTGGACCCATGTTTTGTATGATATCCAAAGCTCTCAATTTGACACTGCACCAGAATTCCTTCATCAAGGTAATAATAATTGCATAGAATACTAGATAAATGATTTATATAATTGGTAGTTTATAACAGCCGAATCAAAAGAACAGTAGAAATTATACATGCATGCATTGAACATATCCCATTACGTGTATGATACATTTATTAGTTCGGTTTAACGCAATAGCTTTGGAATTAATAAATACATCATTTCAGCATAGTCGTACCTTCCAGCATGCATATTACTACAGTAGCATTGAACCATCTAATAAACTATAACTTATTTAATGAGCAATTCGTAGATTCATACTTCGAGACGCCCGTTAACGTCGAACCCCAAAAGCGATCTATTGGTGACATTGTAATTGTAATTAGAGTTGACAGCCAATCGCAATTGATCACAATTTCATTCCTATGTTTAAAATGTGAACATGTTAGGATGTGGTCATCCTTCTACTGTAATAAACAATGGTTCTTGTAACGTATCGTCATCATGTTATGATCTGTTATGATTGTTATCGTGTAAAGCAGTAATTGCGTCGTTCAATGAGAAAAGCTCATTGCAAGTATTTATACAGTTTTGGCGGGCCTGCTGTGATCTATAGATCGAAAAACGCCTACATGTAGGCGAAATTTTAGCCTACGTGTAGGCGTTCTATTGCAATGTATGGTCCTCGCATTCAATGCTGTATAAAACTGTGAACTCGAATAAAGTAACACTTAAGCATAGGGCTTCGTTTTAAATTCGCTTTGGAGCTTATTCAAATATCGGCTCTGTAGATACACGATCGAGATGGAGGAGCGTACAAAAATTGCCTACGATCTTGACGAAAGTGAGTATAAAAGTTGGAAATCGTGTGTATTTGGCAAATATAGTTAAAATTATATATGCCTATCAAGTGAAGAATGCTTCTAGTAAGTTTTTTTACAAATCGGAACAACTCCAGCTAAATGAGGGGCGTGCCCCAACAGAGCGTTCGTAGCACTAGCAGCACGCTGGCGTTGTTTTCTGCCGCCAGCTTGCAAGCAGCCCTCTTTATTATATTGGTCCTTATAATTTCAAGCGTTGGCTATTTGTACATTGTTTGGAATAAAGCGATCTGCAACTTGTTAAAATTGTTAAAATTGTTAACAGCAAACATAAAATGTGTTGATTCCAGGAGCATTACCATCTTATGATGAATGCAGTGCGAGATTTTTAATTCCAATTTCATATTTCTCTGAACAAAGCATATTGCCGTTGTACTAAGTATCGTAAATGACGTTTACTTAAATGATGATTCTGTTATCTATCTATAGACATATCAGCATGTTATCAGAATGATGTATCATTCATGAATTATGCTTTTCTCATTCAATTAAGAATCTCAAACGTTCGGAACGGATCGTTTCACTGTATAAATAATATTCTCAAAAGATTTTATTGCTGCAACAATGCTTCATTAGTAATTTGACTTGTTAGTAGTTATAAATAGCCGATTTCACTTACCGTATTAATAATTAATACTTCATCAATATTAAAGCAATAAATTCACACGTTGATACGAACGTGACGTCCGACGCGCTTTTATCAATGAACTATACATTTATTTAAATGATTCAAAATGGTTAAACTTGTTGATTGGTTTTGATTTTAAGCCTATGCAGTAGAAATACTTGCAATATGCTTTTCTCATTGAACGATACAATGTTTTTCTACATTACTGCTTTACACAATAATAATCATAACAGTTTCTATTATGATGACCGATAGGTACGCGAAACTGTTTCTTACAGTAGGATGAAAAATGAAATATCGTTTATTTCGTCAATATAATGAACAGTGCTCAATCCAAAGCAGAATAATGGTCTAGAAGCAGTCCCGACCTGTCTCGAATCACCGGAATCGACCCCTTCGAGACAGGTCGGGACTGCTTCCAGACTATTATTCTGCTTCAGATTGAGCACTGTTCATTATATTGACGAAGACAACGATATTTCATTTTTCAATATGTTGCAACGCGCTCTATAGATTTAGACCACAAATAGAATTCCATCACGTGAAACATTGCCAATTGAGCCTTCCAAGTATAAATAGAAATACGAGATATTGAAATGTGGAAAAGTACACGGACCCATTGCGTCAAACAGAACTAATTAATGAATCATACACGTAATGAGAAATGTACAATGCATGCATGTATAATTTCTACTACTGGGCTGTTATAAACTACCAATAACGTCAAATTATCCTGCTTATAAATCTATGGGATTATTTTTAATACTTTGAAAAGTTACTTTCACCATGCTTAAAACAACAAAGCACAACGCGACAAGTGTTCTTTTGAGATCGGCTGTTGCTCAATACAAAGAAACACGTCGAGCCATATTGATTCTAGGATACTAACATCACACTGCATTTTGATTATTGCTAATAGAGTGAAAAGCTACGCTTATAATTCTGGATGATTATTTCAGTAAAGCACATTGCGTACACACCATTGTTTATTTGAGATCGGCTATATATTCGATCTAAGGTCAACATTGTTATTTTCTTATAATGAAATAATAACATCGCAAGGTTCAAGTATGCACTTCGTAAGGTTCAAATATGCACATACAATTATAAATTATTATAATTAGAAAATAATAATAATCAGATTACAAAGTACAATAGCTATTGCAGCTGTGTGTTTATATAACAACCCTTTGAAGTGGTTGTTCCTTATTCGGTAACTTTCCCATACATTGAGGTATGTTTGCCGAAAAGTGGGTTGTCGGTACCAGAATTCATACAACACATCTCCGTTATATTCTCTATCCAACAGTGTTTACATTATCACTCTAGCATGCATCGTTTGTCTGCATCAGTCAAAGGAAGTTGGTTGTTCCTTAATAGGTTCCTTTGCTCTATATGGTGAATAAAAACCTTGAGTTATCATATGGCAAGTGACCTCTTTTTTGTAAAGAAAACATTAAACAAGTTTCATATTTAACCCTTTCATCACCCTGAAATAGGCATAGTTCAGTTGTGCTAAGGAGCTTCAATATTTGATGTCTGATATACCAGCATCTGCACTGTGGTGGCAAAGATGTGAGCTCTCCAGTTGCAATTTTTGGTAAAAAAACAATTATTCAGGAAGATATACTTCGTAAACCATTAAAGTTATTAATAGGCATAATTAACATCTTTTTAAAGCAAACAAACGTGAGAAGTTGCATCAAGACCTGAAGATGTGAGAGCCAAAAGTGATTGACATAATGGATTGACCCAAAGGTGTATGGGGAATACATGTAGCCTCTCCCGATGGGCAAGCTTACAGCATTCCCACCTATAGTGGGCGTGGACCCCTCCCACACCTTGTGCCCCAAATCCTGAATATGCCACTGTTTCATCACCTCCCATACATGCTAAATGTGACCATCCCCTTCAATATGTGCTTAGAGTGTGTGCGCACACAAAGGTCTTTTCATCCCTCAATGGTACCATTACACATGGTACCTTTCTGAAAAGTGATATGTGCAGTCCCAGGCAGCAATTCATGTTTTTGTGATGTGCAGGCAAGACTTCTCTATAACGGAAGCCTTTCATGTACATGTACTTGTCACTGTGAATATTACTGCTACCTTACCAGAATAGATGTGGTAAGTCTGGGGCACTGTGCTACAGTCCCTGAGAATAGCTATTGCATTCAAACTCAACTGCACCCATGGCTTCATATGCATCATATTGTTTCAAAGAAATGGCCCACACAGACAGGACCACACAAGCATGTAGTGCAGGCTATGGGATACAAACATGTAATGTAGGCTAGCATCAACTAGTTATCTAGTTTTAGACTATGAGACATGATCATGTACATAGTGAAAGGCATGAGGTTATGAGACATAAGCAGGCATGAGATAGGACGTGTCTGTATGTGAAGGTGTGATATGCATTTGAAAAAAATAACGCTAAAATGTGAGTGGCTAATACACCTTTGTGTGCAGAGCATAACGCAAAATAGAAGGGTTGCTTTTCGGCTTTAACCTGACCACACCACCTCCCCCCCTGTGAACACATAGTGAATGGCATGCATATGGTCACATCAACATGTAGTAGAGGCAATGAGACACAAGTATGTACAATGTAGCAGTGACAGATTCAGGATTTGGGAGGTGGGAGGGGGGGGGGGAGGCACAAGGTGTGGGAGGTGTCCATGCCCACTGCAGCTTGGAACACTGTAAGCTCGCCAATCAGGTGAGGCCCTGCCCCATACGCCTTTGCAATTGTGGTGTTTCAGCATTAAAAATCTCATAGCAAATTGCAATGGATACTATTTATTTTAAGGGGAGGGAGCTAGGGCTCCCCCCCCCCCCCCCCCCCCCAGGTCTGCTACTGTGTAGTGGGGACTAGGAGACCTGGGCATTTAGGGGAAGAACAGGACCCATCTACGTTGGTACCACATTTGAACCGTTGTGTTTAACTTAATGTATTGTTTAACATCAATGCTGTTATTGCAGTTACAACTATGGTACACACTAATGAGTACAGAATAATCAAGGTTTGCTAAAAATATGAATCACATTCGGCATGGCATATTCTAAACTAGACCTCTTTGCATCCAACATTGCTTTTTACATGATGGCTTTCTTCATGAACAATCTGCAAATTTACATCTTGTTTTGGCTTCTGGTCCGTCCACCAACTGTCCACAACAGTTTGCTGAACTTGAAACACCTTACTACACATTTTTCATTTACAGTTCACACACCTAGACATGTGCCTTTTTAATTTTTGTGATAAAGTGGGAACTGAAAATGCTCCATTATCATAGCATAAGCTGCATATTTTATGACCACGCATCAGTGCATGATCTATTAAACAATGTGGGTCTTTTAAAACAAACTTTGATTTTATGCAGCTTAACCTTTGTGATGCAAAACAGATGGCTATTAAGGTACCAAATATTATCAAGCATCCTCCAAAGTCTTTGATCATTAAAAAAAAAGGAAAGGTAAGTTTTGTTCAAGGGTGTAGGTGCTGCATTCTTTCTCGTGGCTTTGTACTACTCTGTTCCCATTCTACGTGATATTCTAAGTAATGAATACTTTAACCATTACTGCCTTCTGGTCATTAGTCACATTCTGCTAAGTGTGGCAATATAACAGAAGACATGCTATTCCTAGCAGAAGAATCTTTGCACAAGTTCTATTTGTAGCCCAAACCTTTACAGTGAGTCATTTTTTATGAATCAAATTACAAATTTTATTGTTCTACATTTAAATAGGTGTCAAATTGACTTCAATGAATGTACACCTCTTAAGCCATTAGGTGCTTTATACAAAAGCTTGGGGTCCAATATGGACCATGTCATCGTTTCCATTAGAATCTATGACCTTTGTTGTAAGGAAACACTTTCATGGAACAAGAGAAGTAGCAACATAGAGGTATTCATGCTATTATCTGCAACTTCTTTGGTGATACGGATTGCACAGAACTTCTGCAGGCTTCAACGATTATTGGTACACAATTATAATCCAGTTTTAAGTGATGATGGAAGGTAGCCATGAGGGTCACATATAATGCGCGCATATGCTTTTCACATGCAGCAGGCACATGAAGACATTAATATGCCTTAGGAGCTGAAATAAACTTATCAAACGAGTAGCCTACTGATTTGCAAACATTCGTGCTTAATTTTATGGAAACAGATTATGGAAACATTACATCATGCAAAGCTTTTACCAGAGCTTGCATTAATGGTTGCATCTTCTATCATTCAACTTCATATGGAAGAGTCACAAAGCAAAACAGCCACAGTTATATTCCATGATGACTCAAGGGATACGTATTTATCTGGGAAAGTGAAATATTTTGTGTTGTCACAAATGCTACTCCAAAGATTATCGATATGTGCAATTATAGAAGAGTTTGATGAGATCCCAACAACCATACAGTATGTCCACCCACTGCAATGGAAATTCATAGTAAAAAGATGATATTCTGTACTGTTATGACAAAACATGTGTAGAAAGAGATTCATCAAAGCAGAGCAGTTGGTATCATTATGCATACAAATAAAGATGACTAATGATTAGTAGTCTGTCATAGTGAAACTTCCCAATAGAATGGATTTTTAAATTAGCATGGATTTTCAGTATAATGTGAACATGTAGGTTGTAAAATGATTTTTTAATTTTAAAAAACACTTTGTATTATGCTGAACTGAGATTGATCAAAATAAAGTTATTACACATTCATCTTATGTATGAACATGTCACAATACCTACACTAGACACGTGTCTGGGAGGAAGCAGGTCTTCTTACCACCACCACCAAGTTTATTGTGATCTGGCCCTAGCAGTACATGAGGGCAGAGTCTCAGTATTTATCGTTATTGTACTTAGTAATCTGATTATAGTTATTGTTTTTTCTTATTATTTTGGCGATTAATACACTAGACAGTATTGTTTATATTATTTGCTGTGGGTTTTATTTGCTATGAACTTTGTCCGAGCAACCATAAGAACACTGGGCATGAGGGCCACATACCAAAGGTGTCCCATACTGTATTCCAAGCATGGAATGTGACCCCCAGCTTCAGGGACATGGGTGGGTTGGATGTGTATGACATGTGTGTGTTCATATGGATGTGTTTGTGTCACACAATACATATCACATGATAACATGTAGAGATAATGAATTTCATATTCATGGCCTTGAGAACTTCCTTAATACATTGATACATGCATTGCCAATGTTACCATTAACCCTTTAGTAGAGCACACTGGTCACCCCTAGTCCATAGGTGTACATTGCTCTCATCACACACACCTGGACATGTAGTGTTAACAATAATTCATCCTCTAAATACACAAACAGTCAATTCAGTGGTGCATGATCTGTTGTAAAGTTTGTTGTTAATTCTGACACCTGTCACACTACCCATGACCCCACCCACCAAAGGTCACTTGAATTGAGTGACCCCCCATTAGGAGGAAAGGTCTCGCTGCATGAAAAGGTTAGAGAACTAGCCGTACTTGGAACGTCGTGGGAAATTACACACCTGTGTGCTTAAAAATGAATTGTCACTCACCAAGGTCACTTGACTCGAGTTGACCCCTACAAGGAGGAAAGATCTCACTGCTTGAAAACCTTTTTAAGCATGAGATCTTTGGTATGTGGCCCTCATGCCCAGTGTTCATATGGCTGCTCGGACAAAGTTCATAGCAAATAAAACCCACAGTTCTCTAACCTTTTCATGCAGTGAGATCTTTCCTCCTTATTGGGTTCATCTCAAGTCAAATGTGGGTGAGTGACAATTCATTTTTAAGCACACAGGTGTGTAATTTCCCACAACATTCCAAGTACGACTAGTTCTCTAACCTTTTCACGCAGTGAGACCTTTCCTCCTAATGGGGTCAACTTGAGTCACGTGATCTTGGTGGGTGTCGCATCGATTGGTGAGTGTGACAATGACAATTCATTTTTATGCACACAGGTGTGTAATTTCCACGATGTTCCAAGTACGACTAGTTCTCTAACCTTTTCAAGCAGCGAGACCTTTCCTCGTAATGGGGAGTCACTCAAGTCAAGTGACCTTTGGTGGGTGTGGTCATGGATAGTGACAGGTGTCAGAATTAACAACGAACTTTACAACAGATCATGCACCACTGAATGTTCGTGTATTTTGAGGATGAATTATTATTAATAATAATTTTTTTTTTTTTAAGCATAAAACAAGAACATTATATGTATATAACAAAAATAAATATAAATAAACAACACAATACAGGTAATCAGTTACACAAATGTGGGAACCTTGGCTTCCGAAACAGCCAAGTCAATGGCACTGTGTGTGAATGGTCGTCCTTGTGAAGATCTGGCACCTCTAAGGCACATAATGGCAGAGCGCAAGAGGGATAAACTAATGCAGCATCTTATCCATGCAATTGTAGCGCCATATGTTTGTTCTCTCTTTGTAGATAGAAGGGTGGCAATTCTCTTATATGTAACTGAAGCACACTTTCCCATTCCTCCTGATGTGCTAAATACTAGAGGAGTGAATGAGCCATGTTCAACTTGCCTTATACGTTGGTCATAAGACCTCTGCTTTTGGCGTTCATGAAGGCGGTAAGCTGATGGTAGCTGCATGTTTCGGTAAGAGGGAGCATTTGGATGGAAAACACGTACATCAAAAAAAACACGTTGGTGACGATCATCCCAAAAACCTTGTGCGCTGATGTCAAGACGAGCACCGTCTTCAGAATTCGAAGTTTGATGTGACATCAGCTCTCCAGTTAGAGCTTGCAATGGTGGTTCTACACACACATTGGGACATACCTCAGTCAGCAGATTAGCTGTAAAATCCCTCAGATCATTGTGGCGCACAGATAGAAAGCCACCTGTCGGGCAGGTGAGTGCATGATCTGTGGTGAAGGAACTGCCGCAGACACAGTGGCTTGGTAGGTTTGATGGTTGCCAATTGTAACGAAGACACATGGCATCATGGAATGCACCCTTGTGGAGTGCAAAACCATGATCACTGATAGGCAGAACTGACAGCCATGATGAGGCACCCTGTTCACTGTTTAGAGCCATAGATCGTACATGGGCAGGAGGCAAGGTAGCTTTGAGTCGCACAATTTCAGAGGAGTGTAGTTGTTGTCTAAGTGAGTGAATTGTTGCCTTGGCCTGTTTTTGGTCAACAAGGGTGGAGTGAGGAAGGTCCATGCACTGTGACATTATACAGGAGACAAGAGGGGCTGTGATTTTTACAGATGAGGAATATTCAAAAGGAGCTGATACAATGGGGTTAGGTATGGCAAGGCCCCCAAGGCGTGCTGGAAGAGCGAAAATGTCCCTCTCAGTAACAGTGATGCTGTCACGTCCTGTAATGGAGGGTATGTTAATAATGGCATCATGTGAATCTATATCTTAATAACATTCAAAACATTTACTATGTAGCAGTCAGTTCCCTGATACTTACCTGTGTGTGTGTGTGTGTGTGTGTGTGTGTGTGTGTGTGTTTGCTGTGTTGCTGCAGGGTGTGTACTCTGCATGTATATGAAACTACACTGTACATGTCCAGGTGTGTGTGATGAGAGCAATGTACACCTATGGACTAGGGGTGACCAGTGTGCTCTACTAAAGGGTTAATGGTAACATGGGCAATACATGTATGAACGTATTAAGGAAGTTCTCAAGGCCATGAATATACAATTCATTCTTCTCTACATGTTATCATGTGATATGTATTGTGTGACACAAACACATCCATATGAACACACACACACACCTCATACACATCCAACCCACCCATGTCACTGATGCTTGGGGTCACATTCCATGCTTGGAATACAATATGGACACCTTTGGCATGTGGCCCTCATGCCCAGTGTTCGTATGGCTGCTCGGACAAAGTTCATGGCACATAAAACCCACAGCAAATAATATAAGTATTGTGACATGTTCATACATACGATGAATGTGTAATAACTTTATTTTGATCAATCTCAGTTCAGCATAATACAAAATGTTTTTAAAAAATAAAATAACAATCAAATATACCACAATCAATTTACAACCTACATGTTCACATTATACTGAACATCCATGCTATTTAATCCATTCTATTGGGAAATTTTCTCACTTTTTTCCACCTCCTTTGAAGCTCCACCTCCCCAGTGAAGACCAAGAACACTAGGTTAACCTAGCTTTCCATCACTATTTTCATAATGATTGTCATGTATGTAAGGTTCAGCAAAAGTTATAAAACGTCACAGCTATTTTTAGACACAGTCTTTTATGCATTGGTATGATGGGTTGGACATGATCATATAATCATGTCAGCTCACTAAGTATTAAAAACCAAAGTGCTGGTGAACCCACAATTTTTTGCAGTGTACTGATTATTTGGATGGGTAAACAGCACGATACATCATGCATTCATGCATTTTTATGTGCATAATATATTGTGCTGTTCAACCGCCAAACAGATCATCCTGTGTGTTCTGTGAGTTAATGTTTTATTAGTTGCTACGTATGCTATTGTCTAAATTGGATAGACACTGAAGTGTTGCAATCTACAAGATTTAAAATTCATACAGCCCTTAGCAACAGCCTTACTACAGCGTGGGACTGTCACAAATTCACCATCACATGTTCCACATGGCCATCTTGGGCAAGCTGCTTTGCGCAATCTGCATCATCCAACCATGCTGGGCACATCTTGATTAGGCAGTGAATTGGTTAGTGGTGTTTATGTTTATAATGGTTAAGTGTCATTGCACACACAGCTGGAGCCATAAAAATTTAAGCCTGCACCTCAAATGATTAAAACACAGGAATTTCCACTGCATAGCCAAACTGAAAATCACCACGCACATCTCTGCCAAAAGGTTAAGTAATGATGTCATCTTAAGTTAAGTAATTGGCTTACATCTATCTTTTCAAAATGTACCCCATTAGGACCTATATATACAGTTATGTACAATTAATACTTCGTGGTGTGTACTAGAGCATGCGCGCATATGCATGATTCACACAAGCAAACAGAAAGACTCCACACACTGGTGCAAGAAATATGTCCTTTCAAAAAGAAAAAAAGGTTACTGATTTGATAGCTAATAATTGATGGTAATATTGACGGGAAGTTGCATCCCAGTTTCAAAGGTCAATTTCATGTTGGCAAGTTTTTAACTAGCTTAACAGCCAATGATGACACAAGATTTCATAGATTATTTTTATAAAAATCACTTATAAAATCATCTCATGATTAATACAGTTCCTTACGCAGTTGTGCTCAGTCTCTACACACTCAAACATGCCTGAGAAATGCACAAATGCAGTTTTCATAACCTGCACTAGCATTAAATAAATAGTTCTAGGACAAGCAACTACGGTAGCGGTGTTGGCGAAGGTGCATGGAACCATCAGCACATTGAAAGAACAATAGCGTCCAACAGGGCACAGCACTCTTTCAGATCAGGGCAAGGTTAGTAAGAGGTAAGGTATTTGAACACACCAGTTCCAAATCCTAAGCTGGTTAGGACATGTACACTCACCTCAACTCTGTCAGCTTCTTGCTTAGCTATAATTGTTTTGCTGTTCTTTGAATGAGCTTTTTATGTGACGTAACAAGCTGGCAATTTAACAATTGTTAAGGCATTCATTCTACAGGGCAGGTAGCTGTAGTTGTGTTGTAATCCTATAAATGTAGTCCTTGTCCACCATTACAATGTAGACTGACCAGTTCTCTGCCTTCAGTTGTCATTTTAGGCTGTCTTTTTATTTTCAACCATCCTTCAACCTTTGTTTTCTCCTCCCTCCTCTAACTCCTTCCCACACTCCCCCCACACACACACACAAAATGCTCCCCCGTCATATTAACACGTATGCATTTAACTGTGCACATGATCAAATATCTACCTCTTCCCCCCTCAAAACATGTAGCCTTCACTGAGAGAAAGGAGATGGCAAAAGTGAGAGGATATAGCTGCAGGACGTTACCTCTTCTGGTAACCCACCTCTCCTTACTCCCACTCACATGTGGTCCACAACACCAGGTGGACTACAATGCAATTCCTTTGCATACAAATCATGATCAAGACATCAGGGGTCAAGATGCCTGATGTTGCCAGAGGTGAGAGTACAGTCATTGAAGACATTGCAGCCATAGCTGACAAGCAGGGCAAAGGCAATGACAGTAGAAATATCACGAGTAAAGAAAGGTTACCCAACACACACCCTGCCGGAATACATTCACTGCGTGAGTACATGTTACATCGACAAATCAAATGCAGTGACACAGTGTTATGTGCATCACATGTACCATCACATACTTGCACTATCTCACTACATAACACCATTGAATATCACATACCATCACATTCTTACAAATGTTACACACAACACTATGCTCAACACATGCACTATATTAGCACCATACACATGTACTCTTCATCCCTCCACAATAGGCTGTTCATCTTCAATCACTGAAGATGCAGTGTGCGGCTTAGAATTGAGAGCTGGTCCAGCAGAATTCTGGCCAAGGCTAATGAACAGTATGACCTCTGAGGGCGGGGAGAGGGGGGTGCGGAGGGGCTGAGGGGACCTGAGTGCCTCAAGTGATGTGAAGAGACGGCAGGATGGAGAGGTGGGAGGGAACTTTAAACATGAGTGGGCATATACTGCACTACCAGCTGAGCACTATGTATAGGTACCTGACTTTTAAAAATCCTTTTCTTGTTGTGAATATATGCCATTATAGTAGTATAATCTGAAATTTATTTTACGTGAAATCAAAAAATTACTTACAGGAGTTTGGTTGTATAATTATGGCGTAACAACCAATTATTTTAGCAAACAATTCACTAGTATTGAAATAAATGCATTGGATGCATGACATGTGCAAATATTTCCAGGGGAATGACTAGCTTTAGGTTGCAAGATCAGAATCATTATCAATGAGGCAACTGATCCCTTTGAAGGTACATGTGTAGAGAACTTGCAACTCTAGTCAATTAACTCAGTACGAGATGCTTCAAGATTGAACTTAGGTAACATACACATGCATGCATATTCACATGTACACACAATCATGCACACATACACTCACACATGCGCACAAACACAAATAAATGAATCAACACACTTAAAGCAAAACCATCAACTGTGCAGCTATACAACTGTCACATTTTCAATCTGGCCCCTTTCTTCGAATGTTGACATGCCAGGTTGAGCAGTATTTTTTAAAAAAACTTCTATTGTGCACAATGCAACTAAGGCACTGCCTGAGCACAAAGACGACAAAAAATTATACAGCAACAACGATCACCTCAAATTATTTAAACCACTTCACCAGTTGCCTCTCGAAGAGAACTACAGTTCACGCCTCAGGCACTGCCGTAAGTACATTTGTGCGCCTCAAATAAAATTATAAACAGTCTACTCTAATATCTATGGTCGTACCCACTTTGGTCTACGCTAATATGTGTAGATTAGTCTCGTGCCCAAACCCAACAGACATCACAGCTTAGCTTGCAGCGATGATGTAATCCACCCGCCTTGGGTTTGGGCACGAGACTAGGTGTAGCTGTGATGTAATCCACCCGCAGCTGGGTTTGGGCACGAGACTAGGTGTAGATGACCGGTAATATCACAGGAGGGACCAGAGAAAGCCTACTCGTAGCTACGCTCATTCGTAGAATGCTATAGGGCTGTATATATTCTTTAACAGCTTTTTTTTCACCTGTATACGGCCATGTGATTGTCATCCCGCCGATTCCCTACCACTCTAGCTCTCTAATAATATTTTTCTCTCATAATTTCTGGGTACGAGATCGCTGCGCTGCATTTCAATTGCGCAGCGCGCTGCGTTGCATTTCAATTGCGCAGCGCGCTGCGTCATCGCTGCGCGCGACCGACTTTTGGCACTAATCACATACCAAATGTTTGGCCCAATTTGGCTGTGTATAAATAGTGACTTAAGTCACTGAACTTTCGGAACGATAAAACACTTGAGTTGTCGATGCCAGCGCTTTTTTTTTTTTTAATTGTTGGCATGCAGCTTTAAACTATTCTTTTGAATCTAAAATGGTTGGATTTTAAACCAGAGAAGCGTAGCAAACAGGGCAGCGTTTATAGCTGTTTGGCGGCAAACATTACAAAATACGCCCCTTTTTGTGTTCAAACCGCGATGCCTTTCTTCCTTGGCGATCGTGTCACATGCAATGACTGAAGAGCCACACGAGCAAGAAAGCGATGACTTCAGTGATGGCAGTAGTTTATCTTGTCACGGACTGCAATGGAAAGCAGTAGATGGCATTGTTGAAGACTGGAGATCCTCACCTCAGTTTGGTACACACATATTGTGGGGAAATGATGTAGAAGCGGTACACAGGACGCCTCTGGACTACAGGAAATTGTCCTTTCCATCACAAATGCTGCATTTGTTGGACTTCAGACTGCTTGCCTGTAGGATGCCCTAAGGCATCAGAAGAAGAAATCTTGGCAGTTTTTGGTGTGCTGTATTCCTTAACAAGGACAACAGAAGGTAGGAGGGATTTGTGGTCAACAAAAGATGGTCTATTGTCTCCCCCTCACTTTGGAGAACGGTATGGTTTGTCAAGGAACCGCTTTGAAATCCTCTTGCGACATCTTTTGTTCTGCCCTGCACTTGAGGCCACAGGGGACAAGTGGGTAGCAGTTCGACGTCTTATTGATGGTTTTAATGAACAAAGAATCCAGAAAATATTTCCTGGATGGCAGCTCTGCGTTGATGAATCTGTATCTTCATGGTGAGGTAAGGATGGAGATTTTTGTTCCGATGGGATGCCCCATGTCACTTGCATCGAGAGAAAGCCCAAAGGAGTGGGCTGTGAACTGAAGAACATGGCCACCAAAGGATACGTTGCTGAGTACAAATTAGCAGGAACTGCCCAACTTCTTCGACTCACAAAACTTTGGCATGGATCTCGGAGGGCTGTAAATGCTGATTCTGCTTTCGCTAGTGTAACTACAGCCATTGCATGTAGAAAGAATGGCATGGACTTCACAGGGCTTGTCAAGGCAGCAACACGGATGTATCCAAAAAATTGCATGGATGAAGTGGAGTTTCCAGAACTTGGAGATGATGTAACACTAGTGGCTAATGTTGAAGGTCACAACATTATGGCCCATGCATGGGGAAATAAGGTACGAAAGTACTTTATTTCAACTCACTCTACAACCTTGCCTGGGAAACCATCCAGTAAACGTTGCTGGAGAGAGATGCTAAATGAAGACGGTGATGAGAGAAGTTTAAAAAAAAAACATTGAAACATAGGAAAGTGGTTGAATCGTATTTTGATGCAGCATCCATCATCGACATCAACAACCATTTATGCCAAAGAGGCTTAGCTTAGGAGACAGCCTGGCAAACTCAGTCCTGGGCATGCCGTGTTATTTCAACTGTTCTTGGCATGGTTGAAACTTATGCATACCTTCTGTTCAAACGGTTTCACCCAGGGAGTACGAAAATGAGCCACTCAGACTTCACAGAAGCTGTTTGCTGAAGCTTTACTTACATGTACCAATAAACGTAAACGTACTCACTCTCAGCAACAGGATTCAAATGAAACATTACCACACAATATTGCACCATTGAGCTTGCATCCATTGTATGACAAAAACTCTGCTTCTTGGGTAGCAGCTACCTATGCTAGTAGAGCTTGCAGTGTATGCAAAAGCCCATGCAAGAACTATTGTACTGTGTGCTCTGAAATGGCAAATGGCAGCATTGTTGCCTTATGTGGGCTGAAGTCTAAGCTTAAGCAAGGAAGCGCCTGTATAGTAAAGCACATACATAATCAGTAAAACTCAATGCCTAAATTTAGCAAGCATGCCATTTTTACTCCCAAGTGATCATGTGTAGCTTAAATGAAATTAATAGATATGACCTGCAGCGCTGTTATCTGTATCATAATCAACCACATGTAAAGAATTTGTTTGAACTAGCAAGGCATTTCCCTGTATCCCAGGGTAGTGACTTAAGTAAATCACTACTGTTTTCGGTCAATCTATGATTAAAACTGAACGCAATGTACCTGAAGGAGACATGCATGTCGCTAATTGGATTCTGCAGATTATTGATGTTCAAAATCAGATGAATTTTCCTGGTCATTCAAGCCGTTTTAGAAGAGATTCCACTCATTCGCGCTAGCCATGATGAATATTAATATTGCAGAAGCAGTTTATTCTTCTTGATTTTAGGCTGAATTTCATGCCCTAAACTATCTGAAAGATAAGCACTACTCTTCTAGAGGCCTGATATCATATGTAAATGTGGTGAGTGTTTTTAAAGTAGGGGAGATAAACATCCTTATAAGGTGCACATAATTATAATTTACATAATATAATATGGTTATCCAGTAGGTATTTAATATTAATCATTCATCCAAAATACCTATGTCATTATTCCATACCGTCCTTTATTTCAGATGCAGTTTATTCTTCTTTACCTTAGGCTGAACTTCATACCCTGAACTACCTGAAAGATGAGAACCACTGTTCTAGAGGCCTGATATTAGTCGTGAATGTGGTGGGTGTTTTTAAAGTAGGGGAGATAAACATCCTTATAAAGTGCGCAGAAATTTCTATAACATGGTTATCCAGTAGATATTTGTTTAGAGCTTGTGGTTAGGCAGAATATATTTGCCTTTGGAATACCAGTATTGCTTACTCAATCATGATAGGCAGGCTGGCGATACCCACTCGTATACACATGCACATACACACAAATGTATACTCACTCTCAGTGTGCAAGCATGATTTAACATGCAGCTATGTCTTATTACTGCCTTCTTGTTCAGCATTGCATGTTCTGGTCAGTGAGTCCCGCATTACGCCTGCCCTGTCACTCATTGCCTGTTTCAGTGCTGTCAGAGTCCCTTTCTCCTCCCCGCTTAGTGAAATGTGGACCGGTGTGTTGAATGGATGAGACCGGTGTATTGGATTGGTGTGTTGTATGTACTACACAACTGTGCTATATGCACTGGACTGGTTTGTTGTATGTAATGGACCGGTGTGCATGTATTGTATGTACTGGACTGCGTTATGTACATTGACACACCAGTCCAGTATATATATCACACGCTTGCATGAGTGGGCATGAGTATAGGCATATTGCGATCGACAGTGTGATGGATAGTAAGCAATACAAGTCAACCCGTGGTACCACGAGCTCTAAACAAAGACCAAATGGAAACCCCAATACATATCACTTAACAAGTTCGAAACACAACCCATAACAATTCTAATGCTCGGTTTCGGATTGAAATAGCTCCTAAAAAAAGACACGATATATTAAATACGTGTCACAAGTGCGATTTTATATGTACATATATACGTACCGCTTAGCGAGAGCTGTAACAACTGTCTCAAGAACCCATGACGATTGTTCTGTCCAGGGGGTCCGGACCCCCCCTTTCCTATATGAAGAATGACGTAATGCATGCGTAATCTATGCAGCGTTCTGCATGTTACCATCCTTGGATTTGCAAGCTTGCAAATCGTTCTAGCCAAGCGGGGTCTATATCGATCTAATTGAATCCTACATAACGGCATGTGTGCATGTAGATAATTAGTATTTAATCGCGCGATCGGTGCATGTGAGCAGCAATTGAGGTAAGCGATCAAAAGACGGGAGTGGGATGGATCTCAGATTCTTTTCCTAACAGGTAGCTATAGAGCTAAACTAACTAATACTAGAATAAAACATTCATGAGTCGTTAGCGTTTATGGACCGACATGTATAGCTGGTGCATGGTCACGTGCACGCTCCCACAATCACAAATGCTTTCCGTCATGAATTTAATTGCGGAGCAGTAGGAACCATAGCATTGTGAAGAGTTTTCTCGTATGCAGGCTCTAGTAATCCGGATATTGCGTGATGTATATGTATTGGATCACTGTGAATTTCGTGCTAAATAAACGCAAAAGCAAAAAAGCGGCTAGGGCGAAGCCCCAGACCCCACTGATGGGGCTATCAGCGCTCCCCCAGACCCCCTTGCTGTCACGGGACCTCCCCCAGTTGTGACTATATTTATCAGACCCCCCCTTTCCCAAAATCCGCCCCTGTATACATTAATATTTATTTGTAGAACTCACCTTTCTTTTCCTGATTGCTACAACGCGTTCTGGCCATAGTAGCCCAATGCAAGCGCTATGCTAAGTGCATGTATAAAGTCATGCATGTATTCATGTATGGGTGGGGTAATCAGCAATTAATTACAACACCGCTTATGTGATGCATCACAGATGTGTAGCAAAAGTGCATGCACTGCGCTCTGTACATGTGATGGCCTGATAAATTGACACTATGTACATGATGTATACACCCTACAGACGAAGACACTGCCTGGGCATCTGCGGATTGATGTCATCCCATCGCAGCTGTGTACAATGATGTACGCATAATCACTGCTAGTGTAACATTCTCAAGAATTGCGCGCGGCCATCACTCCAGCTCTGAAATTTTTAATGAAATGATTTTCGCCTCACCCCTTGACTTTACGTTATTCACATGCAATTATATATGTTTAATATATATAGGAATAGATTGCAATGCTAATATATGTATTTTTGTTTACTTAGTTATTTTATTATTAATCAATATTCATACAAAATTCACGAAAATTGATGACATTGATCGAAGTTTGAAGTTTATTGCAAGTATAGTCTTATCGTGGCATGCGGCGATCGAGTGTACGTTACAACGCTATCTGGACCCCTGTGATTGGTAGAGGCATGCAGGGAGCCTGGAAACGTACACGATCGCTGTGCCATCTGCATCAAGAATGGAGGTGGAATTGTTTTACCACGTGAATTAACAGCAATACTGGTGAAATTCATCGATCGCGGTGGCACTATCATCTGCAGGGTGAGAGGGAGACCGCAACAAGGAAAAGGATTAGAAGTACCTTGTTACTATATATATTATCCGGAAAGAATAATGCAAAAGCACCTAAAGCACACTTGCGTATGTCCAAAAGTGATTATGCAATAAACTTGTGTGACAAAAAAAATCTCCACTACATTCTCATTCCCGCCTGATGTAGCGGCGACCTCGCAAACTCAATCATTATTAGATCCCCTAATGTGTCGCGTGAGAATGCACGAGATTACTTGCATAGCTTGGAAACTACCCCCCCCACACACACACACCCCACACCCACCCCCCCCCCCACCCCCAATGCCTCCCATGGTATCCCCACAGTCCCATATCACATAGCAATAGGTGTAGCGTCACTTATGCATGCCAACTTAATAAGACATAAATAGACATGCAGAACTCTTAATTTACGCACTTGCGCTGCGAATAAGCGTGGGCGTACCGTAGTACATGTAGTATCGTGAAGCCACACTCGTTGCGGATACGGATTTGGCACACTATATTATGCATGCATTACCAGGTTTTTAATGTTCTCGTGAGCAAATAATTATAATAAGACTTGTGCATGTGAGCAGAAGTCTCGTGAGCAGACGATACATCAATATTTTTTAAAAAAGATGGCAATGGTAGCGTTTATAAATAAATTATGCTGGGTTGAAATTTGTCTTGAATCTAGTTAATGGATGTTTAATGTTCTTTTCATGACACACGCATATTATAGTCAGACCGGTTTTTAGTAATACAAAATCTGTTTGGAACTCAATTAGGAAAAAATTTGAATAAATAATTTGTTGTTTTGAAACATGATAAAATAGTCGTGGTGAAATCAGAATTCTCACATCACTATTATACTCACCTCACTCGTGTCTGTTCGCGATGCAGTGATGTAATCCATCCACTTCTGTACCATGGGTCTGGGGACGAGACTATAATAAGAGCAAAAGCGGCTGGAACGTTCAGCATGGGGGGGTGAAATTTCCCCCCCCCCCCCCCCCAACTTTTCAGGGCAGAATTAATTTACTTCATTTAACCAACTTGGCTTGAAAGCCATAGCTGTTTTGTACACGGTAAAGAAAACAGGATGAACAAATTTGGACTAACTGTCAGTGTGACCGTTGCAGTTAGCTAATCAACGAGCCGTTCATTTGCGCATGTGCAACTGTTATATACCACGCCCACTCATTATATTCCCCCCTCCCCTCCCCCAATTAAAAATACCTTCCGCTGCCCCTGACTCTGTCCCGTTCCAAGACCAATATGACGGAATGTTTATCGTATAAACACGCTCGTATAGATAATTGTGCATGCCTAATATTGTACTTGCTTTCTGCAAGGCATCATTTTTCAATTAAATAGGTCGTGCCATAATTTATTAAGATGGCGTCTAAAACTAATAATGATTTGCAATGCCTGTAAATATTAATTAAACACAAATTATGGCGGCCAAGCTCAAGCCAAAGCAGCTGGAAGGGGTTTTGCAACGCCTAGAAATTACAAACATCCTGAATTCTGATCTGGAACAATATAGAACACCTCCACATATCTCAGCTCATGTTCTATGGACAATTCAATCACATTATGGTGGTATTGAAGAAATGTCTGTATTGGACCTCGGTTGTGGTAATGGAATTTTGTCTATTGGATGCGCACTGTTGGGGGCTAAAAGAATCGTAGGAGTTGATGTTGATCAATTATCGGTTGAAACTGCACAGCGCAATGTCGATACCTTGCGGGTTGTGTATGACTTAACTGATGACATTTCGTTTCATGTGCAAGATGTCGGAGATATTACAACCCACGATTTTAACAGCTCTCGGTTCGACACAGTTATTATGAATCCTCCTTTTGGAACTAGAACACATTTGAATATTGATACAACCTTTGTACAGAAAGCACTTCTGTTTACTGATAATGTCTATTCCTTTCATAAAAAGTCCACCAGGTCATATTGGCTTCGAAAACAGAAGGAATGGAATGTGGAAATCATTTGTCTCGAGACTATGTTATTTAATATTGATAAATGCTATAAATTTCATAAAGAAGTCTCAAGAGATGTTGAAGTAGATCTTTTGCATTTTAGACGTACTTTATAAGCCAGAAAATACAACTTTACGTTGTTTACATTTATTTGTTGCAAGCTTAAGCTTGATTTTTGTGCTCCCATGCTAAATGATGTTATTATTTGTGGGAGTGTGTAATTGCTTGCATGCAATACTAGAGATGTTTACATAGTACAAGAAACTGCAATACATATCTAACTTAATTGTGATGACACTTCTGATCTGCTGCAAACAGTGAAAATTTGCTCAAAGAAATGTGAACAGTACTAACATTTCATTTAGCACACAGAGAAATCCCATAACTTGACTGTCTTATCATAGGATCCAGAAACAATAACTTCATCATTGAACTGCAAACATGTAACCCCATCAGTGTGTGATCTAAGTGTGAGCAAACGTGCTCCAGAGTCCACACTCCAAACCTATGGGTGTAAATAGTAATGAGCTAGAAACAAAACTTTTCATGTATACCTTCATTGTTTTGTCATCTGCCGCACTTACAATTTTCCACTGATCAGCCTGCAAATGCCTATACAAAAATCAATACAATCAAGGAAATATCTTCAAGTGATAATGCATATCCCTAATATCCAATGCCCTGCCCATACATGTATTATCCATAAAGCCAAACGGGATCATTGCAACGAAAAGGGTATAATAAAGTTTTCCAGGAAGTTGAAGCATGGAATTCATAAATATTCAGGCCATTGGAACTCCAAGATGGACAGTCTAATTTCCGATGCATAGGAAGGAAGTTATAGATCACTGAAGAAAAATTTAGGCCCTTTTCGCTACAACAGTATAATATTAGCATGAACCCATCTGCTAAAGGTTAATATTAATAAAACCCTTAGGCATTGAATGTAACCTAATTGTGAAGGACAATTTCAAGTTATAATAAACATGGAAGTTGATCGCCCTTGTACTATTATCAATACATTTTGTGCACATACCTTACAACACCAGTATGTCCTTCAGAGCGTATCCAATCCAGAGTTTGAATGCACTATAAAATTTAATTCATTGCCATGTATCATTATTGTCTGAACCATGAGATACAAGTACAAAAAAAAAATTGACATCCAAGAGAAATGCGGGGAAATTTGGGGGCATTTGTGGATATTGATAATTTCCCCCTATTGTTTTTTTGACTGGAAAAAATAATAATCAGAAAGCTCAACTATTTGTAAAGAGTAATTTCTACTTTTTTTGGAATGGTGCTCTATAAATAACTCCCTGTTACATGAAAATGTCAAACGGATGTGGTAAATGCCCTCGGGTACACTTTTTTTAGGGCCATGTTTCCCACCACCTTGAGTATTACTGAAACAAAATTGCATTATATATGGGTTATACAACTATAGGAGGGTACATAAATTCCGGTAATGCCGTTTTCACATTTCATTACCATGCACTGCATATCACTCCCGACCGTGAGAGTTGTTACATGTATTTAACTTAGAGCCATAATTTATTAGTTTTTACGCATTTATTGTAATACTCTAGAAGGAATATGTTATTTTAAAAAATCTGTACCTCTTACGAGATAACGCTAGAACTAGAACCACTCAACTCTGCAATGACATTTCGAGCCAATGGTATGTCTGTTTGAGATACAAAATAATGCAATATGCCTCATAATGGTACATGTAGTGAAGTCTCCACTCAAAACCAAGCAATTCTATCTAGAGGGAATTAATCATTTTTCGGTTTGCCCCAAAATAGACAAAATTTCCCCATGTTTCTCATGGATGCGGTGTTAAGCATTTATACCCACGACTGATACCGCTAATTGCTCTTTCCTTTTACACTTTAAGGTACACAAAAATACATCCTGAATTTAAAATGTACTTGCCTCAAAATGGGATTTAGTACTAAATGCTATGTGGACCTCAGGAATAAATCACGATTACCAACACTCAAAAACCCAGTGAGACCTTTTTGGCATTCAAACTCAATAGCCATTCTTGCTATGTCAGTGCTCAATCTCAAACATAGGTTCTACATGTACTGTATTTCTAACCCAGGTCTGCCATTTTATTTGTGCAGCAAATTTCCATATGAATCCAATGACACAAAAAGTGAATAGCAACACAATGCACAAGATAGTAAGGTATCCCATGTGATGCAATGACATACAGTACAACCTACCTCTCCAGTACAGATATTCCAAATTTTAATTAGGCGATCCAAAGCTCCACTTATGATCCGGCGCTCATCAAACTGCAAACATGTCACAGCTGCTTGGTGTCCATACAAGGTTAGTTTGCAGTTACCATCAGGAAGATCCCACACCTGAATGAATACAGTAGTGAAGTAAATCAGTACCTGAATTGAGCTATACATGTCTAACTTTGATTGAAGTGTCTTTGGACCCAGACACCACCTTTTGCTCATCAAACTGCACACACAAAACTGCATCAGTGTGACCACTGTTTTTAATATGAATTAGCAAATTGAATTTCAGCACAGAATGGTCGATCCTTCCCTACCGTAGTGTTGCATTGCAGTGTCCAGACCGTATATCCCATATTTTCAGTGTGTGGTCATATGATCCACTGATGACCTTGTCATCATCAGCCTTTGACACAGGGATGGATGGGTGGGGAGAGAATTAAGTTACTAACTAATTCCACTCAGAAAGTTTGAAGTAAGAAAATTATTGTATCGCGATAAGATTATTGTATAGATATGGCTATTGAAATACATTCAAGTCAATTGTCCTACATTGACCAGTTAGGCCAACTTAATATGCAGATATTGCTTTGCCAACAGGGACTCTGCATCATGCAGTAAATTTTTGCATGTTAAAATGCAGTGAATGTGCATCTACCTGAAGACATCGAACTGTATGTAGATGGCCCAGCATTGTTGCTCTACAGGCAGCTCCAACCCAACCAACTTTATCTGTTGCAAGGTCCCATACCTAAAAAATATTTCAGTCTTCATTCAGGTACACAGCACCCATGTACAGTACCTTGATAGTTCTATCAGAGGACCCACTAACAAGCCTGTTGTTATGAAGGTGTAGGCACTGAACTGTGCCAGAATGCCCAGATAAAGTCAAAGCTGCCCAGGCAGTGTTGGTGCGACGGTTCCACACCTGTACATTTACAGAGACACACATTTCCTCCTTAGGTATCAATGCCTGTTACATATGAATAATTCACAAACCTTAATTGTTTTATCCCATGAACCACTTACGATCCTGGTTTCATCAAATTGGACACAAGATATCCCTAAGCACAATCAATACATCACCATGTTTATTGGCATCAATGTACACAGCATACATATTATAGTCACATCACATCTATCTTTTTTTTAACTAACCTGGCAACTTAGAGCTCATAACCATGTAACATTCATGAACTGGCTACATGTACAAGGGACTACTAACCTTGAGTGTGCCCTTCAAACGTTCTCACAGTGCAATATCCTTTTAACCAGTTCCTCCTCAATCTGAACCTCTCGGAATACATTTTTTTCCACTGAAAAACAATGGAAATAAATTATGTAAACAGGAACAAAAAACAAACCTGCACAGTGCCATCAGGATCAACATTTAAGCAGCGCTGTTTACTCTCTCCAGCAGGTGACAGCAACAGATTTCTAGAAAAGTGCAAACTAAGTTGCCTGTGTGTCGGTTATGATCAAAACCTTACCTGCAGTGAATCATCCACAGTTTTGGGTCATTGGATATAGCATTCCATGCTTTGTTTACTCTACTTGCCTGGCATAGGCTAGCTATGGTAGAAACAGATATATGACCATAATGAATATTTACCCTGACATGCAATTGCATAGTTATTTTATTAATGTTAACCATTCATATCTAACACAGTCTGAGCCCTCCTTCTAATGCTTTCCTTTCCACAAATCAAGTACCCCAAAACAAAAATTCTTGTCCTTTAACAACAGTGCGCACTGTAATGGACATATGAGATACTTGAAAAAGGTCAAAAGTAGCTGGCTACCAGAACCCACTACAATCGAGAATAGCTGTATTATTTATGAATACATAATTATTGCTTACCAAGATTGGGCATTAATTAATGAAACAAAGAGAACATTATGACCCACAACATATGCAAGGTTAGATCACTCAACGATTAATTGGTCACAACAGCGGACAAGGTTTTAGTTGAACTACATGTACAATTAAATTTATATTGTGCCTAAATACATAAAAACAATGTGCAAGAACATTTAGTTGCAGATGTGCAATTAGCAATTCCTGGAGTAATCTAAATAAGGGGTCAATGCCGCTTTTATAAGAAAAAGGTTAATTCATTGAATGCTTGATCGTGCAGTTAACATTCATGTTACACAGAAACCATACATTCTTACGCAGTATCAACATGTAACACAGATGCACACACCTGCATATACACACCCAAGCACACATGAACAGCCACTGGTGTGAACACAAATCCTTCATTATGACCAACATAAGAACAAACCACATTGGTGATGCATGATTATACCTGGATCCAAGAATAACAAAATATGATATGACACAGATGGTGGAAACCATGAGAGTGGGTCTTGGCAATTATGTGGGCACCCATTATGCAAAATTGGCTCCATGTAGGATGACAATAGATGCATTTGAGAACAGTTGCATTCTTCCTATAATACATACAAGACAAGTACAATAATTCAGCCAAGGCTATACAAAAATTAGACACAACCTTACCAGAACCTTCCCAAGCAAGGAATTTCTCTGGTCATCACTGAATTCCTCAAACCAAGAGAGTAGTGTCTGAAAATTATTTACGCATAAATAATCACAAAGGTAATAAACATCATAAGTATCTCACTTCCATCCTAGTTTTGAAAGTAACTCCATCAATCCCTTTGCGGAATGGTAATGAGGATTTTTCACAGCAGAGGGAGTGAAGTGACCTCATACTACTGGAGCTTCCATAAGATTGAGTCGGTTGGGAACCTTTCAAGGTTATCTTGGCTGTGCTTGGTACATTTAGTGCAAATGGCATACTTTCTACACAAGTGTCTACTTTATTATGGTGAACTCTTCTTCTAGGATTTCTTGGCCATGTTGAAAGGTGGGGGCTATCAGTGAAAGTGGGGGCTATCGTATCGGAATGGTTGCAATTGTACTGATCAGTGAAATTCATTGTTATAGTAGCACTGTTGTTCACATTGCTACCCAAGCTACTGATTTGTGTCTCATTGCCCCCACACTTTGGTTGTCTAAAGCTCCCACTGTCAATTTGCAGGTGTGGCACTGCAGTAATCTCATCTGCAAGTCTTTGTGATTCTAAATGTCCAGAAGAGAGATCTGTTCTAAAATGAACACTTACAGCACATGGGTTTTCTTCATGACCGTTGTCATTCCAGATGTTATCAAGGTGGTCGTATTCAAATGAAGTCTGTTTAACTAGCTGGCCAGTCGTGTTGTCTGATGTAGTACATCCCCGACAGTCTAGGCAGTCACAATAGTCATTATCTTTTAATGCAGCTGGTGTGAACACTTTGTTAAGTTCACATGTGTGGATAAGGTTATTTTGGTCTTGGGCACCTGGTAGAACTGCAGCAGCCACAGGCTCAGGAGAGAAAACAGACCTGCAGCGGCTTACACATCCTGTCAAGGCAGCTAGCTCTTGTTTCAAACCTAGCTTTGGAGGCAAGGTTTGCGCATGCAATGTACTATTATGAGAACTAGGTTTTTCATAGCCTAACGAAAGGTCAGTCCATTGATCACTGCAATACACATTGCCAGTTAAAGTGGCTTTGGTCCGAGTACCACTACTTGTACCGAACAGACTCTTTCCATGATTATGAGGTAGTACTTGAGCATCACAAAATGAGCATGGGTTGTTCATGCTGTGGATGGTAGAGTAGTTCTTACCATGACACAACATATTTATGTAGGGTCAATTATTTTGGAATGGTAGAAACTTTGGAATGATGTACTTTGCAATACAAATAGCATCATTTGGAACAGTTGGTGAGTGTACCTACATCCTTTATAAAGCTAAGCAGGGAATTTCAACTGAACGCTCTAAAATAGCCTCTCCCTCCCCGCCCCCTCCCACCCCCGCTATTCATATGACTATCTAAGTTGCGTAAGCCATGTTTAATAACGTTGACAGATACATGCTGCATGTAATCCTGAGGAGACATTAGTTGTGTTGTAAAGGCTCATTATTTAAGTACTCACACATTGAACTATACCCCGCATCTCCCAAGCAATAGTTGCGGCACACTTTTATGGTCTTACCTCGCTCACTATTTCAACGCCAACCGTCGATGGCCAATGCGTCGGGGGATGAATAGTCGACTATGAAATATACCATCGCGGTAATATAATATAATTGTGTGCTACTATAAATAGAGTACGCGGTCCGTACTAAATATAGTAACAGTAGTTTCAAATATAAAAATTGCCATCTTTGACCGCACCTATCAGTACCACGGTTACCGACGCAAGTGATACTTCAGGTAAGTTTGCGTTCCTTTTCATACCTTTTCATTTGTAACTGCGAGTATTGTAGCTTGTGTCACACTTCTTTGTGATGATATCGTGTAACGTTCTTTAGTACACTGATACACTAGCTGCCCCGCTGATGCGAACGGGGAGGGAGGAGAAAGGGGGAAAGGTTGGGAGGGGGGGGGGGGGGGGGGGAGTTGCGCGTTCAAATTGTTCTGTCTGGTATATTTGTCTCTTGTCTGTAGTTAATCCTTCATATTGTGGAGAATGCGCGAGTATAAGCTTGTTGTTCTCGGCTCTGGTGGTGTGGGGAAAAGTGCTTTGGTAAGTGTTGAACGTTTATTTTCTTGTTTGGGCTGTAAAACTGTTGTGGGTCCAACTGAGTACGCATGAAATCAAGTTAGTATTGTCTATAAACGACGGTGGATATCCTTAAATGGTTATGAATGTTGGAGTTGGCTTTTCATCGGCAGCTGTTTTTGCTGTCGGTATGTTTCGCCATCATTAGTTTTGTTCACGTTGGTATTTGTGTTGTCGACAAGTTAGCAGGAGGTAATTTGTCAGTGTTTCACGTGTATTGTAGAGTTTGGCTGACCATTTTTGTTTGAGCTTTGTTTGGTTAATTCTATAATGTGAACTTGTTAATCAGGGCCACTAAATACGCTGTGTAATACACGTACACAGCATTACTCATTTTCCTTTCTCACCAGACTGTGCAGTTCGTGCAAGGGATCTTCGTTGAGAAGTATGATCCAACAATTGAAGACTCCTACCGCAAGGCTAGTGTGTGTGTGTGTGTGTGTGTGTGTTGTGGTGTTAGCGTGTTTGTTAGTGTGTGGGAGTTCAGTTCAAGTGTTTTAAATGTGTTGATCAGTGTCTTCATATGGCCAAAGCTGTAAATTAATTTAAGTTAGAAGAAGGATTCTTGCTTGGCTTCTGTTTAGGATTCCATCTATTTCTGTTTTACATTCTTGTAGCACTGCACTACTTCAAATGTTTATCGCATGATTTTTTGACTTTGTATTACATGTGCCTTCTGTTTGTCTTCTTTTGAATATCACATTGGAATACTTTCACTACAGCAAGTGGAAGTCGATGGAGCACAATGTATGCTTGAAATTTTGGACACTGCTGGAACAGTGAGCAATTTTTACAAAATTTAATAAGGTCCAGTGTGATAGAGGTTGATCCTCAGGAACAATTCACTGCGATGCGTGACCTGTATATGAAAAATGGACAAGGGTTTGTGTTGGTGTACTCCATCACTTCACAAGCTACATTCAATGACCTGTCTGATCTGAGAGAGCAGATATTGAGGGTCAAGGACCAGGATGATGTAAGTGCCTTCTATGCTATTAATTTAATAGCATGGGTGCACCTGTGTTCCACTATTCTTTAGGTTCCTACAGTGCTTGTTGGAAACAAGTGTGATCTAGAAGATGAAAGAGTTGTTGGTAGAGATCAAGGGCAGAACCTTGCAAGGCAGTGGAATAATATGTAAGTAAATACAATATATTTGTTGGTGGAGAAGTGGTTGTAACAACAGTACCACTAATTTCATTTTGCATAAAGTTGGATAATTTTAATATGTTGTCTTGCATCCCCTGAGACTTAACTATGTATTGTCACTCTGTTTGCAGCACCTTTATGGAATCATCTGCAAAGGCAAAAACCAATGTATCAGAGGTACATGCGTGTGAACATTTCATCCTTACAAAATTTACAACACACACTTTCCTTGTAGATATTCTATGACCTTGTCAGGCAAATAAACTCTAAGACACCTGATAAGCCAGAGAAGAAGAAGGGTCGTCGATGCTTGTTGCTGTAACAACTTGCGTTCTTGCATGCATAATTACATCCAGGATGAGCATCGTACAATGGAACTGTTATATGTTGGCACATACTCTGTATTACTATGTATGCTTCAGTGTTGCTTTAAGTTGATGATTGTTTTCAGTTCAGTAATAGAACATATTTCAATAGTCAGTGAACATGCTTTTTAAAAGTTGACACGATACATATATATTTCAGAGAGTGACTCGTCGCTCCTCATCCTGTCCTACCCTCTTAAATGGAACCATGTACTATGCATACATTTACCAGTTTTCTTTCAATCAAGTGCAATGTTTGAGGCATTCAAATTAAGTACTGGCTAACACTCCATTGTCTAGGGCATCTCAGTGTCCATATGAACTGCAGATTATGATTCTTTGGAGCAAAAGTGGGAAATACTTAAAAAGGATTTTGGGTACCCTAGCTGAACCCCCAGACTTGGAAGGCAAGTGTGCCATTGTGCTGCATGTGTATCATATCATAGCACCAGACTATGCAAGATAGCAGGGTGCATTTGGCCAGCTACATTGGAGGCATTACTACCAAACTGAACTGGGTCATATGCCTTGGCATTCCCCTGTCAACCATGTCTCCCCAAAATGAAATGAGTTTAGCTAATGTCTACATTGCAGATGGTTTAGGCCAAGTGCTAATGGATTGAAGCACCTAGCAGGCCGGTGATGGTTTCTTAAGCCTCAGCATCTCTATGGAAGGTATGACCATCATATTAAAATCGGTACTATACTAGGATGAAGCAGGAGTGTTTAAAAAAATAATGGCTGTCATTAGCATCTTTTATTGGGTCCACAAGCCAGGAAAAAGGTAGACAACTAGCCTTCCTAAATTGACCAGTACTGACCATAAAAACTGCTGATTTGATTAGTTTTGCTTCATTTTCATGTGATTGGTAGGTACCATGAGTCACAGGAATAATACATGTGCAACATGACAAATTGGTGTGGGTTTGAAGTGCCTATTGAAGAAGGGACACATTTAACTTCGTTTGAATTCTCCTTGCTATAAGGATTCTAGAAAATGCTGACCTTGATCTGGCTCAAACAAAAACACATGGTGGATCATTGAAATTAAAAGGTCTACCAGTACAAGTGGGAGTACTACACTGCTCTCAGCCAATGTTGGTGGGAAGCAGACCTAAGAATTAGCCACCAGTTTGTGGCAAGGAGTGCATTAAGAGGATA
Organism: Eunapius fragilis; assembly: GCA_963681505.1. NCBI lineage: Eukaryota > Metazoa > Porifera > Demospongiae > Spongillida > Spongillidae > Eunapius > Eunapius fragilis. The sequence continues at coordinate 9,014,951 of OY811971.1, read as the reverse complement.
TCCTGATCACGCAGTCATGGGCTAGGTCTCCAGGAAAAGACAGGGTGTAATATGTGAATGTCGCATAGTGGAGCTCCGATGACCACTGCACACCCTGAACGCACTCCTTCTGGGTAGATTGGGAGCATGATGGAATAATGTGATTAGAGTCACTTTAATTGCTGATCGTTTTTCACATGGCAGCAAGTCTGATGCTGACAGCTGTGGTTGTTTAGAACTAGTTATAAAACAATACATTCGAAAGCATCTAGAGAGGATGCCCCAGCACCACTGCCTTAACTACTACAGGGGCGCGAACCCACCACAGCTCCTTGCAGGGAATGGATGCTTTCTCTGCTCACCGGCTCTGGCAACCTGTCTACCGTTTCGAGTTAAGCCGTGACGTCACATGTTTCGCGACCCTCGTGCCCAAAATACTTTGACGCGTGACTTACATTGGTCGTGTGATAGCCAAATAAGGCGGTGGTGACTACATTTGTTTTTCATCATTTTGCCCATCATCCTTAGTAGCGGCGCCAATGTCTAGTGAGCAGATATCAGACAAAGAAAAGGTATGAACCTAAATACTATTCTTCAGGATCGTTCGTACAGTTTCGTTCAAAAATGTGATGTGATTGCGCTGATTACTATTGACATTTGGTGATACCCTGTTACATATAAACCTTCCCGACAACGGCGGTATACCCAACAACTCGTTAATTAGGAGGGCTGATTTGCCATGCGTGGTGCATACTGTTGTCGTCGCCTTCTGTAGTATAGGTAGGTACATTGGGGAGGGGGAGGGAGGGAAAGCTGCCCGGTACCTTCTACGGCTCCCCTTCTACATATTAACGGTCTGGATAGCGTGCCATCAATGTGCATAATTGTGCTCATGTATGAACATGCCCTTTGTACTCATGCAAAAATAAACTACTTCATTTTAAGTATGTGTACTGTAAATACCAGTATCACGTGTTCATTTGTCAACTTGCTAGTATGAAGTTTTATTATTATGTAGATTCTGCTGGATGTGCATATCCCAGAGAATGTTTGTACAATCTGTCACATATTGTTCAATACCTGTTTGGCAATCTTAACCCCCCAGGTGCGCATTGTATCAGCCTTCATCAAAAGTGCTCCTCCTGGGGAGTTCAATGAAGTTTTCAATGGTAGGCATGCTCTGACTGTTGATTGTAGGATTTCATGTACATCTTATATGATTACCAAAGATGTCAGGGTGCTGCTCGACAATGACCAGCTATTAAAGGAGGGAGCTTCAAGGTATGTACAAACCATTCGAATGTTTATATTTCGGTTAAGGATAAATATTTTCATATGTGCTTCCACATCAAAAATTCCAGCAACTAGGATAGCTCTGGTGATATTATGTGCATGTAGCGTAGCAGTATTGTTTGCTTTTTACTCTTGAGACAATCTAATTAGCAAATGTTATGAGTGATAAAAGCACTTCAGTATAATAAAGTTATGTGGAGGAGTCTTTTGGGGGTTGGTTATTCATGCATCAACTGGCAATGCATATCATTTGTACATGATAGTTTTTTTTTAATTGGAGGCTAAATTTAAATTTGTGTCTGAAACCAAAGCTCTATTCTCCTGTGGCTTAGTAATGGTAAACATATATAAGGATGCAATTGTGGCATGCATGAGTTAACTGATATATGGGGACATACATCTGAAATGTTTACATTTCCTACTTGTAGTGTTGTTTGATGTTTGTTTTTTCACAGTGCTTTCAGTGAACACAATATGGAGCAGTTCATTCCAGCTGCTGTCGAGAGCAATCAGGTTGGTTGGTTATTTACGTACTTAAATTTGTGCGTCCATTGTGGTGTATCTAGCTATTACGTTGGACTAGTTTATGTTCAAAACCAAAGCCTATTTATTACACTGTACTGTGCTATCCCTACAGTGTTCAAGTTTCAGCTTCCTGTATTTGCCAATAGTTTTGTATACACATGGTCACCATAAAAACCATGAGCTTGCACTGTGCATTGTAAGATAGTTTTTATAAGCCGTCCAGCCATTATCAGCTCTACCGTCTTTGGTTCTCCTTATAGCAGCTAGTTTAAGCTGGACCACCCAGTACATAACTCACTTTCAGATAGTTTTGAAAATGCGTCGCATAACTTTATAACCAAGGGCCCAAGATTACCTATTTAGCTATGGTGAGGACTTTGTATCCCCACGTTATTTAGAAGATTATGTATTTGAAAGTGAGGGCTTAGCTTTTACCGCATACCTATATATAGCCACCATTTAAAGGCCAGTAAAAATTTCTAATTACGCACGTCATATGTACTGGGTCTCTCGACTTTGACATGCTGCTTTAGGAGCAGCTAATACAGTTAGGTCTTCAAAGCTTCAGCCGAAACGTATAAGGACTTGAACAATGTGGCAATACGTTTAAAAATCTGACCAGAGTAATTGCCAAACAATTTGTTTTCTGTCCCCCTTGGTGGACATACATGCCTCCCAGAACAATAGACTTTGTTACATTTATATCAATTTTATTAGGGTGCTGTATATGGGGCAGTGCAAGAGAAAATTGGGCTTTTGCAATTTTTTTCAAGTTTTCAAATTTAACAGTTTTTGGATACAGGATAGTGCTCTCTACAAAACAGTTCTTACGCATCCAAAATTGGACAGTGTATCATAGAGCTACAAAGCGCTGAATTTTTAATTAGCCATACATTTCAATGGCAAGCATTATTTTCTTTTAGTTGTCTTGGAATTTTCTCAAAATCCTACATAAGCCCGAATTTCTCTTGCACTGCCCCATATATCAATCCACAAGGCCCATTTTCTCATTGAATGTTCCATATAATTAATTATGTGGGACACTGCATGAGTAAATTTCCCTTTGTTTATATTTGTTGAGGCAGCAAAAAGGAACCTAGCCCATATTATAAAAATTTTCCAGGAAGGAGCATCAACGTTGACACATGCAATTAAAATGTACATGTAATTAAAAATTCTGGTCACTGTAACTCCATGATGGACAGACTATTTTCCGGTGCATATAAAAGTTGTTGTAGAGGACATAAGCATCTCTTTGAATATGAAATCATTTGAAAACTTGCAAAAATAGGCATTATGCCCCTTTTTGCTGCCTCAATTCCATAAATACATTGTAAGTCTTACGCTAGAATCGCTATAGCTCCCATACGATAAGGGCTATTGACCTCCTATTTTCAGCACTTCATACTACACCATTGCTCTATGAGAAATTCGATTTTCATGTCTTAGATCTAGACAAGCTCTGTGTTGGTGTTACAAAGGCTGATATCCCCATGGGGTTCAAAACCGCCACTTCTTCCAATAGGAATGTTCAAATCGCTTCAAATTCTGTGCATATCCACGTGGAGGGGGGAGGGGGGTCTTGTCACACTATTGATAAGTTCTGTTCGATAATTTATACCTTATTCACACGGAGATATTGCTGTACAAAGTTAATGCACATTTTCATGCTCAATTCATCCCCATACATTATATTGGACATGGTTTGCCAAAATCATCGGCACAAAATGATTGGCCAAATGTGAATTAACTTTAAACAAATGCCATATTAGAATTGGGGTACGAGATGCTGAAAATAGAAGGTTGGTAGCATTAATTGTCTGAATGTACCAGCGAGTCAAACAGAGATCATATAGGAGCATTTTAAAATGTTATTGTCCATTAGGTCCCTTTCCTCATGGAATTCCCTCTATACAACAGTGAGCTAATGCCCCTGTTTTGCATCCATTGGACGGAACAATACAATCGATATGGTTGAATTATTATGTGCCTATATCGCATAAGAAAGAATATCAGAAAAGTGATGAAATTTTATGGTTGTGGCAAAGACCCAACTATGAAACATGTACTTCATAATACTAGCCCCTAAGTTAGAAATTGTGTTTACTTGTGCACCAGCTCCAACCCCCCAATCTAATTTATATCTATTAGATTGCTTGTGTTAACCATTACTGACATTCATTTGGTGTAGGTATTGGTGACTGCTCATGGCAAACTAGATGGTGGGCGATACCTAGATCCCCGCAACAAGAAAGCATTTAAATATGATCACCTTCGAAAGGTTTGTTTGATGCATCCTTACATATGTGTAATGTAATACATTAATGTCGCATATGTAGCAAGCCAGCGATATCCAGGGTGCTTCCGTCGACGAAACTGCAGAACCATGGAGATCTGCATTGGATAAGGCTATACAGGCTTACCTAAAGGATCACTACCCTAGTGGTGTGACGACTGTATGTTGACACATGTTTATGTGTTAATCTGTTACTGGATGTACTTTGTTATTAGGTGTATGGCTCGTCATCAGGGAGCAGCATTAAGTTGACAGTATGTATTGAAGATCACAAGTATAGTCCTCAGAATTATTGGTAAGTTATCTTTGTTGGTCGTATTTCATGCCATGTCCATTATGTGGGTTGTTACTTCTTATTGGTATTACCATTGATCACATGTTTAAATGTTATATTTGGCTTGATAAATACAGGTAATCTTTTGCTGAGGATCCTGACAATTGCACTAAGTATATATGCCAGCATAAAATTTTCACGTCCACATTTATGAAATTGTAGATATATGTGGAACGTTCTAAGAGAAAATGGGCCTTGAGGAGTCATGCATATAGCATCCAAATGGACAAAGTAATATGTAATGAACAGAACTAATCAATAGCAACAGAAACGTACATGTGCATACCCAATTTGATGCAATTCAATGCTCCTACCTGAAGATGTGGCCGTTTGGAACCCTATGGGGTATCAGACCTCGTAATGTCAGTACCCCGTACTAATAAGACACCAAAATATATATTTACATATAGCAATGATGTGGTATGTTGTGTAAGAAATAGGAAGCCATTTTGGGTGATGTATCGATTTGATTTGGATGCTGTATATATCTAAATCCATAAGACCCATTTTCTCGTACAATGTTCCATATAAATTTGCATACATGTACATGTATTTTGCAGCTGTACAAGATACCCTTTCAATCACCTTCACTTAGACACTTCTGTATGATTGCACGTTAATTGAGTCAATGAATAGAGTTGGGCTTTAATTATAAAATTGATCATATGTAACCCCCAGAAGGGTGATTTTGCTGTGACACTGTCTCATGCCCATACAGGAATGGTCGCTGGCGCTCTGAATGGAGTGTAGCATTCAATCCTGGGGGAAGTGCTGAGTTGGAAGGGTCTATGAAAGTTCAAGTACGTGTTGCTGGTAATATAGTGTAAACTGACGGTGTCATATCCAACTACATGTACATGTACCCCTGTGGTATGCACAATAAATGACAATAGTTTTATGTCACTCAACTTGTGTATAATTCGTAATTATAGACCTAAAGCTTTTAAACGTCAGCTCTGATGTATTGCATGATGCAATTAAACGTGTAGTACATGTACATGTCATTTATATGCCTCAGTTACTCTCTCTTCATTGATTATAGGTACACTACTATGAAGATGGAAATGTGCAACTGGTTTCAAGCAAGGATGCCAAAGTTACCCTGAAGACAAGTGTAAGTCCATGCTGTGGTAGAAATGTAGTCTGTCATATCGATCATTTTACAGTAGTGGTCAAAATAAACTTGACGTTTTTTGTAATGCCGTTGCAGTTGCACGGTCATTTCAAAAGACTGCACGCTAGTCCAACTGTACTGTACGTAGATGCCTCTAGTTTACACCAAATTAACAAGTTCTTTGATTGCCGTTGCCAAACACCGTTTGATAGAACGTTGTCACCGTTCGCGAGCACGTTTCTGAGTGCGCATTTAGTAGTAACGCTTCGTCGATGTTTGCCCTCGTCCACTCTAATCGCTTCCCTTTATTAGCTTCCCGGATCATTTGGCAGTAGGCGCTACCGCGGAATGTCCAGCCAAGTGCCTGTCTGCAGCAAAGGACGGTGCATAGAGAGAGCTAGTGTCCCTTGGAACGAAGGAGATGATGGAGGTGAAGTGCTGATGTCTTGTCGTCCTCTCTCATCTGCTGTTCGACGATTGCTTTAATGGATTGCATGACTGGCTTTTGACTTTCGTCCGCTTCCTTGTTTTCAACAGATGGAGCCAGTTGTCGCATACCTCTTCAAAAAGTCGTGGATTCCTTGTCTCGAAGCTAGCATCTTCTTTTAACAAACATTTTGCAATCGCCAGAGCCTTTAAACATTTATGCACTATCCACAGCTTCTTATATGACCATTAATATTTCTTATTGCTTTGCTCCGCTGTACTAATATTTTTAATGTGAGGAATGTTGAAGCGTTCGTACATGTAGTTACGTTGGCACATAATCAAAATGTTGTAGTAGTTTTTTTAAACGGCACGGTGGTGCAACATCGATTTTGTTGACACATAAAGTGTCAATAAGTTTTTTAATGTTCTATAAAACGGCACGGTAACGGTGCGCCCCTTGAACTGTAGTACTCACACCGTGCGACTGCAACGGCATTATAAAAACGTCATGTTTATTTTGACCACTACTGTATACATTTACATGCATAATACCTATGAACAAGGAGTAATTATAAATATATATTTCGTGTTAACGTATTTTAGCTTAAGAGTTCCGTATTCAAAACAATGTTCCAATTAGTCCAGTTCAATATATGGAACAGTGTCCAGCAAAATCACCCTCGTGATACTTTTTCAAATATTCCAGGACAAGCAAAAGAAAAGCAACGCTCGCATTGAAATGTATGGCTAATTATAAATTCAGTGCCTAATAACTTCATGATGGATAGTCTAATTTAGGATGCGTAAGGACCATTTGATAGAAGCTCTTTGGAGTTCACGGGGAAAATTTTTAAAAATTGAAAACTTGAAAAACTACCCAGAAGGTACGATTTTGCTGGACAATGTCCCATATATTAATACATGATAATACATTTATATGAGTATATTAACATAAACACTAATAAAAATAGCCTCACAAGCCAGACATACGTACGATTGAATCTGGACGAGTTAACAAAACGACTAGAAGTACGTCTGGTTACCTTCAACAGTGTGTTTACATGCATACTGAAAATTCTTATCTATAGATGTTTATATGGGATATAGTATACTATTCATGCACTGCAGGTTCCAATCATAATTAATAATTTGCCCCCGATGAGTGTGTGGAACATGTTAATCAAAAGTCATCGAGTGCACCCGTGAGATAACTAGCCATAACTAACCTTTCATTGAGTCATGGCTCAAACCTGATCTTTCATCAGGGTAGGGCAACTAAAGGGCTAATTACAATGACCCTTTGTGCCGCATTGGTAGTCAAAAGCTTTTGGGAGCAGGCAATAATGTATCCACTGCCCATGGTGACCACATTCCCTCTTCAAAAATGCATCACTGTGCTTCTCCCGTGTTTTTGAATATCAGTGGCACCCCAAAGCTCTGCTGATCGCTTCATTTATTGCTGACTAGTACATAACCATTTTCCAATTAACTACAAGTACCAACAATTTATATTATTCATCAACAAATCACATGACTTTATGTAAGTTGTAATCCCATTGGGTCGGCCGAAATCTTGGTCAGTGTGCATGTAAACACTGTTGAAGGTAACCAGACGTGTACTTCTAGTCATTTTGTTTACCTCATCCCCATTCAATCATTCATTCAATGAAGTGTCTCAGATTTTACTCACAAAGCATGCAAATCATACTGCTAAGTTCCTTGTAATAATTTTGAACAGCCATAACAGATGCTACCTAACAATTACATTTACAAATTTGTTTAACCTCCAGCTTACATGTAGGTAAATATTACCATGCACAGTAACGCTATTTGATACACAGTAATCGAAAAAGCTACAAACATGTAAACCAAAGAAAAAAATAGCAGAACAAAATTGTTCTTTTCGCATGCACATATGTACATACCTTTCACACCGTGTATGTAGTCCAAAAGAAAGCTGATGTGTACAGTAAATAATAAGAACTCCAGAAAGATATATTATATAACTATTTTAAAGTAAGGTTATTTTGCCATGCCAAATATTCAGGGGGCTTAGTAGGCCCATCGTCCACCAGAATTTTCCCCAGTGTCAGACATACCCACTACTAATTTATCAGTGGTTGCACCATATGGTACATTTATTGACACCTACATAATGTAAAATAGCATACGTTTTGTCAGATTTCACGAAGCAATGATGTCATATGACATTTGATCCTGGTTTTCATTCGTTTGCAGAATGAAGAGGGCACAGCCAAAGAATTTGTCAAGCTGATCAATGCAGCAGAAAATGAATACCAGGTTCATTTCATGTCAAGTATTTATTGTTATTTATATCGTTTCCTATTCTAGTCCGCTGTGATTGAAAATTACAAGACCATGAGCCAAACAACTTTCAAGGCTTTGCGTCGGCAACTTCCATTCACTCGCACAAAGGTTGATTGGAACAAGATTGGTGCTTATAATGTTGGTCAACAACTTTCGCAAAACCAAAAAGCAAAAAATTAGGCTGATTGCAAATGGAGTACAGTTATCTGTGTAACTTTTGTCTAATTGTTGACTACAATAGATAGAGCAGTACTTTAGCTTTTCTTTGTTGTATTACTGTACAAGGTAGTACTAACAAGGACCATACAAATGAGCTGTTATGTATTAGCACCTGCTGTGTTTGTTTGTACAATGTAAGTTATGAAGTGTGGAATTTTATTCATTTAACATGCAAATATGTGCATAGCTACTGTACCTTATTATCTATCTGCTCAAAGTGATTATGATTTAGTAAATCAGGGATGGAAAAAAAATTTGAAAAGAGGAAACACCTACACAAGGGAAAGTGATGAATCGCCTGCTGAGCCAACTTTTGCTCATGAATTCACCCACATAACACTGTCCACCTCTACGCGCACGTGATTCATTTCCTAACCCTCTCTATATGATCTCTGCATTTACGTACGCGTTGCATAACTTTTTTTTTTTACTGATTTGCAACTGCCACAACAACAAAACAAGCAAGAAAAATACTCTGCAGGAGAAACAACATGCACTAATTTTTAAAATCAGTATAATTGTTTTCCTTCCAAAAGACAGCACCCTACACTTGACACAAGCGAAGGGAAAGTTATGAATCGCCTCAACTAACTGTTTCTCTGTGGAGAATTTCTGTTGAGTGACACTACCAAGTAAACAGAAACCAGCTATTAGTGACGTCACCACTTCGGAAGCCGAAGACTAGAACCGATAATCTAGTCTCGTCCCCAGACCACATCGCCGCTGCAGATGGATTACATCACCGCTACGCTAGGCGTCTCAAAATTGGTCTACCAGATGTTAACAATCTCTGGTTCTAAATTTAGGCACGTTCGTAACAGTTGTGACGTCATTGCATGTAAGTGTCGTGGCAACACTCATTAACGGTGTCATTGGTCAATACGTTTGTAAAATGAATATGCAAGTTGTGCGACACTCCAGTTTTAGAAAGCTTAGCAGGAATTGGAGACACCTTGCTAGTACAACATCGCAACGCTGCAGAGTGGTTTTAATGGGTTTAGCGATCGAGACAACTAAAAAAAAAGGAATCTAGGAGAGAGTATGATTCAGGGTACTTGCGTCCAAGGTGCTTCGACTCGATCAAGAAGTACTTGGCACTGCAAGATAAATTGGATAGCATTAGAAAGGACCTGAAATCAAAGATCTCCCTCCGTCTGCGCATTAAATGGAATCGTCTGTGCATTAAATGGAATAGCCCAATACTTATTACATCAAAGGTGAAACAATCACCACGATACTGCCAACGCGTTTGTAGAGGTAATCGAACGCGTAGGGTAGCACAGAGAAGCATAACGACTTTCCACTCCCCGTCGGCAAGCTAATAAAAACATCAAGCCCTTCCATGAAGCTTTTAATAGATCTGTTCCGAATCGTCGCATAACCCAGCTGTTGAGACGCCTGAATTATCGTATTGTCGAGCTCCAGGTTTGACACAGCCATCATACTATTAACAGCTCAATCAAATCTATTACCTAATTATCCTAGAAATGGCCGGGCATAGAACCAATTTTGTTAGCCAGTTTCCCAGACCACTTCTAGCTAGTTGGGCGTAGCCCGACCTTCGCGTATTGGCGGAAGGTCGGGTACCAAACCCGCACAGGTTTTGTACAGACGTATTATGCAATTTGTCAATGAATTTTGGCGTGTTATACAATCGGGATCAATGAATAATTTTATAAATTAAGTGTTGGCTTTACTACCAGCTGCGCAGAGTATATTTATTGGGCGATAATTGCCCGCAGTGAAATGCTGCATTCTGATTGGACTGCAATCCCCGTTGCAGCTTGTACAAAACCTGTGCGGGTTTGGTACCCGACCTTCCGCCAATACGCGAAGGTCGGGCTACGCCCAACTAACTTCTAGCGTAGCGCCATCCGCAGCTGCGGGTGTGGTCTGGGAACGAGACTAGTGATAATCCGGATTCGACGGGAGGAAATCCGATGGACCCCGGGCCTTGAACACGGTACCTCGAGCATGATAGCTCTCGTCGTAACCAACTAAGGCAGACTGCGTGCACTAGCTTGAAATGACTCGTTTGGAAGCTAAACTTCAACCCTTAATTTAAAGGATATAAAAACTGTATTGATGTGGTATCGAACTCAAGATCATATAAGTGATATAACCCCGTAGCCACAAGCATGAGACCAATCTGCTTGACCATCATTTTTTGTGTGCAAATATTACCCTCAGTCTTATGTATCTATAGTATAGTAGCATGGATAGCAGTACGTTACAGCGGCAGCTATATATCCAGTGCTGCCGCGAAATATCGAGAGATATTTTATAGGCGGTATAATTATTAATGCAGCATACTTGAATACCAAATTAGAGACTGCGTTGTTGTGGCGGCGACTATAAAGAACCAACGCATAACCGTGCTCATGCTGTAGGGCAGGGCCAGGGGAGATATCGTATACAGTGGTGAATACTATCTCCCCCCCCCCGCGCGCCGTCAAAAATACTCCTACGGAAAAAGGTATAAGCTTTCGCGGTAAAATACTATTCGGGCTGGGCGGATCATTTACACATGCGAAATGCTTTGGTCATACCGCGATACAAACGTGCATGGGATCTACGGAGAAAAGACTCATGGAACTTTGGACGGAGATAGATGGATGGAAATATAATTCAATAATTCAGCAGGCCGGAGCAGGTAGTAAAGCAATTGACAAATCAAGAATTGATTCGACGAGTTTTTGTGCTGTGTAGTGTTCGGCCATACACGCTGCCGTATAATGCGTACCCATATATAAAATATCGTGGCATCTGCGGCTGCACTGCCGGATCCAACAAAAACCTATCCCAGTTTGCTGACTGTAGTATACATAGCCGCAAGCAATACGCCCTCAAATCTCACTTCGTTATAAGTCACGGCAGCTCTCGAACTGTGCCTTAGAATTAACGTTTGTATAGCTTCCGTATCATTCCCTTCGTAGCCCCCACTTATATCATTGCGTAGTCTATGAAAAAATAAATAATTTCATGTGTTCTATAATGCGACTAGGATACCAAAGTTATTCAGGAAGAAGGATCAAGGTAGGGCACAAATAGGCAGGGCGGGATGATCGATCACGCGGCAATCCTAAATATGTTCCTGAGCTGAGCATAGGCGGCCCCAGCGCTTACCGAAGGGAGGGGCCAACCCACGAGGGGCGCCAAAGGAGGAGGGACATTATCGATTTTGCTATCTTATAAGTCATTTGTTAATCGCTATTTGTACGCTCTGATGAACTACTTTACTTAGAAACACATAGCTATACATTTAGTAAACATATTGCAACGCTAACGTAATAATTACTTATAGGGGTTGGGGGGGCGCAATAACCAGGGGAGGGGGGTGCTATGGCCCCCCTGGGCCCCCCCCCCCCCCCCCCCCCCCCCGCACCCCAGGGCCGCCAATGCTGAGGTTGTCTGGTGTGGCACGCACCTAATTAGTAGAATGGTATAGGTTTAATTGCATAGTACTTGTAGTATTCCCAGCAATATTTGTGGCGAATAGACAACTTCACGATCTGATTATTTTGTACTCCGGATGTGATGTCACCTAGACACTACGAAGAAGTCCGTTGTTGTCTCTAGCTTTTTTTATTGGGCCCCACAACGATGTAACTATATGAGGCCCAGTAAAAGCTAGAGACAACAAAGAGACAACAACGGACTTCTTCGTAGTGACTAGGTGACATCACATCCGGAGTACAAAATAATCAGATCGTGAAGTTGTCTATTGTGGGGACATATACGAAATCAATTTTTATCCATGTTGTGTGTTGTGTGGCAATTATTCTTGTCAACAAAACAAAGGTGAAAAAACTCCGCAGGAGAAACTACAACATGCATTAAAATTTTTATTTTTAAAGCCTGTATAAAAATAATGGATTTTCCATAAAAATGGCAGCACCCTACACTTAACACAAGCGAAGGGAAAGTGATGAATCGCCTCAACTAACTGTTTCTCTGTGGAGAATTTCTATTGAGTGACACTACCAAGTCAACAGTAACCAGCTAGAAGTGACGTGATCACCTTACCAAGTCAACAGTAACCAGCTAGAAGTGACGTGATCATCTTGAAGTAAGCTTTTTCCACTTCGGAAGTCGAAGACTAGAACCGGTGATATGCTGCCGCACAATCCGGATTAGTTAATATACGACGATGGGGAGGAAATCCGATGGACCCCGGGCCTTGAGCCTTGAACACGGTACCTCGAGCATGATAGCTCTCGTCGTAACCAACTAAACCAGACTGCACTAGCTTGAAATAATGCGATTGGAACCGATTTATCAACAACAGTACCCTTAATTTTAAAGGGATATAAAAAGAAAAAAAAAAACTGTATTGACGTGGAATCGAACTCATGATCATATCACCTCGTAGACACAAGCATGAGACCAATCTGCTTGACCACATGCGAATATTACCTCAATTGAGACTACATGTACATCCAGCAGCTGGTGACTCAGTGTGAACTGTGTGCCCATGCCTTTCAATTTTATATATAGAGGGATTGGAAGCGAATCACGTGCGCTATACCTTGATAGGTGTTCGGACGTGAAAATGACATAATGCATACGGCGCGCGCGGTACTCATTTATCGTACCACTGGATTAGCTTATTCATGCTACTCGATACATAATTACGTTACATATATTCCTGCGAATCATGCATGGCATACATCAATTAACATAGCCAACAACCGTTTGGAAAGTATTAAGTTTTAATAGAACGATGTACATGAAGGCAAGGTTTATAGAAATAATATACGAAATTTACACAAGAACCATAATTGTGTCACAAACAAATACATGCATCCTGCTGGTTTTATAAGACCACTAGCTGTAGATTTTGTTCACATCATCTTTGTGATCAACCTGAATATTATGAGAAAGCTGTGGTGTAATTGTTTGTATTGTGTGTGGTTAAATATTATATGTACTGTTATTAATGATATACTCCATATACAACATTTACAGTTTTAAGTTACACAATGTTACTAAACAAAGAACAATACACTGGAACGGAGAAGGTGAGGAGACTAACATCCAGTTGCCATTGAACGGGACAGCAGAGCTCTGGCATTCGCTCTAACTAGAACCAGGTTTAACCTGCCATATAGAGCCGAAGTGGCCTGGGACTTGCAACAATTTAATCTAATTGCCAGGCGCGCTGCAAGTTGAGAAAGGTTTGTCTGTGCTTCAGGACCCCAACATCCATATACCTCAACTGCCAAAGGTACACACACCCATCCAAGCTCTGAGCACTTGGTGTCATTGCTGGCATGTTTTCTGTTCTCAGCCACCTGAGCTGTTGACCCACTTGTCACACTCGCTTCATGTAGAGTAATTGGAGTAAGCGGTGATGTGACAGTTATGTCAAAAGCTGCAGGTTTTCCCAGAACCCAATTAGGAACAAGCACGTCAGCTGGCCTTGTACGTCGGGCATCATGTCCCAAACCACTTCCAACTTCCATTTGGCCACCAATACACGCCTGCCTACAAGACTCGAAAAAACTATCCCGAACCCTATTATGGCGAGAGACCACGTCACCATTATATCGACAAGTTAATGCATGGGCATGGTGACCCAAGGGATCTAATGACAAGGTAAGACAACAAGGGCATTTCTCCCCACTGAATAGGTCAATCCCAAGCCACCATTTTATTGCAGTTTGGAACTCTGCAGATTCCAGATGTAGGTTGAGTCCAGGAGATGGCACAACTGAAAGCCACAAAGCAGCATGAGGGGATGCGACTGATAATAGCCGTGCCCTATTTGGCAGTGAAGAGGACTCAAAGAGTGCATGAAACTGACTATGTTCAATCCTACTAGAAAGCTCCTTCTGATTTATGGGTGAAGTCAGCAATTCATCAGTAGAAGTTACATCAGCTGGAGAAACCACGCTATTAAAGCAATCTATTGATTGGAGAAGATGGTGGCTTGTGTTGGTTGCATAGCCTGACACTGCAAAGGAAGCTACATATGCTGCTGCTGAATGCTGGGATAAGCTGCGGAGTCCAAGACCACCTCTACTCAAGCACAACTGGGCTTGTTGACCTTATAGTTACTAGAAAAATATTCAAAACAAACTTGAAAAAATATTCAAAAATATTATGCAGGAAAAACATGAACTAAGTCAGTTTAAAAATAACTTTTCTTAATAAAAAAGACAGCACCGTACGTACACTTGACACAAGCGAAGGGAAAGCGATGAATCGCCTCAACTAACTGTTTCTCTGTGGAGAATTTCTATTGAGTGACACTACCAAGTCAACAGAAACCAGCTAGAAGTGACGTCATCACCTTGAAGTAAGCTTTTTCCACTTCGGAAGTCGAAGACTAGAGCAGGTGATATGATGCCGCACAATCCGGAGTAGTGGATGGATAAACGACGATGGGGAGGAAATCCGATGGACCCCGGACCTTGAACACGGTACCTCGAGCATGATAGCTCTCATCGTAACCCACTATGCCAGATTGCACTATCTTGCGATTGGAACCTATACCTCAACAACAGTACATTTACCCTTAATGTACTAAAAAGAAAAAAAAACTGATGTGGAATCGAACTCATGATCATATGACCTCGTAGTCTTGTACAAGCATGTGACCAATCTGCTAGACTACCAAGTTCTTGTATGCAAATATTGATGGCAGCTAATCCAGTGAGTATGATAAATCCAGGAGAAGTAGGCCTACAGCGCACCGCCGTACATTTTTCATAGAAAGGGTAGAGCGAAGGTATTGCGCAGTGATTCGCTTCCTATCCTCCTACACACCACATTGCAAAAGCTGATTCAAAATGTACCAATGTATGTAATTTCATAACTGTACCAATGTAATAGAAAGGCGTGGGCGCTGTTCGCACTGAATCACCAGCTGCTGGGTGAATAACTACATGTACATGCATTATTCATATAGGGAAGCCACCAACTGTTTGGCAAGTAAACGATGTAGGTCAAGGTTTATAGAAATTATATCCGAAATTTACACAAGAACCATAATTGTGTCACATTACAAATACATGCATCCTGCAGGTTTTATAAAACCCCTAACTGTAGATTTTGTTCACATCATCTTTGTGATCAACCTGAATATGAATAAGCTGTGGATACACTTTACCATCAGCAGGTATGAAAAGTGGCTTGTATGTGTGGTTTACTGCACAGACATCATAGTGCTTCTTCCTGCGAATGTACATAGCTGCTCCAGCTGCTATGGTTGCCATAACCATAATCCCAAATGCTAATACTGCAAAGCAGCACATTCCATATTCACCAAGCATACTGGATGATTCACGAGTATCACTCTGAAGGCTACTTGGGATCCCTTGAAACACCAGAACAATCTCCTTAGCTCCAACCTGATATTGATGAGACCAGTTAACGCTTTACAATGCCTTGCTATGCTGCCATAATCCTGTGCACATATGTACACCTGTGTGCATTTTATACATACCTTGGCCGCAATGTAATGTTTGGATTCTTCTACAGCAAAAGCCAAAGCCTTTCCTTCCAAAACTGATCCATCTTGTTTTGTGACAAATATCACCACCGTCATTGTTCCATTAGGGTACTTGTAAGGTGATGGCGCTACTATCACGACAGAACCTTTCTGTACATCTCTTTTGTTCCCCCTTGTGCCAGGCTTTTGATATCCCAGTGCAGCACCAACGCTGTCATGAAAGCTTTGCACCACTGCTAGGAACTGAGCCCTCTGCCAATGGAGCAAACATTGCACATCAAGACAAACATTTTAAATCCACCTGCTCAGAGAAAAGGTGCTCTATATACATGTATGCTCCATCCCAAAACTAGTGAAGCCAACAACATAATGCAAAGTCAGTACAGTGCACACACAATCCCAAGGTTTCCTTCACATGGTTATGTATGATAATTGTATGGCTATTATCAGTACTGCCAACAATGCTTCATGACCTCTCACAATTCTCCACATATAGACTTACAGTGAGGCCAGAGAACAGTATTGAGGCACAGTTGTCTGCCTGCTCATCAGTGAGATTGGAAACATGAACAAGGGCAGAGGCCTAACGGATAGAAAGGTAACATCATCAACAGGGACATATGAGGTACCGATGCACTGTATATTACCTGTATTGAGTGAGAAGGCACGTGCTGCCCACCGGATTTCGATTGTATATCTGCAGCAGAAACTGGTACTGAAATGGAATTTGTATCAGATCCGGAGGATGCAGTTTCAGGTTTGCTCTCAGTGTTGACAGTAGGTGCTTTGGAGGTGCAAACCTCAAGCAAAAGTTTGCAGTAGTCACAAAAGGAATCACCAAAAGTTGTGCAGCTCATATTCAACACAGTGGTTGCACACATGGATATTTCAGTGTGGTCACCACAATGGCTTAAAATGCTGCCAACTGGGGGCCCGCACTCACTTGTGAAGTACTTGCAAAATTTACAAGTGTCCGCACTTAAGAACAAAGCACACTTCTCATCAAATACGATACTATGAGAGCAAAGGTCTTGGGGTATCTGCTCAAGACAGAGATCTTGCAATGGTGATTGTTTAGATTTACCATCACCACTACCACTACCATCACCACTTCCACTACCATCACCACTGCCACTACCATCACCACTTCCACTACCATCACCACTGCCACTACCATCACCACTTCCACTACCATCACCACTGCCACTACCATCACCACTGCCACTACCATCACCACTTCCACTACCATCACCACTTCCACTACCATCACCACTTCCACTACCATCACCACTGCCACTACCATCACCACTGCCACTTCCACTACCATCACCACTGCCACTTCCACTACCATCACCACTGCCACTACCACTACTACTACGATCTTCTGACTTACTACTGCAGACTCCTAATAAAATAGTACAGAAATCACACACTTCATTCCACGTACTGCACATGCTTCCACTGAGAGTACTCTTGCATAGCCGAATCTCAGACACGTCAGAGCAGCGGTGCTTCATATTTCCCGCCACCACACCGCAGGCAGATTTAAAATTGCGACAGAACTGGCAAGTTGCGTAACTAAACCTCAACATACATTCCTCGTAAACTGGTACGTAGCTGCAGAGGTCATGCGCCATGGAGTCCGCACAAACACTGCTCTCCTTCGCTTTGCAGTAGTCCTCATAAAACGTGCAAGCGACGCAGCTCAGGTCATCGTCCCCTTCCGTGCACGGCGCCGCATTCTTCAGTGCAGCGCAATGGCCTCTCTCTTCTACGTCATCGCAGGGATTGAGCGCAGGCTGGGCACACTCCAAGACCCCAGCGCAGGCTTTGCAATCAATGGGCTGCGGCTGTTGCTGCACGGCGCAATTGTTTTCAGCATAAATATTCTGACAGTACACATATTTGGCGCCCGAACATATCTGCCCCTCAGCTGCAACTGATCGCGACAGGACAAAGACGAGCCTCGTCAGCAGCACTGCATAACACAGCGACATGCAGTACATCTCTGCTAGGACCTGATGACGTGTTAAAATGTTACATCACGTGCCATTCGTCCAGCTCAAGGTCACATGGTTCATCGTACCATCCGCAGCCCCGCCTGCGTGTCCGTGTGTTAACCGATGACTTCATCGATTTCCCAAGGGGCTTACATAAATTCATTGCTATTTTGGGATATAACGGTAAACCTACATGAGGCAGAGCCATTTCAGGTCCTACACACAAACTTAACTAATCATAAGAATCATATATCATGATACAATCAATGCAAACCGCCAGGTCGAAGAAGTTGCTTTGCACCGATGTGTGTAATTGCCCTAGGATGAAGGATACTCGTACGGGCGAGCTTATATCGGAACCATGAAATACAGTTCACTGTTCCTCGCAAAATATTTACGTAAATCTACATGTACATCTACTAGTATACAGAAGTAGATGTCTGATCATTCATAAATATATGTGCGCTCTTGTACAAATATTCAATTGGAAGTGTGCTGCCTGCTGTTATGCTCCTGTGATGCGATGATGTCATTGTGCAGCACTTTTCTCTACTGATGCATCCATTGGTGCCATTTGGTTGGTGCTCAGCGGACTGCATGATCAGCAGCTGGTGAGGGCGACACTGATGCCACCACAGTGGTATCTCATTGGAGGCCCACTGCTCCAGCACTGCCTCTCTATGCTGTACACTTCTACAGTGCTCAAGTTTGACGATCCATCAACGCCGCCAATAGCAAAGATCTGATCAAATACAGCGACCACACCCAACCTACCTGCAAAAAAATACATGTGACCTACAATTAAACCAATGGACTTACAGGTAATTACATAGGTTCATGTAGATGGATTATTGGTTATTATCACATGATGTACATGTAAGTGGTTCAGATACGTTATTTGGACAACAGCTCAAGAATTTAAAAATGTTTTTAAAAATGTTATCTTATGTTTGTTTCTATACACACGTACAAAGCCATATAGGCCTTTAGATGTACCTGCAATTCTATACAAACGGTACTGCTCACATACTTCGACAACAGTTCATTGGCTGTATATTCGTCCACTGCTCCGTCACAGGGTTGTAAGATTCGACAGTCTTCAGGAAAGCCGACCCATCATATCCACCAATGCTATTATGGGGAAGGGGGGGGGGGGGGGGGACGACAAGTGGTGCACAGTACATACACCCACCCACCACATGGTGTTACGTACAAGAAGCCAACACTACCTGAACAGCAATCCAGAGCAGGCCACGACGCCCAGGCGACATCTCCTGCTGTGCATGGAAGGTAGCATCCTCCACGTGTGGGTATGGAGGCTGTACTGCTCGGCTGTGCTGAAGATGGAAGACCCATCATGGCCACCTAATGGGATGAGGTAACGTTTGATCCACACTGGGAGCATGGTAATGAGGGGGTGGGCATGTACCGACTACATATATGGAGTCCTGGGTAGCCGCAACAGCTGCAGCACTACGTCTGGTGTGCATTGGTATCCCGTGTCTCCATGTGTCTGTGGCTATGTTGTAGCTGCAAGAGTGGTTATCAAAAGCTAAAACGTTGGGAAAAAAAACTCATTCATTAATGTTGATTGGTTTGAATGTCATCCAAGTGGTCGGACGAGGAGGGGGGGGGGGGGGGGGAGGTGCATAGCACCGTTTGGTCATTGAATGGATCTAGACATATCTAACAGTACTGGCAGGTTCTTTTAGGATTGGGTCATGACACGTAAGTCAAAGCAAATTTTGTGTACAGAGTGTGGAGCATAGTGAATAGATCAGCTAGCATTGTTTGTTTAAAAGCAAACGTACTGCGCAGTTTGATCTCTTATAATGACTTGTACTACATGCCAGTATAGTAAACTATAACAAGGCTCAATGAAAGCAGTGCACAATTGTAATCTCCCAACCTCACCTCCCCACCAAGCAGGACATAACAGATATGAGGAGCCAAAAGGTACAGAACAGAACTCTCTTGTTACGGACAACAGGTGTGGGTAGGGAGGGGTGTGGGAGGGATAAACATGGACCACATCACCTAGTACATACATTTCCACAGAAGAGAGAGAAGCAGCTCCATCATAGCCGCCAATCACGTATAGCTCTTCTCCTACTGTGGCGACGGCCAATGCACTTCTCTTGGTCATCATTGGAGACATCGCGCTCCACTCGTCAGTAACAGGATCGTAGCACTCCACAGTGGACAGCCTTGACACGCCATCGAACCCTCCAATGCAGTACAGCTTTCCACCACTCCCAGAGGCAACACCGGCCCTGCTGCGTGTAGTGTGCATTGCTTTGGACAGCCCCCACGTGGCCTTTGAAGTGTCATACCTGCACACAACAGTGAATGATATAACATATTGTATACACATCAGGTGTCAAGACTAAGCACGTAATTTGGTACTACTTATGGGTGGGGGGGGGGGATGAGCCATTGTTAATCCACCCCACCCACACAAGTACGGACATTCGGATTGACCATAAGTACAGTGTATTTGTACAAGGTCCCAAATGTGTACACAACAGGCTTCACAAGCACAACCACCGATGCACATATTAATATGTACTTCCCATTTGCCATGCGTATTGTGCTACTGTTTTCTTACCACAAAATGCAATGAACATTTTCATCCAAATACCCTGGCCTTCAGGAACCACTACAAATCCCCTCCCCCCAAGTGGCAGATCCAGGCATATGTTAGGCTCATCAACACTGGGCAATTACGGGCATGGGCCCATATTTGATGAGCCTAAAATATGCTGGATCCGCCGTTTGCCCCCCCCCCCCCCCCCCCCAAACCCAAAAAAACACACCTTTCCACAGAAGGTTGCATTCCTTCAACAGAGCTCAGCCCACCGATAGCATAGATGGCACACATGTGAACAGCAGGTGTCCTAGGCCGGGTGTGCTGCAGTGGAATGTTGGGCCTCCTCTCTGGTATAAGATGGTAGGATATGAGAACCTCGTCTAGCCAGTCCCTGCACTCCAAGCTGCTCTGCACCAGTCTGTTGGTCCTTACTTTATCGGCGAGGCACACCCGTGACATCAGGGGCAGACGCACGTGGCGAAAGCAGGCTGCAAAGCACGGTGCTCTGTTTCCATGGTCACACTCCACCCACCGGCACAACGCGTCAAACACGTCTTCCTCTGAGCTGGTCTTGAGCATATCGCTGCTTATTATCTCCACCAGCTGCTCGGCGGGTAGCAGCAGAAACTCTTCGCTTGCGGCTACCTCATCAAATTGCGTGCACGCGCAGGTCATAGCGCATCGCGCAAGGTCGTCACAGCCATGACCTTCCGCAAATGCTTTGATTCCGAGACAGTTTGACGGAGATACGTAGCGCTCCAGATATTTGGCACACTCCAGTTTGAGGCGGTGGATATGCAGCATGCTTGCCGCTGATAGAATGGCCTGGATGTTCTCTTTGCACAGATTTTTAACCTTGGCGGTGTAGACGAAATCCAGGATAGCCTCGAACGCTGAGGGTTCCACCCCGCTAAGCTTTACTTCTGAATTTCTCGACTCTACCATGCCTGAGGTAAACATAGCCTCGAAGTATGCACTAGAGGCTGCTAGGACCACTCTGTGTGCATGGAATACCTTATCGTCAATTCTAATAGTTATGTCGCAAAGCGAAAGAGAATTTCTCATCTTTTCAAACTTCGCAAAAAGTTCGATGAGATAGTCCTCCGATAATAAAAGATAATGTGAGTCCATTTGAGCCCACTTGATGGGTGACTTTATTTGGAATAACAGGTTAAAAAAAAAAAACAAACAAACAAACAAAACTGAAACGATTAGCCGGGGATCATTTTGACGTCATCTTCGGTCGACGCTGATGACCCTTCTTCGATCCACCTAGCAATGCCCCGTTCAACAAGCAGTTTGTTCAAATGCAGCTCTGTTGACCCCGCTGTGCCTTCAGTGCAGAACAAGTTAAGACCAAGCACGTTGTCACTGCTCCTGTGGAAAGATAAGGTTGAAACAGTCTTATATATCCTTGAAGCCATGTACCAGTACTAGTAACTCACCTCCATATCACCTCCCCTACCAGCACGCGATCAGTTATGTGGCTTACAAATAATTGCCTGCAAGATAGTACATTCAGTACAATTCACAATGGCATATTTCTAGACTCCTAAAATTACAAAAAAATAGTATTGTGCGCAGGATGTGTCACATGACTTGCTTACTTGGCTTCACGGCACCTCACAGGAGACTTGGAGTAGCGGCTGGTACACACCAGGTTGGACAGACAGCACTCATATGCTTGAAATGGACAGTGCATGAATTGGCCTAGCATAGTACGTATGTCCTTGGGGGACACTATCTCCACATTGCCAAAATCCACAAAAAACACCTTTTGAAAATAACGATAAACTGTCACATCACTATGGATACTGACTACACCCCACTCACCTGCACAAAGCTCTCAGACACATCCACAACACGTGCTCTGTACCACTGCACGTCATCTGAGTACCGTGCAGCAACGATTTCACCGAGGTGAGGTTCAAAGACCTCCTGCTCACTGAACGCCTTGCCATTGTAGTGTTGGCTATGTCGCAGGAAGGAACATGTGTGTGTGACATTACAGGTAACAAACATCCATCCCATCTATTATCAACTAGCTATTAATATTGTAAGAACACTTAACCAGCTGTTAATAATGTACCACTAGTACAAAACATCACATACCTCATTTCTTCAATAAGGAGTTCCAACATTTCATAACAGCTGCTGGGCTCTATGCAGAATAGATAGCCAGTTACCATAACACCTGACACATATCCCCATCACCTCACTCTTCCCCTTCCATCACCTCTCCTCTCCATCACTCCACTCCTTGCATCACCTCGCTATCCTCCCTCTCATCAATTGTCCCAATTGATCAGACATTTCACAAGGTTGCAATCAATTACACGTAGTTACATAGCATTTCACCCAGACTGCCATCTTATGATCCACAGCTCTTGTGCATGTGCATGTGTTGTGTGTGTGTATATTCAGCTTCAACTAGGGAGTTTCAAGACAAAGGCCCAGAATCACATGATAGATATGAAATAATAAATTGGGCTGCCATGTGATATTTGTGGTGAAGATCAAGAGTTGCATGCCAACAGTTAAACTAACCACAATTGTATGACAATACACTACTGTTACTGTGGACATAAACTCATGCCCATCATAAAATTTAAATCACCTAGTAACAAAGCACAATTGTTCTACAGCAACGCCTACCCTTGAAAAAACCTGTTATTGTATATGTATGTGTGTGATCTACTGATATCTTTAAATGACATGACCTGTGTGTGTGTAGGGCAAGCCATTGGTAAAGGAATGGCGCAGTTTTAACAAAAACATTAAATTTCCATGTTCTGAGAATACCTGGAATTCACTATCCAAGGTGATAAAGTAGGTGATAAAGAAGCTTATGATGACATGACCTACCTGTATACAGTAACAATTTAACACATGGTTTACGACAGATGGGGGGAAATATTGGGAAATATATAATATTCATAATTCCCTCCTATAGATTTTTTTCTAAGTTAAACATGTTAATAATACTCCAATCATTATAGATGAAATTGGAAAAGTAAAGAATCAGCAGGCATATACAATTATCGTATTGTAACCTTTAAAAGCCAGCTCATTATAGTTTTAACAATGTGCCTCAGCATTCAAGGTACAGTTCCGATATACACTATAAATGGATGCAAAAGCGAATGTTATAAGAAACAATTTTATACACCGAAAACCAATACAGTGGTATAAGTAGTGCGATCGACCAAGAATTGCATAGAAAAACAACAAAGGGCACCTGGTGCAGCATGTTTGCAGAATTGTCCGACAATACAAGCCTGTATAATAATCC
>OY811971.1:8869557-8990896 GCA_963681505.1 Eunapius fragilis | reverse complement strand
ATTGATACATGTAGCAGTGTCACTCCTTTGTAAATAGTGATTTGAAAATTTGCACCACACATCTTTCCTTGGATAATCATACTTACACGTTCGCAAAAGTTTCACGCACTTTTAGATTCATTAAGACACCCACCACAGTTACATGTAACTTGTTACTTGTGCACATTGTGACGATCTACACGTATTGAAACAGATCTATCCATGTGACTGGGCGTGCTGAGTAGTTACATAACGTGCTACTTTTTTTACCTGTCAGGCAGCATGCTTATGGCTGTAGCTAAAGGGTACAACAGTACTGTAATGGAAATATGGTGTGACCATGGTGATATCATACCACCTCAATAGGCCCAATCAACTGCCCCTTACTGCCCCTTACTTGCACTGCTCATATGCATTCTACCCAGGGGGATGCATATAACCCCATCTCACATATCTTCTCAGTTTGGTATTTATCTCCTAGTAATCATGGATCTAGAGCTAGAGATAGGTCAGACAAGTGTGTGTACCAAATGGTGCTATCAGGCCACAGAGGTTTAGCGCCTTCTCTTAATCAAGCCAACCTCAAGTGAGATGTCTGGCTCAAAGAGGGCTTTGGTTGCTGGACAATGACATCATACATAGCTACGCCCCATCTGAGGGGTTGCGACGACAAATCAGCAGGGAAAGATGGAGAAGCACAGAACGAACCACCCTTCAAAGATGGAGCAGGTGCCCCCAATGAGGAACCCTCTCAGACCTAGCAACAGCTCCTCATCGTGGTCCTATTCCAGCAGCCACCCACAGCTGTTCCCACCACTGTTACCATGGGCAAAGATATCGCAGGTCCCCAAGTTGGTCTAGGAGCAGCAGCAGTGACTCCGGTCTATTGGCATACCCCATTGTTCCTTAGTGCACAAATGTTGGGAAGCTGGGTGTGGGAGATCACGATCACTCAGCCACATTCTGCACCCGAGGGCTCCTTGCCCCCTGGGATGAGGATTGCAACATCTGCACACAGTGTGAGATAGCCAACCATGAAGACCAAGGTCTCCTGGCTGTTATAACGGTGGTATATAACTAATGGTGTCAACGGCCATTTAGCAAATCACCTTGTATCAGCCCTGGCATGAGATTGAAGTGGGATGTGCCCATGAGCCATGTGTATAGCCACCACAACCAATTCAAGAAGGTGTTGTCCCTAAAAAGATTGTCAAGACTGGAACCTCCTAGGACAATCTTTTTAGGGACAACACCTTCTTGAATTGGTTGTGTCCATGTAGAACGTCTCAGTGCATGCACTGAAAAGGCAAAGTTCTACATGGACACATCCCTCCAATTTGGACAACACTCAGCCTGCCTCTTCAACCACTTTGAAAAGGAAATCATGTGGATCCTGCAGAGCAAATATGCAATTGAGGGTTACATTATCTGGATGATCTGATCTCCTGCTTGTAGGCCCAGCTGGACAATGTTGGCTTTGCATGGCAACTTTGGTGTCCCAGTTAGCACTGGACAAACAACACAACAAACCTAAAGACACTGCATTAACCTTGACCTTCTTAGATATCACATGTCTACTAGTGGACAAGCTCAGAGAAATCGAAATCTCACAGGCAGTCACCTATTGGTTGGGATGTCGCACAGCCACCAAGAAGCACCTATCCCTATTCACTAATGCACCCGGCACACCGGGCTATGGTGGCCGCTTCCAAGGGTCGAGGAGACTGAGCACCCAAGGCTACCACTGCTGTCTATCCAATTGCAGGAACCATTTGCCATTTTAGTGGCAGTGGGGCCCTGGCTAGCCAACCACTGGATCACCTTCCATCATTAATGCATGGTCTCCCCAAAGTGCTAAAGATCCCCCCAGCTCTCTAATTGCTGCATCCCATAACTTCATGCACTGTTTTCCTAAAGCACGTTCCTGGTAGCCTTCTAGAATAGTATAGCTGGTTGTCCTGCCCAGAGACCTGCTGATCAAACTATATCACCTTGTTGCCCCCCCCCCCCCCCCCCCCCCCCCCAGGCCAATGGCAAAACTACTCCAGCAGCTGAGTGATAGAAAGGTGGCTCTCAAGACTGGTCACATAGGGCAGCATTAGCAGAACTTTGGCTTCTGAGAGTGAGAAGATAACTCCAAAGGAAAAGTCACAAGGAAGGGGTATAATTTCCTAGCCACAGGATTGAAGATCAGCTGATTAGGGAACAGGTCCATTGTTACAATGGGACCCACTTGTGAAGTCACCTGTTCAGTTTGCCATGACATCCTACTTACTGTGCTGTCAGGCCAAACCAGCTGCTCCATTATACCACTTTGAGTCTGGCAGGCCCTTGTCAGCCCAAAGACTACAGTCCACCCTGAAATCCCTGTTGTGCTGGAACGGCTATGACTGAGGGACCTATAACACACACGTTACGAATAGGAGCAGCTACAGCTGAGATGGCCTGCCTCCTGCAACCATAAAGCAACTTGGTCAGGTGGAGCAGTGACATGGCTCTAAGTATGTCTCCAATCCACTCCTCCACAACAGCACAGATTGCCAGGGTTCCCTAACTGTTTTGCACTATGTTTCGTTGTGTCTCTCTCTGTTATCCTCATTTGTCACTATCATACCCCATGGGCACCAATATTGCCTTAATGGGGAGGGGGGGGGGGGTTAACTTTACATGGTCCCTGAGGGGCCACCACTTAACACATGGCTACCCTAATCCTGGGGCCAAAGGAAACAACTCTAGGCTCGCACCCCATTCGCCCCACATTCAGCCTGCATGCCATTCACCCTATGATGGCTACATCTGCTAGCCTAGGGTACCCAGGTTCAACTCTCGGTATGCTTGCCCTAACGCTGAGGTAATTGACACATTTAAAGTTGACTGGAGTGAGGATAACGACTGGCTTTGCCTAACCCCTTCCAAGATAGTGAGGGTCCTACACCATGCCCAGCCATGTAGAGCACATGGTGCGATTATTACACCCTTCTGGCCCCCAGCTTGCTCAGGCAATGCATCATTTGTGACAGCAACAATTGTTGCTAGGGATGTGTTCATGTCTGGGGCTTGTGTGCTAACCAATACACCACTATTTGCTCTAAAAATAGCATTCTGAGACAGAGCATGCTGTGTCAGCCATTGGACTGGTTTGCTGTCAGGCACTGTTATGTACACTAGTCATTTTGTGCTGTGTTTCATATTTAATACAGGAAATTCACCCCTATGGATATCTAGACCTCAGGAGTGTGACCAATACTGACCGTCTAAGAGGACCCAGAGCTCTTAAGGAGCCAGGCTGATAGCACTACCAACAAGTACCTGGGAACCTACAAGAGATACCTGGACAGAGAGCAGGCAAGGCGTATCTATATATACTGACTCACACTTAGTTTGGCAGGTAGAGTGACAGGTGAACATCCTGTATAGGAAAACTAGAGTCTTAAGGCAGCAGCAGAGGAGGCAGTACATGGTTGCATCAAGTTGGGTTAAAATCCCATGGCGCTGGCAAGTGTTTGGCTAGGCCTAAGGTTCGTAAGGAGCCTGTGACAGTCGACATGCCTCTGGCCATGGCTGAGGCTGAGGCATGGAACCATCACTTAGTGAAGTGAGGTTGTTGGCTGTGTGCTCGTTGGCATTTGCAGGATTTCTGTGTCATGATGAATTAATAAAGCATTGGCACTCAGACATTTCCTTTAATACTGCGAGAGCATGCGGGCTAGTGTAAGACTGACCATTACAGGGAAGGGTTATTGCTCGCACATGCACAACAACTTGCCCAGTAAATATGATGACATGTTACTTTGACATGGCTAAAGTCACAGTGCAGACTAGTGAGAAAGTGTTGAGGGGGATTGTGACTAACTACAAAGGAGGGTGAGAAACTCCGTAAGACCAGGGGGATTAGCTACAACCACCTCAGTTAATTATTGTTGGCAAAGGGGTGGGACTCTGTGCTGTTTGGTACGCACAGTATCTGGGCTGGTGGTACTACCACAGTCGGAGCATAGTCACTGGAAGTCAGAGACTGCCAAGGATGGGTACATCAAAGACGAAAGTGCTTAGAAGTGAGGAAGCGCTTGAGTTTGTACCTGCTAGCAGTAAAAACACTCAGGACTGATGTATGTACTACATGTTTGCGTCGTGCACAGTCGGTGAACACTAATGGTAAATGATGATTTTGTGGTAATCTGGCATGAGCATGGAGGTGGAGCACTCATATCTTCGTAATCGCTAACGTTTCAGCGTATTTTTTTACATAATCATGTTTTATTTCCTGAAAAGTTGAAATGTCTGCAGCAACATTCGCGGTTATGTACATGTAGACGTCTAAACACAGACAACTCTATTTTGTTGGGGGGGGGGGGGGGGGGGGGGCGGAAGGGGGTTTGTAAGAGATACTTTACGGGACATATTCCCCTCACCAAAGCCATTAGCTACATGTACTTCCCATGTTACCTCCAGGCAGATCAGAGCCAACGTGCGGAGCAGAAAACGGATTCCTATTTCCAAGAGGTAGCTGGACAAAGAACCTGGTTGCAGACATCACAGCAGTCACCAATACCGCCACCCAATCACCAACGACTGGTAGAGTCACATCTGTAGTCCCACAGTCCCTGACGAATGTTTCCTCCAGCTGCTGATCACATTGGCCTTAGAGGGAAGAGGGAAGTACTCAAGACACAGCAGCTGGCCCCATATACCCCCCTCCTCCCCCCATCCTACCCTCGTTAATAACAGCAATCATGAGTAATGCTATTTTATTATACCTTCTAGCAGGTGCAAGAAGGGACACTTGGAGCCTCGCTTGCAGCCTTCACGGGTATCGAAGAAGCGACAAGGGCGATTACTTGTGCTGCCTGCATAATTGGAAGGAGAGGGATGTAAAAATGGCCTCAGAAGCAAACATCTGGTAAACATACTGTAGCCATGCAGGGCCAGCTGGGCGTCCTCATCGTCGATTTTATAATTATTCCTTCTATTCAAGAAGTCAGATTCCATAGGATTCCATTGCTGCAGTTTGATGTCATCTATAACACACAAAGGGATACCAGATAACCCTCTGGCAACCAAAGCCATGGGAGGGAGTCCACAGCTAACGGGGTTATGCATGATCGTATAATGTAACCTGGATAGTGAGCACTAACTAACATCAAGTGTGTGTACTTATCATGATTGTGAAGAGCTGTATAAATTCTGCATACACGTGGATTATTACATGAGCCGGTAGATTATCGCATAATGTACAGAACCTCGTTCTCCATAACAACAGACATCAAGTTTCATTTCCTCAAACAAAAAGAGTTCACATTTATAAGTTCCAAGCCTGTCAACTACATGTACATGTACATGCATGCTTCATTGGAGGCACTGTGGCTACTGGAGATAGCCGAAGTAAATAGGTGACAGCTAAATTGTGTACATGTGTACATGTAACTTCCTAATTACAAACAAGTGACCATTTTGGTTATCTACTGTACATCAACCAGCCAAGCCATAAGCCACATGTATATACAACTTTCCTGTATAGCCAAGGGCTTAACCATGTTATAAAAGATAGGGGCATCCCTCACATGGAGGTGCCAAGCCCAAAAAAAAAAATCACCCCCCCCCCATCAACCCCATACATGTACTTACCTTCTTCTGACCAATCCGCTACACCCTCCATCACTAGAAATGTTCCTATGTCAATATCAGACTCTCCACTGGTGTCAAGTATATTCACATCAATCACCATCTTCCGCATCAAGTTGTACTGAAGGCATTTACTACCACCTGCAATGCAGAGGAGCATACCATACAGCTTCACCTCCCCCCCCCCCCCCACACAGCACTCACCATTATTGGCAACAAATGCAACTAGCTGCTTCCCACACACCATTCTCTCAAAGACATCAGTTACCTCTGGTGGCCAGAGGTGTGAAGGAACAGCTTGAAGATCTGAACAAACAAACAAGTAGTAAGACAAAGTATTTGTGGTGGGAGGGGAGAAGGGAGAGGAGAGAGGGGGAGGGGAGAGGGGAAAGAAGAGAGGGGGAGGGGAGAGGGACATCTACACATCCAAGCTCACCACTCATCCCCAGCAGATCCCTCTCCTGTACACCCTCCTCCCCCCTAGGTGGTTTGACACCACAGAGCGAACAGCACACGCACTGGGCAGGAGTGCTCATTAGTGCGGGGTCCAGCACAAACATGGCATCCTCGTCCACAACCTGCACGTCTCCATAGTCAACAAAGAACACACACCACCGCTTGAGGTTAGAACCTTCTTCCCTTTCCACAATCACTCCCCTGCACCACAAGCCATCACCCGCTGACCACACGCTGCACAGGCTGCCTGGGACCAGCTGCTCTGGGCAGAGGGGGACCAGGTTGCCGGGGATGGAGTGGTGTTTGCTCATGGAGAGCACTAGCTGGTCCAGGTCGTGGGCAGTGTCTGACTGCACCGGGTGCACGTAGAACTGGGATGGGCTGTTTACATGGGACACCAGCATGACAAACTCACCCAGGGCACCTAGCTCTATTGGCTTGCATGGATGGCTCTGTGACTCCCAGGATAGTAACAGGCAAGCAGCATTTGAAGGGCAGACCCCCTCATCCCCAGTCCCCAGTACCTGGGTCAATGTACAGTCCCCCTCATCCCCAGTCCCGACCTCCCAGGTCAAAGTATGGGACAATGGAAAATGAGCAGCCATCATGTCTTCTCCTTCTGTAGTACCCATTGTCATCCCAACATGGCCAACAGTTCCTCCAACGTGATCAGCTATGTCGCCAGATGCTGTTCCATAACAACCATTAATGGAATCAATTCCTTCAACTCCACCGATGGTCTGTTGTTCAACACCACTAGTAGTTTCTTCAGTTGCACAAATGAAAGGAGTACACAATGATTCCTCAACAACTCCAACAGTTCCCATGAGGTTAGCATTATGACCCTCAATGTTACCAATGGTTACCTCTATGTCAGTTGGTTCTTCATCATTGTTAATGGATGCTTCAACTCTTTTAATGGAAGGTGTGTCTGTTTCTTCACCAATTTGATTTGTAGTGCTTCCAATTTCTTCAACAGTTCTTACGCCATCAACTATTTTTTCATTCTCAACATTACCAATTGATCCTAGAACATAAAGAGTGTCATGAAATATGGAAGGGATGCCCGTTCCTTCAACATCACCAACAACTTTATGCCTCTCCACATCACCAATGGTTCCTTCAGCAGCACCAATGGTTCCTTCAGCAGCACCAATGGTTCCCTCAACCGCACCAATGGTTCCCTCAACTGCACCAATTGTTCCCTCAACAGCACTAATGGTTCCCTCAACAGCACCAATGGTTCCTTCAACTGCACCAATGATACCTTCCATCTCACCAACAGCAGTGGCTAATAGATCCTCCTTACCAGCTGGTTCAACACCTTCTATGGAATGAGCGACTGCAACGTTATCAAAATTATCGGCAGCAGGAGAGATGGTTGCTATGACATCCATACACACAGAGGTGACAGTCCTTCCATCATAATCAGCACCTACATCCATTCCTTGAGGAAAATGAGTGTCATAATTTGATAACTTTTCAGTCTTCAAGGGCATTTCTAACTGCAGTTCACTCTTATCATCTTGTTCACTCAGTGAGTTCAACCATCCCACACATTGGTACTTCTTTTTTTCCAAGGAGGTGGTCAAATCATCACATTGCAATGCTGCCCCATCATCTGATTTAGTCATCATCAGATGTTGCACTACTTCCGATACTGCAACCAATTCCCTCTCTGCGATCTGGGATTCAATTCCATACTCTGCCAGACAATTATCCATATTGCTTAAATTCTCTCTCTGTTGTTTGGTTTCACCTTCAGACTGACACTCCAACATGCCCTCATCTGCAGTGCAGGCCAGACCTTTCACTTGCAATTTCCTCTTACTAGCACCATGTGACGAGGTATTGTGGTCATCCTTTGATAGGGTCAGATCTCCTAACAGGGGCGCCTCAACATCAGGCATGGTCACATAGTGTTCCAATGTGTTGCCTGATGTGGTAGAATATTTCACCTCTGAATCCTTCTCCAGGCTGACGACATGATGTGTACTGACCAATGGTGACAGGTACTGCTGTGTGAGCTCCATGGCAACAGGACCCTCCTCACCATGCTCCAAGGCAACAAGACCATCCTTACCCTGCCCCATGGCAACAGGACCCTTCTCACCATGCTCCAAGGCAACAGGACTGTCCTCACCCTGCCCCATGGCAACAGGACCCTTCCCACCATGCTCCAAGGCAACAGGACTGTCCTCACCCTGCCCCATGGCAACAGGATCCTTCCCACCATGCTCCAAGGCAACAGGACTCTTCACACCAAGCTCCAAGGCAACAGGACCCTTCTCATAATGCTCCAAAGCAACAGGACTGTCCTCACCATGCCCCATGCCAACAGGACTCTCCTCACCATACTCCAAGGCAACAGGACCCTTCTCACCAGTTTCAAAGGCAACAGAACCCTTCCCACCAAGCTCCAAGGCAACAGGCCCCTTCTCATTATGTTCCAAAGCAACAGGACTGTCCTCACCATGCCCAATGGCAACAGGACCCTTCTCACTATCCTCCATTGCAACGAGACTCTCCGCACCGTGCTCCAAGGCAACAGGCCCCTTCTCATTATGTTCCAAAGCAACAGGACTGTCCTCACCCTGCTCCATGGTAACAGGACCCTTCTCATCAAGCTCCGCGGCAACAGGACTCCCCTCACCATGCTCCATGGCAACAGGACTCTCCTCACCTTGTTCCAAGGCAACAGGCCTGTTCTCATCCAGCCCCATGGGAACAGGACCCTCCTCACCCTGCCCCAAGGCAACAGGACTGTCCTCACCATGCTCCAAGGCAACAGGACCCTCCTCACCATGCTCCAAGGCAACAGGACTGTCCTCACCCTGCACCATAGCAACAGGATCCTTCTCACCATGCTCCAAGGCAATGGGATACTTCTTACCAGGCTCCATAGCAACAGGACTCTTCACACCAAGCTCCATGGCAACAGGACCCTTCTCATTATGCTCCAAGGCAACAGGACTGTCCTCACCCTGCCCCATGGCAACAGGACCCTTCTCACCATGCTCCAAGGCAATGGGATACTTCTCACCAGGCTCCATAGCAACAGGACTCTTCACACCAAGCTCCAAGGCAACAGGACCCTTCTCAGCATGCTCCATGGCAATGACTCTCTCCTCACCATGCTCCAAGGCAACAGGACCCTCCTCACCATGCTCCAAGGCAACGGGATACTTCTCACCAGGCTCCATAGCAACAGGACTCTTCACACCAAGCTCCAAGGCAACAGAACCCTTCTCATTATGCTCCAAGGCAACAGGACTGTCCTGACCCTTCTCACCATGCTCCAAGGCAATGGGATACTTCTCACCAGGCTCCACAGCAACAGGACTCTTCACACCAAGCTCCAAGGCAACAGGACCCTTCTCACCATGCTCCATGGCAACGAGACTCTCCTCACCATGCTCCAGGGCAACAGGATCCTTCTCACCAGGCTCCAAGGCAACAGGACTGTCCTCACCATGCTCCATGGCAACGAGACTCTCCTCACCATGCTCCAGGGCAACAGGATCCTTCTCACCAGGCTCCAAGGCAACAGGACTGTCCTCACCATGCCCCATGGCAACAGGACCTTTTTCACCATGCTCCAAGGCAACAGGACTCTCTTCACCATGCTTCAAGGCTACGGGACTCTCATGTTCTAAACAGACTGCTAATACATGTGCTGAATGTGACAGAGATTGCAGTTCAGCCTCTGAGACTACAGGCTTTATTAAACACGAGTTATGATTTCCTGCAGTGCAGTTTGAGTCAAATGAAAATAGGGGTCTGTGCAGTTTCATTGTCTCTATAGAGACAGGGAACTCCTCTGTGCCAATGAACTTGTCAGGACTGGTAGTTTTGCAAGGTGACAATTCAGGGATCTGTTCATCCAAAGAAATGGTCGATCCACTGATATTGAACTGTCCATCTACACCACGTGAGTAGCCAGGGTTACGATCAGGAGCAATGGAACACTCATCACGTTTAATGGCTGACTGTTCTCCATTCCTCCCCAATAGATCATGACTTGACCCAACATTGCTGGTACTCACCTTGTGCCCTGGGAAAAACTTGAGCTGAGACTGAAGGAGGTCTACAATATCTTGGGGAACTGCATTTTGTACATGTTTGTTTGCTTTGCAGGCAGGAGAGGATGGTAACCATGGCAATCCTGCAGCTCCTGGTGATATTGCTGGTCTACAGTCACTTTGCACTTGGCATTGCTCAGCTGATCCAGCCCCGCCTCCTCTAGGAGCCATCTTAGAGCAATCTTTGGTGTTAACTACACGAGATGGCTCCATCCCTCCATGACTTCCATGTTCCTCAGAGGAGTTATATATAAGGGAATTCCCCATTACAGGGGGAGTCCCCACCAAAGGTTCATTCATTGAATGCACGCTACTGCAGCGGCTGCTGGATGACTCCAAGGCAACTGCTGCAGGTGAAGGTTTGCCTCTGCTCGTAAAACAACCAGGTTGATCCCTATCCTGCCGCGTGCACACTGCAGTAGGTACGTACACACGGGCTGGGTCAATGTGAGCAGACATGTGCCTGTCGGCAGCAGCTGGACATGCAAATTCACATGAGCAGTTTGAACTTCTATCACGCTTGCTTTGCAAATGGCCACCGTCTCCTGGTTCCAGCGGCTCTGTTTGCACTCCACAGCAGCTGGATGCTGTGCTTACTGGGCAGGCCACACCCATCCCGGCAGACACCATAAAGGTGACCAGACGCAGGGCCACAGGCGAGGAGGACATGCCTCTATTCTTGATGCTTGGTGGTGACCGTGGAAGGCTCTTCAAGCTGGCCTGGCTGTAAAGGACATCCAATGGAACGTGGACATCTACCTCGAAGGTGTTCTTTCCAGCACTGGAGATTACAGAGATATGCAATGGTTTCCCAACCAGCACGTTCCCAAACCACCTGGATACAGAATTGGGCCAGACTGGTGGGCGCGGTGTTCCATCAGAGGTGGATGGGGACCGGAGAGGTTTGATCATGGGCATGGAGCAGTGCAGTGCTTGGCAGGGCAAGTAAAAGAAGCTACGGTCCAGCTGCCTCAGCTCAGAGAGAGGCAGCACCTCCATGTTCCCATAGTCCACGTAGAGGACTGACACCTTTACATTAGAGTATCTCGTCGTACCTTCAGTGGGGGAAGAAAAGCACAACTGAAATTTCCAACATTATCTACATGTACACAGCAACTGAAGTACCACTGTTGTAAATAGAACTGTAAATCTGTTGATGTTGTGCAACAGAACGGTTACCATAAATGACTTCATTTATGTGGTATGCCTATCATGGTAAATGTATGTTTTTGCAGCTATCATAACATGTTGTTATGATAACAACACATCAACCACAAAGTAAAGCTGCACATGCAGTGTGCCAAGTAATATGGTTGCTTATATGTACTAACCCTGCATTGAGAGAGCAGCGCGTACACCCCATTGTTTTATATAGCTCGTTTACAATGGAGCCCTCATGCATGTCGTTTTAAGCGGCTTCTATCGATCAGCCGTGGCTATTGCCCCATTATTTTGCACAGAATCAAACAAAGACACATTGTGTGCGCTCGCTTCCTATCTATTGTAAATATAATGTCAGGTGTACAGGGAGCACAGGGATGCACAATGTGTACCATTTACATGTATTCCCGAGGTGGTAAATGGGTTAACATGTTAAGTTACCTAGACGACCCCCTGATGCATGTTCCACAGCGGTCACCGTGGCTCTGTACCAACACCTGTCCTCTGTGAAGCGGGCACAGCAGATGTCTCCAACAGCTGGTGGTGCCGCAAACTGCTTTACCTTGTTAGCAGTCAAGTCATTGTAAAATGACCTAACAGAAAAGCATAAATAGAAGATATTTCCTACGTTCACAAAAATGAAACATAACATATATACAACACTCTTTAAGCCAATGTTTATAATACATTTACCACGTACATACATAATACATTAAAGGTATGAACATTTTTACAATGCATTATGATGGACAGTCCAATTTAGGACGCCTTATGGACCACTTGATAGAAGCTCTTTGGAGTTCATGGAAAATGAAAAAAATTTCTTAAAAACTACCCAGAAGGGTGATTTTGCTGGACACTGTTCCATTTGTTCCTTACAGAAAGTACTATAAGTTCAAAGAATGAACAACCATTGGGTAATTAAATATGAATGAGTCCTCCATATGTTTGTAACAAAGAAATACATATGCAAAGCAAGGGTAAAATAATTTCTGGTGGAACAGGTTTAGCTAGGTTATCAAAATACACTCACATATGATCACAGCACAGTTAGCACTCACCAAATCTGTTCCTTCAGCTCAATCAGTAATGGAGAGTATGGCTGGACGCAGAATTCAGATGGGTTCTGACCAATGGTGATGAGCACTTGAATAATGCTGCCCTCGGCCAGATCCATGTACTGCAAGCCTAACATAGCCACACCCATACACTGGATTATCAACAATAAATAGATGCAACATGTTTTTTCACACACACTCACACACACTCACACACACACCTTCAGCTTTTTCTGCACTCTCTGATGAATAGCCTCCAAGACAGTCGTCCTCCTCCCCAGACAGCTCATACTCTTCGTTTTTTTCTTCCTCATCAGCGGGTGAACAAAAGAGGTCTGGGGAAGAGTAGAACAATGTGTAATCAATTATACCAATAATCAAAACACAAAATACAAATAACATTTCGCTGCACAAAAAATAATTTGTAGTATCGTTAAAAGCCATGCATGGTAAAAAATAAATTCTCAAGTGACAACTTTGGCTCTATTAGCAGGTAAGTACTTGTAACTCTTTAATAGCTATACAGTTTCTAAATTGCAAACTATTGGCTTTTTAAATTTCACAAAACCGTAACGGGGAATGAGCATACAAACCAAATCACACTGCATAATGATTTAAGCTAATCCATGGAGTTCACACACATTAGCTGTCCTAATGTAAGCACCTTTAACACACGAGTACCTTCCATTTCTGCTTCCAGTATGCCATCAGAGGTAGTGATACAGACACCGACATCCATCTCCATAGATCCCAGCTTCTTGGCCCCACTGCTGATGCTCTCAGTGTGCTGCACGTACTCACCAAGGAGAAGCATGTCCACCACAGCCTGCTCCAGATCTTGTGCCACTGCTGAATACCCTGCTAGAAAGGACTTCTGGGTCTTCTCTGATGCAAGCAGATGGGCCGAGTCCAAAGCCTAAAAACGCATTGGTAACCATGGAGATATGTAGACATGTATGAAATATGTAAGTTCATCTAATATGAACAGGAAGCAATAAAACACAACAGTGGTAGAGACATCGTTATGAATGGTCTTACGTGTTGCCCAGTGATTTATGTTGTTGTGTATGCACGCGGTTAATGTTTTTATTTATATATATGTGTTCGCTTTGTGGGTGCACACAATGTAATGAATGTGCAAATTGTTACCTTCGTCACGTCCATTGTCACTTTCTCCGCGTGCTGCGTGTAGCAGCGCAACGTCTCTTGTTGATTTCTCACAGAGGTATCCAAAGCTTCTAGAACAGCTTCTTTCCTTTGGTGCAGAGCTGCCTGTAGGCTACTAAATTGAGCTTCGACTATCCCTCTGGCGCGGGTAAGGGCACACTGGAGCTCCCCATATGCTTCAGTCAATTTACGGATGTGATTGCTGACTGAAGACATGTGCTCTTTTGCTAACTTCTCTTTGTCGAGAAGGTGTTTCCTCATCTGTTTCGACATGATGGCAGCTATTACGTGATAACACCACGTGGGTGATCAAATCAGCTGCAGTGACGGGTTAACCACTAATGAATACTGTCTTATTTCTTTTCTGTCTGAGCCTGAAATGTGTTTCTTTATGTGTGTTGCACTTTATTTTAACACTCTAGATTGCATACACAACAAATAATATACAAGGTTCAGTGTTACGCTTACACAATCATTTTGCAGTTCTTCCTTTATAAAGGTGTGTCTCTGAAATGTATAACAAGTTGGCACAATCCTGAGACAATTCCGGCTGTGTTGATTATCTTCACACTGTCACCTGGATACAGGATAAAACTAAAGCACACACACACACACACACACACACACACACACTACACCATTCGGCCACATGCGCTGCAAACATCACTGACTGACTAGCTAGGTACACACATGTATTTCAGAGCCTACATATAGCTACATTATTTCTTTAAATGGTGTCCCCTCCCCCTCCCTTAATTTGGAATATCCCCAAAACCAAGCTTTCCTGTCACATACTTCCTTGCATTGCGAGCACCTGTAGAACATGCCTTCACAGGCTAGGGTTGGGTTTACAACTTGATCCACCAGTACATCAAGTTGCCATAAAGTGGTGGCTTGATATGGATACATCCCAGGGGTCCCATGTGCACTATGCCCTTGACCCTCTTGGACATCCTGCCACCACTTGTAAGTGTGGGGGTGATGTGGGCTGCATGTGGTGGCATGACACCTTTGTGATGTTCTGGCTGAAACGTGCCATTGAGCGCATCTTGATGTCCAGGTGGAATTATAAGCTGGTAATGACTTCACGGCCGACCATTGCCCCACCTGTCCTGCTGACCTT
The DNA here is from genome assembly GCA_963681505.1 of Eunapius fragilis. Taxonomy (NCBI): domain Eukaryota; kingdom Metazoa; phylum Porifera; class Demospongiae; order Spongillida; family Spongillidae; genus Eunapius; species Eunapius fragilis. The sequence continues at coordinate 8,976,248 of OY811971.1, read as the reverse complement.
CTATTGATAAACTGGACTACAGGCAAGATATTTCTGTAACCTACTTTACTCTGATGGAAGCAGGAGTGAGTGTCTGTAGGATAAGTTGCCCAGGCAGAAAGCACTGCACATGGCCAAAGATGCCAATTGACTGGTTATGTGTTCATGGTGCTTGGGGAAATGAAACTATTGAAGCCTTCTCAAAGCTGGCATCTCAGTTTGTTACCCTTAGATGCAGGCCCAAGTCAGCAGTACTTGTTGACCTCCATCTAGTGAAGGTAAATGCTATTGCCATCCTCACCAGAGGTATTGTGAATAAACTAAATTTAATGCTTTTGTTTGTAATCCTGTGTTTAAAATAACTGACATTGACAAACTCTACTTCACATGGCCTGCTCCTTGCCAGCAAAGCTCTTGCATTCTGGTGCATCATTGTTGTGCTGTGATGGCAAGTTTAAGTATTGGATTGAATTAGGAATTGGTTGATTATGTGATCTATGGTGTGGTTTGATATAATTGCGCATTGAGCCAACCTTTGTATATGATCTCGTATTCAATAATGTAAGCAAAGGCTCCTATTTGGAGGTAGTCAGAAAACAAGCTGAAGTGGTGATAAGAAAGCTACATAGGAAACTGGTCACTATCTAACAGAACACAAATGCTGATGAGCTGAGAATTAGTAAAGTTATTTTAGAACAAGCTCTACTTTTTTTTAAATCTATAAAACAAAACCATGTCAATAATACTAGTAACACTAATAACTCTCTTCAGTGTATAATCTAAATGTTTTTTTAATGGCCTAGGTAAACATTGTATACGCACCATTACATACTGCTGTATATGGCATCATTGCTTAAAATAATTTTTCAAGAAGATGCATCATCATCATCGACTGACTCATGAATACAAATGATCTCTGGGATGATCTCATACATGTAGTTACAAATATTGTGTGCTTCTATTCCCTTATTGCATGCATCTTTCCATGGTACACAATAATGTCAACTTAATTGTAGTTAAAATACAAGCATACATGTACATGTATACACCATCGCACACAATGTCTATTCCTACAAATGTGCATTTTAGCACTTGAGTAATCTAAATGCAATACATGAAATTACATTCAATCATTCCTATTTGCAATTTCCAATTATGTTCAGAGCCTGGGCAACAGCTCCCCATGTTGGATTGGTACAGCGGTCAAGCCATTCTTGCAGCATCTTCGTCAGTGCCTCCTCACAAGACTTTTTAGAATCCACTTCAATCTTATCAAGCACACTATCAGGTATGTCCAGCTCAAGACCAAGTCTGTACCACCGAGCAGCATACGTAACAAGACTTGACTTCAATGCCTTCAGATTGGGTTTGGGGCTGTGAAACAAAAATAATTTGGTCATTCCATACAAAAATTGAGTCACCAAAATAATTGCCTAGTATTATTAGAAGCTTCACTTTCTAAATAATAAACAAACGACTCTGCATGTGTTGAATATCTCATCAGTTACAGTACCAAATACATGTACATGTACGTTTATACATGTATAAAAATGATCTGTATAATGCGCATGCAAAACCAAAACTTACTCCATGCCTTCCTTCAGACCTCCTTCAGCACAGTAATTAACCATGTAACCACGATCAACCCTGCATGGAGAACACAATCATCATCTATTGGACAACTTGCAATGCAGTGCACAGTAATGCCTTACATTTCACCCATAAAAGATAGCCCAATCCTCTGTAAGTGGTAAGCGAGATGACTTCTGCCTTCACTCTCCATTTCCTTTGACCACAGTTCAAGGGCCTCAACATGGTCATCTAATGATGTGCCCCAGTCCTCAACTTCAAGTGCTTTAAAGAGGCATGAAAATATTTCATCTGCTGTCTTTTTTTCTTGTTTTGCCGCTTTCACAATGTCTTGTACTAGTGCCTTAAGTTCAGCTTTATATAAAGGATTCTGATTCTGAGCAACATGCAAAGAGAGCAATATGTAGTAATGTAGACATAACAGACCAACTTACTTTGCTCTGTGGGATCCTCAACCAAAGCTGTTCCTCTGCACTAGGGGGCAACACTTGCAGGAATTCACATGACAGATGAGCTGTACTTTGTTGTTCCAATGATATATTTATAAAATGGGGCACTTTATTTGAGCATCTGCACTGGAATGCTGGTTGAACTTCGATATCAGGAAACCACTGCTTCACCTCATGTATGGCTTCACAGAGTAGCTTCAGAAGTGCCTGACAAGTTGATGGGAAGTTGGCCCGACTGCTGTTATAAGCACAGTGTGCCTTTCTGCACATATCAATGCGGATACTGGAGTGTGCTCCAGATACAGTGACGTGATCTATTTTCCCATAATTTTTATCCACTTGACACTGGAATGACACCTTATTTGAGCTCATTCCATGAGTACACATCATCAAAATATTATTATTTGTGCAGCTAAGTACTTTGACCAGATGACCAATGTACCCTGGAGGGATATTGTTAGGATTGAACACTAGGTGCAATGGGGCAGCTTGGAGGACAGCTGGCTCCGCCTCTTTGGTGGACAACACACAAGGCACGAAGTACCTGCACATGTTTTCACTATCATGATGGTAGTTAACACATGCCTGGGATCCAACATGGTACATCTCCATCTTTTCAAATAGTGACGATATTTCTGTTATTTTTGCTGATGGATTTCTAATGCATGCTTGAATTGCTTGTAAAACAATGGCACTCATTGACGTTAGCATTATTATTGGTGATGAAATATCCACATGTTTCTTTCTCTTTCTATCCCTCAGGGCATTCTTGTAATCTTCTATAGGTGCATGTAAAAAAAAAATCAGACAATTATAATTCTGTAACAGAGCACTCATAATCACTGTCAGATAGTCCTAAAATCGAAGTAAGATCAGGTAATGATGTATGTTCACATTTATGTCATTTCCATAGGCTTACTTTTTGAGCAAAGAAACTCACCTTGGGAGTTTACTGCAATATTTAAAAAAATTGTATTACTGCTAACTACAGTGCGCAAGTACATGTACTTAATGTTCACTAATTGCAAAATTAATTAATGGTAACTTGGGACTATAAATTCATTACATGTACATTGTACATTTGATATCAGGATGAAAGAAAGTCGAGTGCATCTACAAGTACATGTACTAATTAATGGTCACCAGTAGTATATGCAGGGCACCAATAAACGACAACATTTCTGCACGTCTTTTAGAACAGTGAAACCAAAAGCAACATACAATTAATTTTAAGACTGGTCACTAGACTGAGCAACCCAAGTATAAATCTATAGCAGATTGAATTCAACCCTGATAAAGCCGATCCCAGGGCCACTGTCTAGAGTTGTTGCTTACCTTTACACACATGACCCCTTTGGTTATAAATATTAGTCATCTGTTTAAAGAAATCAACAAGGTGAGCTCTACCAGGCCGATCCAGAAAAGAACTATGAGTGCGTCAGCTACGAGGCTGATCTAGAAAAGGTCTCTTATCTGAAAGTAAGCTAAAAATTTTTTTTCATGAGAACATTGGTGGCATAGGATTGGAAGGCAATAGTGGTGTAAAAAAGGGTCTAATAAGAAGGGGAAATGTACATTTAATAGTCCTATACTTCACACACAAACACAATGTCCTATCAATGGGCAAAATATAGGTACATTTCCCCTTATTAGACCCTTGTTTCCTTCCTTTTTACACTAGTACTGCCTTCAATCCTATATGCCATCAACATTCTTATAGAGAATGTTTTTACTACTTGTGTAGCTACAACTGTGTTTATTAAACATTGCAGGGTATACATATGCACACAATACGTGATAACGATAAAACACACTAATGTTACTGTAAGTCCAAAATGATGTCATCAAAGGCAGGGATCTGTGTTTAATAATTTAAAAATTATGAGTCATTAACATGAGCAACTTTGATACTTAAAATTGGTATGCAAGTTGAAGTTAATAAACTAACCAACAAAATAGGTATTTTAAACTACAGTGGAAAACAAAGAAATACTTACCGTTTTCCTGTAATAAAAATAACCTAAAAACATGAAAGCAATAATACTTCAAATAAACACAACAAGCAAAAACAACTCACCTCCAGAATTCATCACATACAGCCTAGAACAGTGTAGAAATGCAATAATGGGTGGACATTCCAAATACAGAAAAATAAGAGAATTTGAAAAAAATGCACCCTTGCTAAACACTTTTTCTGGGGCAGGTGAGGAGGGTGTGTGTTTGCACTAATTGTGTAATGTGCATTAGTTTGTACATTTGTATTCCCTATTTTTTAAATGCAAGGAATTAATAATTTCATTATCTTTCTGACCTTGCCCATTTCGGTTTAGCATATCTTTAGCTCTACAACATTACTGGAACATTGTCAATACAGAGTAGAATTCATTTTAATAACTATTTACCATGCACCATGAACGGGGTCATGAATTTTGACCTATCCAAAAATATACTGACCAAACTTTTAGTTAGCTAATCATATTTAACACCGCTTCCATGAGAATGGAATGAATGTTTTGTCGAACAGACCTTTTAAAAATTAGTCGGAAAAGTAGGGTATCAGCTAGAAGGCACATTTTCTTATAAGCCAAACCTTTGTGTGTCATTTCATATCATTTTAAGGCTTGTAACATATTGCACTACTTACTTAAACCTGGTCTAACATACACATGTCGCCGTTCGTTGATGCTTCGAAAGCCAATTGGTACACTTTTTTTCTCATACAGTGTATAATAGTAATGAATGCATTTTTAGAGTGCTAAAGATACAGATACCCCAAAAGGTCTATGTGGGCTTTGATTGCTAGTAGTTGGTGTGCAAACGGCTATTATTTATAGTTCGTGCATGCATGTATGATGTCACTCGCTTGTTCTGCGATACACAAGTATGTAACAAAATGCGATGCAAGAACAAACTGCACAAAATGCGGCTTGTGTCAGCCACATTTGCGTGGTCGACCAAGAAAAGCGATGGTATTGTCTCGTTAAGAGCCACAGCGGTTAAATCCTGAACGCCAAGTGCGGGTACATCATGATCAAGGCGATGCTGCTGACAGTGAGGTTATAGTTGTGGAAGATGATGATCCAATTGAGCATGCACCTCAGGCTCACATTTTGAAGGTTATGGAACTCGTGGGCTGTGATGAGGGGTACGAAAGTGCTGTGCGACGACTCCCACAAATAGATGTTCATGTCGCGAAGTAAAATGTGTTAGTGTCCCAAGTGAGGTTGATGTTGCTGCTATGAATCGGGTTGAAAATGTATTCAGAAGAGGTGTAAAGGCCTGGGCACTAATGCTGCTGCCAAATCTGAGGATAAAGGGTGATTTGAAGATGGCATTCAGCATTCAGTCCATAACAACTACCATAGAAGAGCCTGTGGACTGTGAGAATCAAGCGGCCAGTTGTGTTCCTGCAAGCAGCATCTCGCTGGAAGTGCTCAACTCAATTCCCAATACCATCCTGAATATGTTATGGCATGAAAAACTCTACACAAGCATTCCTGCAAGGAAGCTTCTGGTACCTTTTGCTGACACTCCTCATACATACATTGCCTCTTTGTTCAACATCAGCAACAAATATGCAGGATGTTTGGCTTTCCAAGCCAAAGGCTATACATAGCACATGGAGTATCTTCAAGAGTATAGCCAGACACAATCTCATGTGCCTAGTGATTCTGTCCACTTTGCTGTAGACTTCATTTACAGTGACGAATAATATAGGTTGTCTTGCCTGGCAAGCCAAGAAACGCACTCCTAATAGAGATCCAAGGTGGAAGGGACTGGATAATGTGTTTGCAATGAGGTCACTGGTCCTAAAGCATGATGCTGCTACATTATACAGGGGCTATCTTGTGAAGCAGAAGGATACTCAGAAGGCCACCCATTGGACAGTCTATATTTTACTCCATTGTGAGACACATAACTGGTGGTGGAAAGCATTAAGAGGCCTGTGCTGGTAGACTACATGAAGGTTAATTTCCACACCAACAACTTTTCTATCATTCACAGAATCATTGATATCATTACACCATTTCCTGACACTGACCATACTTTACGTAATGAACTTTGTCAACTCCGCTCCTCAGTGTCCACATTCCTGAGCTATGGTTATGCAGTGCATGCTAGTAAGGGAGTGAAGGCTTCATCAGAGGAAATTGCTCAGCACACTCACCAGGCTCAGGATCATGAAGCCGAACAGCTGACACTGTACACCAAAGTGAAGTGGAGGAGTTGGCCTCACAATCCGATCTGTTTGATGAACCAAACACACAGGAGGAGTTTTTGGATCAAGTACGAAGACAGCTCCATTGCTGTGCACAAACAAAGGGATCAGAAGTGATGGAGAATAACCGCACACTCTCCAATCTTTTCACTGGACCTAGTGTCTACCCGTAGACCGAACAGAAGTCCCAAGCCTGGTGGTCACTTGCTCTGCAGTGCCTGTCGAAGTCCATTCCAGTTTTATGATAAGCTGCGGTGTATAGTTATGGCAAAGTTGGATGATGACCCTAATAGGCTGAGTGAGATTGCAATACGCCAATGTGAGCGCCGCTCATATCGGTACATGGCCCATGTAATGCTTGCTGCCCAGCAGGCACACCATATGACCATATGAATGTGCAAATGGACTCTTCTACAGCTTACATGGTGTATGACTTAAAACAGAAGTTCCTTGCAAAGAGGTTCCGTGAGCGGGAGACTCCTACTATGGCAAAAAAAATGCTATGGTGGGGAGCTGGGGTGTACATAAAGCCAGAGAATGAGGAAGAGGCTGTGTGCACTGAAGTGCAAAGTCAGCTCTATAGTGGAAACCGTGGTAGTTGAGTATATACATGTATATATATATATGGGACAGTGTAAAGCAGAATCACCCTTCTGGCTAGTTTTTCAAGTTTTCAAATTTTTTGATTTTCCTTGAACACCCATGAGCTTCTGTCAAATGGTCCTTACGCATCCTAAATCGGACTATCCATCACAAAGTTATTAGGCACTGAATTTATAATTAGCCATACATTTCAATGCGAGCGTTACTTTTCTTCTGCTTGTTCTGGAAATTTTGAAAAAGTATCATAAGGGTGATTTAGCTGGACACCGTCCCATATATATATATATATATATATATATATGTGGAAGTGTCCAGCAAAATCACCCTTATGGTACTTTCTCAAAATTTCCAGAACAAGCAAAAGAAAAGTAACGCTCGCATTGAAATGTATGGCTAATTATAAATTCAGTGCCTAATAACTTTGTGATGGATAGTCCAATTTAGGATGCGTAAGGACCATTTGACAGAAGCTCATGGGTGTTCAAGGAAAATCAAAAAATTTGAAAACTTGAAAAACTAGCCAGAAGGGTGTATATGGGACAGTCTCCGAGAAAATGGCCCTTCGCTATATAATTTTAAAGTTATAAAAATGACTCACGTTTGAATCGCTATAACTTCGTAACGGTACACGCCAATGACTTCCTATTTTCAACACTTCATACTACACCATTTCTATAAGGTAAAATAGATTTTGGAGTCTTGCATTAGCTTCATGCCAGTGTGCAACGTCCGATACCCCTTGGGGTTCAAACTGGCCATATCTTTCGGCAGGACGTCTCAATTAACTTCAAATTCGGTTTATACGCAGAGGGGTCCTGTACCTATTGATGTGCCCTGTTCGTTAATTTTTACTTGATCCGTTATGGAGATACAGCTGTGCAAAGCAATTGCACATTTTTCGTTCATTTCGCGCCATTTACCTACTGCAACCTGGTTCCCGCTACTCCGAGCACATGAATAAATACAATAACCTCCCGTGCCCATGCCACTGTATTAACCTGTACAACTGAAGTACCACCGTTCTTACAAACGTCAGTGGTTCTCTTCTATAATGAACAAGATTCGTTAAGCAATTGAAATGTGTGGGATTCAGTTACCGTCACCATACAAAAAACACGGTACGTATTACCAGTACCGATGCACGCGCACAACATTATGTGTCCCTGTCGATTCGGTCATACTCTTTGGGTGCCACTCATTGCGTGCATGGCCATTCATAGGCTCACAACCTATACGTCAGAGCCATGATATATAGTGCACGGTGTATCAGCTAGGCTATGGGAGAGGCGTGGTCGAGTTAAAGACACATGCAGCGCAGCTAGGCTGGAACACATGTAACCCTTCCTAATTGTCGGGATTTGCGTTCTGCTGGCACATATATTTTAAATGCCCACCGATTTTCATTTCATCTGCATGGCTGGCACACACACACCCATGAACCAACACATACACACGTCTAACGTCACACTTATACACACTCTTTCCACTATTCTTTTCCCCTTGCTGTACACCCTGTAAATTGTTATGTGCTACATGGATTCACTCATAAGCTTTGTCTAGTTGAACTTTTTTTCTATGTCTTTCGGTTACAGTGCTTTCACTGGCCTACTATACAACCCTCTTTCTCAATTATTTGTCTTCTGACTGATGTGTTTTTCACGTGTAACTGGATTGTGTGTTTTATACACAGTGGTATAGGAGCATGGAGGCTATGGGGGCAAAGGCCCCAACAATTTTTTCAGAGGAAGGCCCCCCTCCCAACTCCTCCCCCCATTGGTTGTATGTACTGGATTAATGTGTTGTATGTACTGGACTATTTGTTCCTGTCTCACAGTACCTGCCACATCATGACGTACCATGCCTCATGTCCCATATTCCATTACATGCATCCATTTACACACTCACACACTCATATATACACAACACTCACAACTACATGTATCCCATGCCAATCACTATATACGCCGAAGCTCTGAGTGTGTACCATTGAGAGGTTTAAAAAGACTTAGGTCTTACTATTTATCGGAAGTTTCGTTAGAAACTTCCATATAGGATTTGACCACGACTATGAATGTCATTAAAAAAACGCGACCCGTCTGTAACAACACTCCCGACGATCGGATTGTGTAGCTTGTTTTAGCAATCGATCTAGAAGTCAAAAATGAGTAGTTTCGTTTTTGTTTCATGTCGCTGAACCGCGTGGTTGTTGAGAACAAGAGTGTACTGCCCGTCCTCGTACCCAGTCTCGGAACAAGGGGCGGGTCGTCTTCTTCTTCTCCTTCTTCTTGGCAACGCATAACTCAGGACGGGAACATTTCTAAGCGATGAAAATTTCACCAATAGCTTCAGAATCAGCTGGAGGACTCGCTTTTATATAATATAATACTTTGATAAACAATCGACTATCAGCCTCCTATGTCTTGTATAATTTAATTACGGTATCTAAAGATAAACGGCATGTGTATAAAGAAATGAAAAGGGAGAAGCAGCCATACAACAGTCATTGGGTTACTTGGGTATGAAAAAAAAAAAGAAAACAAGTAAATAAAAACATTCTCTACGAGAAAGTTGGTGGGATATAGGATTTGATTATGACATTGGTGGTGTAAAAAGCAAGGAAACAAGGTCTTATCAGAAGGGAAAATGTCATAGTCCTATATTTAGCACACAAACAACACATGCCCTAGAAATGTGCTAAATATAGGACTATGACATTTTCCCTTCTGATAAGACCTTGTTTCCTTGCTATATACACCACCAATGCCATAATCAAATCCTATATCCCACCAACTTTCTCGTAGAGAATGTTTTTATTTACTTGTTACCATCCTTTGTTATACCAGGGCCCTGATCTTTATTTTTTGGGATAAAGCTGGAATAATGTTCCTGCTGGGCTTATATATAAAAGTAGGTCTACTAAAGTCCCTCTTACAGAGTGGTAGATCTAGATACAAGTAATAGATCAACCAAAGTGCATTATTAGAATTTCTATAGTTCAAACCATTATTGATAAAAGTTATTCCAAACACTGGAGGAGTAGAAACAAATCAACTACCACAGTTTTCACTGTACGTGAGATCGACTACACATCTGATAAAAAGCGATTACAGCAGCTTATGAAGAGTACAGAAAAGGATGATATTCAGGCTGAAGAAATGGGTGTATTGGGACAGGAGGAAGATGAAAATGACATGGTGGAGGAAGAAAAAGAGGATGAATTAGAGGATGAGCAGGAACAGTGGGAATGAGAGCAAGAGGAGGAGAGCAAGTAAGGGGCAGGGTGAGCAAGAAGAAGAGGGTGAGAGCAAGAAGAGGGCAAGGATGAGGAGTGTGAGCAAGAGGAAGAAGAAGTGGGCAAGGAAGAGAATGAGGGTGAGGAAGAGGGGTGAACAAACAAAGAGGGTGCACCTAGTCTTCACTTCTTCGGCTGCATTGTCCAGGGGGAACAAAAGGCTGGTGCCAACATACTGTAGTGCTCAGCTGCTTGGAGGCTGCCCTTCATGCTTTGAAACAGAAGCTCACCAAGCTCTTTGTCCTGAGTGACAATGCCAAAATCTTGGCTGGCAAGCAGACCAAGCAGCTCCTCGCCTATTATCATAATGAGGCTTAAAGCGGCAAAGATGTATGTGATACCCACTTCTCTCACCAACAAACTCAAGTGGATGCTTACCTGGTGCAAGGAGATGGAGGGCGAAAAGTTTCAACCCCCAGGCAGCTTGCTGTTGCACTGATCAACACTTCTGTGAGCAATACAACAGTTTTATTGGTTAAACCGAACTTTCAGGCTCCATACTATGCTGCAGCTATTCCTGCCGTTGTTGGAAGTTCAATGCTGCCCAGTATGTAACATCTGCAGGAAAGCAACAAGTCCAGTTTTACAATTGCCATGAACAGAAGACTCCATCAGCTTGTGTGTTAATTCCTTTGTGTCATGCTTGCTCGCTGTGGGTGCAGAAGGGATCAACTTCACTGGGGTTACAGTGACTTTGAACAGTGTCAGCAACAGTGGGTTAATGCAAGCAAGGAAGGATGAGAATCGGTATAGGAAGAGAAGTAAGCACATGCTCCAGCGAGAGGTGAATGGTGCTATTGATAGAGCATCAAACCTGTTTGGTAACATGGCACCCTGTGCAACCTTTGAGCAAAATTTCTTTGCTGGTTGGGCACATTCTAAAAAGACCATGCAACCAGAGCTGGCCTCAAAGGTTAGTGGCGCCATATATACTTGTTGGAAGGTTGGCGAGAGTAAGAGTCAGGGAAAAGAGAAGATCTCTCATGATGGCGTTTTTGCCAGGCTAGATGAGCTGCAGTTGCAGAAAGCAATCAGACTCAGTGAGCTTCCACTGGTACTGTAGGCAAAATCAGAGGTGTGTACCAGAGAATCGGTAGGAAATCTGAGCCTCTGAAAGCTGCTGGTTATAAGCATGCAAGACCTGAAGGTGATGGAGGGAGCTGTGGACGTGGAAGGCAGAAGAAGGCAAGGGTGAGCTATGAGCATCTAGATGTGGAAAAAGATCTCAGGTATACCTAAGCCACATCAGAAAAACAGGAAATAGAGCTCCTCAGGCGTGCAATAGACCACATGAAAGCAGCTGTTATTGATCAATTAGTGTACAATTGATGTGTGTGAGCTATAGAGATTGGGGAAAATTTACGTGCGGACTAATTAGCGGTCTAATTAGCGGTCTGGGGACTCGGCCACCACAGGGATGCTAGGTATACTCATTGCTACTGCTATGCTCGCACAGAAGTAAACAGTCAAAACATACATGAATGCTACACATCATAGGTAGTTAAGCATATTTGGTGCTCGAAATGGCTATTTTGTACTTCCGTCGGTGAAGCTTTTAACCGTTTAATCAGCTAAAAACAGATGTATCTTACAACTAAGAGTAGATAAGATGCTACAAATGGCGCTAAACTTCATGCAGATAGTTGGACTACTAGTTTCAAACGCTTTATGCATAATTTTCTAAAATACAGGTTCGACAAAATAAGCCTAAAAATCATTCCATTCTCATGGAACCAGTGTTAACTAAACATATTTCTGGGATACATATTCACTGGGCTGAGACGCTCATAAAATGGTTGATATACACGCAACAGTTAGGGCAGTAGATATGACAGAGCCATGCTGTCACAAAAAGCTACATCAACCAAAGCAAATTATATTTAATGATAGCTATATTGTTGTGTTTTGACAGCACCCTTAACTGCCTAAAGAAACAAATTGTTGCAAGGTGGGGGAAAATGGGGCTACCTACCATTTAATGAGCTCTCTCAGCCAGGAGAATATGTATCCCAGAAAGATGTTTACTTAAATATGCTTCTGGTATGATATGGTAAAAGTTTGATCGAATTGTAATTTTAAATACTTTTTGGATAGATCATACTTCATTACAAATTCATGACCCCATTGCAAAGTATATTAAAATGAATCTTTACAATGTTCAAGTGGACAAGAATTATTATTATTTATACATTGCAGCTGCAAAAATTCTTACTTTACACACAAACAACATGGTTCGTTCCATAACGCGCTATAAATATATGGTTAAAAAAACCATAGCCCAATCTATAAAGTGCACACCTCAGTGATTTAAATAATCATGGTGTACACATGTCCTTGTTAGTTCACATTGCAATCCTCACATTAGAGTACATGTACATGTACAAGTCACCACATGTCCTTGGGCTGGGCTGGTACTGCTCACCTTACTCTGTAGATCAACTTTGGCACCAGCTGATAAAAACATCCTCACAACCTCCTCATGACCGTTCGCACATGCCATCCCGTACATCAGTGTCAGTTTTCTGGTCACCTCTTGTGGTGTTAGCGGGTCAGCATGCATGCACACTACTATGACTGATGGCTTCTGGGGACACATTCTAGAACAGTAGTTGATGGGGATGAACTCTGGACATGCAGAGTGCCTGGAGAAGTATTGGTGATGTCCTGCCAGGTCGTAGATAACCATATTGCTGTAGGGACTGCCAACTTGATGGGGAATGATCCCAGCAGTGAGTGGTTCTACCACATCTTGCTTTCCAAAGACATGCTATAATGTAATGATTTTATAATTAATGAATAGTTAATGACCAAATGTTGCTTCGATCAAGTTATACATGTACATGTAATTATTTGAACCGCTATAACTTCAGAAAGGTTACGCTATTGACTTCCTAGTAACCCATCATACCACACAATTTCTCTATGACACATTTTATTTCAGTCTCTTTAGGTCCTCTAGAGCCCTATGGTACATACAGTAAGGTGTTACATGTATCTCTTGGGGTTCAAAAATTATCTTTCTGTTTACAAATCACTGGTAAATCTGCTCTGACACTATTGATGTATCCTGTCCGTTAATCAATGCAAAGTTATTAAACCTGTGTGCACATTTCTCATTTGGTGACAACAATTTAAGTACCCTGCTGCCATACATTTTGCGGTTTTCCTAAATCATTAGTAAGCAGGAAAATGTTCATGCACCTTGTGGTTTGGTACAAGTAGATATTATAAAGTGCTCCAGGGCCTTGCCTACGTATGCACAGGACCCGTTTCTCTGAACAAATGCCAACATAGACTGTAATGGCCATCTGCCGATGGCATGGTGTGGACTGGTTCCAACAACTGAATCTGTCACATGATCCGTGTGTGTGTGTGTGTATATATATTTTGCTACATTTACACTCAGAGGTGGGTATATTAGTGCGGTAAGTAATATGTGATCCAATTATAACTCGCCCTTCTTGCAGTAAAATCAGCGTGTAAAACCAGACACACTATGGAATGTGCAATTCAGGGTGGTTCTAGCTCACAATCACTGTAACTCTGCTGTTTAAATACCACATGCTTTGATATCGTGGAGGTTTATGTTCCATGACCAAGAAACACTCACGTGATTGCGTAAATTCGGTGTGTATGGTGCTATAATTGAAAACTTACTCCTGGATGTCTGACAGATATGCAAATACAATCCTCACTGAGTTACATGCATAGCAATTACTCTAGAATTACCTTTGTTCTCCTGAATGAATCTTTATGTGTAGGAATTAAAAGCGCGCTATGTAAATCGCACACACGAGCAGAGGCAATTGAATAACAATGTTCCAATTAGAGCACTGTGCATACTGAATTCATGCCACCACATGAATGTTTCTCAGTCACAAAACATCCATCAAAGCATGTGGTATTTAAACAGCTGAGTTACAGGGATTGTGAGCTAGAACTCTAAATTGCATAGTGTGTCTGATTTTACACAAAGTATCGACCAATCTTGGTGTTGATTTTACCACAAGCTGAAGAAAAAAGGGTACAATGTAAGTTGTAACTGGATCACATATTACATGTTCTTATGTACTGCTGTATACTGTAGCTTCAACACAGTACATCCATGAAAATAAACCATCTGATTCATTGGCCTCAAATTCATTCACTGCCACAACTTTCTACAGACAGAATTCTACTAATCAGTACATGTGTATGCGCAAAATCATTCGAGACTAAGCTGAGCAATCCAAAAACTTACCAACTAGACCATCGTAGAACAATTGTCAGTCAGGTCCATCGTCCAAGATGATTTCCGTTCAGAAAAACAGCATCATTGCAATATGACAATGAAAATTCACATTTATGCACATTAAGCTACTTATCATTCATTGGCTTCAAATTCATTCAATGCCACAACATTCTACAACCATAATCCTACTAATCAGCATGTGCAAAATCATTTCTGTCATATTGCAAGCAAGGCTAGATAGACTAAGCTCAATAGTCCTTAAACTTACACGCTACAGTATCGTAGAACATTTGTCATTCGGGTCCATCGTCCAAGATGATTTTCATTCAGAAAAACAGCATCATGGCAACATGACAATGAAAATCCACATTTCCTGTACGCACATTTAGCTACTTAATCACATTGTGCACCCACTGATAATAACACCTCCACCCACATCAAACGGTAACCATCAATCCAACACCATTACACAATGTCAGGGTATAGCTTCAACACAGTACATCCATGAAAATAAACCATCTCATTCATTGGCCTCAAATTCATTCATTGCGACAACTTTCTACAGACATAATCCTACTAATCAGCATGCACAAAATCATTTCTATAATATTGCATGCAAGGCTAGATATACTGAAGTGAATAATCAACAAACTTACATCCTACAGCACAGGAGAAACATTGTCAGTCAGGTCCATCATCCAAAATGATTTCCATTCAGAAGAACAGCATCATTGCAATATGACAATGAAAATTCACATTTACGCACATTTAGCTACTTAATCACATTGTGCACCCACTGATAATAACACCTCCACCCACATCATCACCATGTCAAACGATAACCATCAATCCAACACCATTACACAATGCCAGGATACAGCTTCAACACAGTACATCCATGAAAATAAACTATCTCATTCATTGGCCTCAAATTTATTCATTGCCACAACTTTCTACAACCATAAACCTACTATTAAGCATGTGCAAAATCATTCTAGACTAAGCTGAGCAATCCAAAAACTTACCAACTAGACCATCGTAGAATAATTGTCAGTCAGGTCCATCGTCCAAGATGATTTCCGTTCAGAAAAACAGCATCATTGCAATATGACAATGAAAATTCACATTTATGCACATTAAGCTACTTATCATTCATTGGCTTCAAATTCATTAATTGCCACAACATTCTACAACCATAATCCTACTAATCAGCATGTGCAAAATCATTTCTGTCATATTGCAAGCAAGGCTAGATAGACTAAGCTCAATAGTCCTTAAACTTACACGCTACAGTATCGTAGAACATTTGTCATTCGGGTCCATCGTCCAAGATGATTTCCATTCAGAAAAACAGCATCATGGCAACATGACAATGAAAATCCACATTTACGCACATTTAGCTACTTAATCACATTGTGCACCCACTGATAATAACACCTCCACCCACATCATCACCATGTCAAACGATAACCATCAATCCTACACCATTACACAATGTCAGGGTATAGCTTCAACACAGTACATCCATGAAAATAAACTATCTCATTCATTGGCCTCAAATTTATTCATTGCCACAACTTTCTACAACCATAAACCTACTATTAAGCATGTGCAAAATCATTCTAGACTAAGCTGAGCAATCCAAAAACTTACCAACTAGACCATCGTAGAATAATTGTCAGTCAGGTCCATCGTCCAAGATGATTTCCGTTCAGAAAAACAGCATCATTGCAATATGACAATGAAAATTCACATTTATGCACATTAAGCTATGTACTTATCATTCATTGGCTTCAAATTCATTCAATGCCACAACATTCTACAACCATAATCCTACTAATCAGCATGTGCAAAATCATTTCTGTCATATTGCAAGCAAGGCTAGATAGACTAAGCTCAATAGTCCTTAAACTTACACGCTACAGTATCGTAGAACATTTGTCATTCGGGTCCATCGTCCAAGATGATTTTCATTCAGAAAAACAGCATCATGGCAACATGACAATGAAAATCCACATTTCCTGTACGCACATTTAGCTACTTAATCACATTGTGCACCCACTGATAATAACACCTCCACCCACATCAAACGGTAACCATCAATCCAACACCATTACACAATGTCAGGGTATAGCTTCAACACAGTACATCCATGAAAATAAACCATCTCATTCATTGGCCTCAAATTCATTCATTGCGACAACTTTCTACAGACATAATCCTACTAATCAGCATGCACAAAATCATTTCTATAATATTGCATGCAAGGCTAGATATACTGAAGTGAATAATCAACAAACTTACATCCTACAGCACAGGAGAAACATTGTCAGTCAGGTCCGAGTCATTCTATACCTTCTCATCAAAGAGATGGACACCATGTTGTAGCTTTATGTTCAAAACTTTTATGGTAGTTTGTCTTTATATAAGAGGTGCTAGGATGAAATTTTTTGTTTTAACTCTTAATGGTTTGCAAGATACTGGGCGTTGAATAATTGATTAGTTTACTGATAAACTCTACTTTGCAGTGTTTTATCTTGGTACACACTACAAAAACTATTGCATGCATGGCACCAAATCGAAGGGCCTGATGGGTGCAATGTTACTGTGTCGAGCATTTTGATGAGAAATGAAAGGGTTAAATTATGTATTGGTTTGTAAGGTAGATCTCATAATTACTGTGTGCAGAAACTTCATAATTGCGCAATTTACTTTATAATATCATGTGGTACATTATAATGTAAAATAAAAAAGTTGATTATTAATAACCTCTGAGAACCACAAACATTTTTGTGTAAGGCAGCCATTTTTAAGGTGTCTATCACAGAGGTGTTGCTAAGTGGCCAAACCACAACTATCAAAACTTTGGCCACAGGTGTAACAACTGTAAACAACTAGCCCCAATACCTTTATCATTGATACTAGTAATGCGCAGCGCTCGTTCAAAATAGATTATTCTGGGATCAGAACAAGTAACTTACTTAAATTGCAATGTACACCATGCATACATCAAGGCACTACACACGCAAAAATATATATGGATACTCATGCTTTTGCTGTAAGTGCAGAAGTTGCTGCTGCAACTTCCTTGGCTGTTAAGTAGTATCTGCGTCCTGTAGCTGTTGAGGGGCTCACAAGTGTCAGTATGTCTGACGGGTCAACCTCCATCACATCCTGCCGCTGTGGATACCCATATGAATTTGAAGGCAGTTGTGGATGAAGGAAATTCACTTCTACTACTCGAGCTTCCATGTCTACCTTTACTACACAGCCAAGCCAACAACATCCATCATATGCTACAGTTACATAGCCCTTGATTGATGACAGTGGATGGGTCTCAACATGTGCAGCTGCTGCAGTGCACACTCTTTCTATCCGTTTCACTGGACTCAAGGAAAACTGTCGGACTTCTACACTGGTATTAGTGATGGGTATAATACAGTGCAATGATCTAGTTCCAGGTACAGTTCTGCAGTATTTGTACCTCTCTTTCAGAAGCCTTTCCTCTTCTTCATGGTCAGCAGATGATGCGAAGTCAAAGTGTATCCCTTTGATCTCTGAGCATAAGAACTGGTACAACCGTATAGCTGTCAGGATTTAATCATCTACAGGTCGCTGAAGGCTCGCCTTGGCTGCAGTCCTTTTTACGGTTCCCCCTATGCCATCTGCACCAGACTTACCATGTGCAGTTGCAAAAAAATGCCATTCAGCTTCAACATCAAAATCTTCCTTGTGGTGGCACAGGTTTATAAAATTGTAACAGTTCTTGTACTGGCCTGCACACCCGTCGGATACATAGATTATTTTCTTGGGCTTCGTGCCAAAATGGTCAGTCAGGAATTTAATCAGCTTCCTCTGGAATAAATGCACTGCTATTGTGTTATGATATTTGTTTTCAGAAATGATAGTGAAAGATACACTAGTCAAGTTGCCACTAACGTCTTTATAATAACAAAGAAATGGATGAACCGTAGCTTGCAAATTATTCCAGTGGAAGCTCTGGACGACATGGCACTTTCACAAGCTACACTTGTAGTTCAAACATATGTGTGCATAGGCAATTCACAAGTATTTATACTCCCCGTGCAAAACAAAATATACAAGCACTGCGCACTAATAATGGTGCAAGAGTTCACTGTCACCCTTTTACTGGTCTGGCACCCTTTCATCAGTCCGCCTGGACCCATGAAAGCACATGAAAGTGTGTCAGGATGTGGAGTTCAAGGAGAGCGGACTGATGAAAGGGTGCCAGACCAGTAAAAGGGTGACAGTGAACTCTTGCACCATTATTAGTGCGCACTTGTATATTTGTTTTGCACGGGGAGTATAAATACTTGTGAATTGCCTATGTAGTACACATATGTTTGAACTACAAGTGTAGCTTGGGAAAGTGTCATGTCAGTCAACAAGAAGATCTACTGTTGTGACCCTTTTCAATCTCATCAGCGCCGGATACATGCCCGTTTGCGTTTAGTGCCTTTGCCGATGATAAAATCCAACCCATCTCTTGGATTACGAAGCGGAGATTGTGCATGTTGTAATTGCTTGAATGCAATTCGGAAAGTTACTCCAGAAGTTCCTCCTACACGTGAACATGAAGAACAAGCTGGCCCTAGCAATCCATCAGTCCCTTCTACAGTTGCAGAAAGTAGTGACCCGACACCAGAGGGTACCGATATCAAAGATAGTGACGATGCGCTGCCAGTTACTAGTGTCAATGAAGTACTCGGTTTAGTGGGCGTCTCCCCTATTAGTCGGTTATGTTAAGGAAAAAATAACCAGAGCGGAGGGTGCCATCAGGAAAGCAGTGTTGTTTGCAGTTGGGGATGAAGCAATGGAGCTGCAAGATGATGATGATGGAAGGGAAATGATAGAACAGCTGAAAGAGAAATTTAATAATGGTGCAAGAGTTGAGTCATCCTTCTACTGGTCTGGCACCCATTCATCAGTCCGCTCTCCTTGAACTACACGCTTTCATGGGTCCAGGCGGACTGATGAAAGGGTGCCAGACCAGTGAAAGGGTGACAATGAACTCTTACACCACTCAGTGCGCAGCGCTTGTATATTTCACACTTGTGAGAGCCCCTTGACAGCTACAGGACGCAGATATTAACAGCCAAGGAAGTTGCAGCAGCAACCTCTGCACTTACAGCAAAAGCACGAGTATCCATATACATCTGTGTAGTGCCTTGATGTATGCATGGTGTACATTGCAATTTAAGTAGATTACATGTTCTGATCCCAGAATAATCTATTTTGAACGAGCGCTGCGCATTACTAGTATCAATGATAAGGTATTGGGGCTAGTTGTTTACAGTTGTTACACCTATGGCCAAAGTTTTGATAGTTGTGGTTTGGCCACTTAGCAACACCTCTGTGATAGCCACCTTAAAAATGGCTGCCTTACACAAAAATGTTTGTGGTTCTCAGAGGTTATTAATAATCAACTTTTTTATTTTACATAAATGTTCATTATAATGTACCACATGATATTATAAAGTAAACTGCACAATTATGAAGTTTCTGCACACAGTAATTATGAGATCTACCTTACAAACCAATACATAATTTAACCCTTTCATTTCTCATCAAAATGCTCGACACAGTAACATTGCACCCATCAGGCCCTTCGATTTGGTGCCATGCATGCAATAGTTTTTGTAGTGTGTACCAAGATAAAACACTGCAAAGTAGAGTTTATCAGTAAACTAATCAATTATTCAACGCCCAGTATCTTGCAAACCATTAAGAGTTAAAACAAAAAATTTCATCCTAGCACCTCTTATATAAAGACAAACTACCATAAAAGTTTTGAACATAAAGCTACAACATGGTGTCCATCTCTTTGATGAGAAGGTATAGAATGACTCACACCTCACATGACACTGGGTGACACCTCACACGACACTGGGTGACACCTCACATGACACTGGGTTACACCTCACTTAACACAGGACACGTAGCTAAATCTCCATTGACAGAGGCTAATCACCTCCATTCTGGATGTCCAAACTGAAAGTGAACCTCCTCCCCTTTGTAAGGAGTCAGTACCTCCTACCCACAAACCACCTCCTCCCACTATTACAAGAGTACATGTTGGTACTCACCTTATCTTCCATAGCCTCACCCATCACCCAGCATAGCTCCATTATCACCTAAGCAGAAGGGATCAGTCAATAATTACCAAGCAGGAGTGTTTTCAGTGTTAGTCAAGCTGGTCACACATCTCTCCCTCACCTGTGCCAATGTGGTCTTCCCTGCCCCAGTGTTCCCACAGAGGATAGCTTTACTGAACCTATGAACAGGGAAGTCCTCACAACTAGTGCTATATTTCTGGAGTATGGTGAGTACTCCATAATCTGTAGCCAACATCAGAGGTGTTTGGTGCTTGGAGTTCTGCTTATTCACTTCAATCCCAGGTGTGGACAGGAGGAGGTTGACAACACCAAGGCGACCATTTTGTGCTGCCCTATGCAATGCAGTATCACCACCCTACAGAGGTAAAACATCAATGTCACTATGGACCATACACAATAGTGTTTGATGTACACATGTACATGCACAGACCTCCCTCAATCTAATCACACACATCCACAATATCTCTCTGTTAGGGTTCCCGATAATGTTCGAACACATGCCATTTTCAGATCAATTAATCCAAATGTCTGCACATAATTAATTACGTTTGGACAAAATGTCAGGACAAAAAAGTGTGCGCTTATTAAGGAGGAAGGTGAGGACGACGTAGAGGATGGCAGCACCAATAAAAGCAGTCAGTGACGGTTAAGACTGTAGAGGGGTGGGTGGCAGAGAATGACAAGGATTTGGATACGTCGCTTTGACTGAAGTACATGTACGTGAAAGATGGTTGGGTTACTGAAATGTGCGACTTGCGTAGAGTTTGAAGCAAGGCTGGTTAGAAAGCACAACTTTTGTAGAACGTTCTCATTGACAGAACACCCAATCTGTGTACTACGAATTTTAAAGATGATGCAAAAGTGAGATGCATGCGCATGCAATGATGCTTTTTAAAAAGAAGCAAGCAGGGCCAAGTAATGCCTGCAACTGTCCAACGATTATTCAACCGATGCAAAATCTAGATGCTAAAACTGAAATGAACACTACTGTTGTGAACATCAGTGCATCATGAAAAACATACCCTGTATTTTCAAGCTTATCAGATCTTACTAAGTACAGCCCTAAATCATAGGGATGATACCACTTGCATAGCACATATGTACATATAAGCACAATTTGAAAAAACCTTCATGCAATCATGTCTGAACAAATAAACCATATGTCTGCTCAATTCTGTTCATGTCTAACATTTTGAACACTCATTAGAAGCCCTGCTAGTCTACATTAACCACATGAATAGCCCTTGCATCTGAAGCCATAATTTTCACACATGGCTAGATGACATCTGATTGGTCACCACATACACATCCCATCACCAACACACATCACACACATCTACCCATCATCCAAGATGATTTCCATTCAGAAGAACAGCATCATTGCAATATGACAATGAAAATTCACATTTACGCACATTTAGCTACTTAATCACATTGTGCACCCACTGATAATAACACCTCCACCCACATCATCACCATGTCAAACGATAACCATCAATCCAACACCATTACACAATGCCAGGATACAGCTTCAACACAGTACATCCATGAAAATAAACTATCTCATTCATTGGCCTCAAATTTATTCATTGCCACAACTTTCTACAACCATAAACCTACTATTAAGCATGTGCAAAATCATTCTAGACTAAGCTGAGCAATCCAAAAACTTACCAACTAGACCATTGTAGAATAATTGTCAGTCAGGTCCATCGTCCAAGATGATTTCCGTTCAGAAAAACAGCATCATTGCAATATGACAATGAAAATTCACATTTATGCACATTAAGCTACTTATCATTCATTGGCTTCAAATTCATTAATTGCCACAACATTCTACAACCATAATCCTACTAATCAGCATGTGCAAAATCATTTCTGTCATATTGCAAGCAAGGCTAGATAGACTAAGCTCAATAGTCCTTAAACTTACACGCTACAGTATCGTAGAACATTTGTCATTCGGGTCCATCGTCCAAGATGATTTCCATTCAGAAAAACAGCATCATGGCAACATGACAATGAAAATCCACATTTACGCACATTTAGCTACTTAATCACATTGTGCACCCACTGATAATAACACCTCCACCCACATCATCACCATGTCAAACGATAACCATCAATCCAACACCATTACACAATGTCAGGGTATAGCTTCAACACAGTACATCCATGAAAATAAACTATCTCATTCATTGGCCTCAAATTTATTCATTGCCACAACTTTCTACAACCATAAACCTACTATTAAGCATGTGCAAAATCATTCTAGACTAAGCTGAGCAATCCAAAAACTTACCAACTAGACCATCGTAGAATAATTGTCAGTCAGGTCCATCGTCCAAGATGATTTCCGTTCAGAAAAACAGCATCATTGCAATATGACAATGAAAATTCACATTTATGCACATTAAGCTACTTATCATTCATTGGCTTCAAATTCATTCAATGCCACAACATTCTACAACCATAATCCTACTAATCAGCATGTGCAAAATCATTTCTGTCATATTGCAAGCAAGGCTAGATAGACTAAGCTCAATAGTCCTTAAACTTACACGCTACAGTATCGTAGAACATTTGTCATTCGGGTCCATCGTCCAAGATGATTTCCATTCAGAAAAACAGCATCATGGCAACATGACAATGAAAATCCACATTTACGCACATTTAGCTACTTAATCACATTGTGCACCCACTGATAATAACACCTCCACCCACATCATCACCATGTCAAACGATAACCATCAATCCAACACCATTACACAATGTCAGGGTATAGCTTCAACACAGTACATCCATGAAAATAAACTATCTCATTCATTGGCCTCAAATTTATTCATTGCCACAACTTTCTACAACCATAAACCTACTATTAAGCATGTGCAAAATCATTCTAGACTAAGCTGAGCAATCCAAAAACTTACCAACTAGACCATCGTAGAATAATTGTCAGTCAGGTCCATCGTCCAAGATGATTTCCGTTCAGAAAAACAGCATCATTGCAATATGACAATGAAAATTCACATTTATGCACATTAAGCTACTTATCATTCATTGGCTTCAAATTCATTCAATGCCACAACATTCTACAACCATAATCCTACTAATCAGCATGTGCAAAATCATTTCTGTCATATTGCAAGCAAGGCTAGATAGACTAAGCTCAATAGTCCTTAAACTTACACGCTACAGTATCGTAGAACATTTGTCATTCGGGTCCATCGTCCAAGATGATTTCCATTCAGAAAAACAGCATCATGGCAACATGACAATGAAAATCCACATTTACGCACATTTAGCTACTTAATCACATTGTGCACCCACTGATAATAACACCTCCACCCACATCAAACGGTAACCATCAATCCAACACCATTACACAATGTCAGGGTATAGCTTCAACACAGTACATCCATGAAAATAAACCATCTCATTCATTGGCCTCAAATTCATTCATTGCCACAACTTTCTACAGACATAATCCTACTAATCAGCATGCGCAAAATAATTTCGATCATAAGCATGCAAGGCTAGATACACTAAAGTGAATAATCAACAAACTTACATCCTACAGCACAATAGAAACATTGACAGTCAGGCCCATCGTCCAAGATGATTTCCGTTCAGAAAAAAAGCATCATGGCAATATGACAATGAAAATTCACATTTACGCACATTTACTTTCAAATTAGCTACTTAGTGCTGTATGAATGTGCCTTCTGTGCTAATGCGTACATGTAAATGTATATGTAACTTATGCGTCTCCCATCTGGTCCCTGTCATGCATCTATACTAGTTGACGATAACAGTTTGCCCAAAATGGGTGAGGCAGCAACCCAGTGACATGGTGCCCCCACCAGGCTAAGTCTGGGACCAAGGTAGTGCCGCTTGCCTTGGGTGCAACCAGATGTGCCACACCATGACGTGATAGGTACAATTAGCATATAAGGGGTTAAGTGTGTGTGGAATGAGTATTGGGGGCTAGTGCCATACTTGCAGTGTCAAAGGGAGGCATCAGAGGGTGTCTGGTATAAGTAGTGAATGCAGAGCTGCGCCATTGTCCCAGTAGCTTGATGGTAGATGGAGGAAGTCCTGCCTGTGCTGCTGCAGTGGCTGCTCCAATCCACAAGCTGTGTGTGCTCTAGATGATAGGGGTCATCCAGTCCAAAAGTGGAACAATGCCACCCCTGACAGTGGTTGAGGTAGGCCTGCATGGCAGAGACTGGACATGTGGCTCCCCTCGTGTGGCCCACAGGTGATATCTTGCTTGGTGGGATGCATTCTTGGCTGAATTTTGCCTCTTCCTGGACTCATGAATTCACTTACTCTAAGGAACCCGAAGAATCCAAGGGTTAGTGTAGCCTTTACCATCAGCCTGTCATGAGTCTGGAGATGGTCAGAGTCCAGTATCCCTACCAGGATGGCATTGCTGAGTGGTTGTCGCCTGGGATGGGTCCTGTGAGCGTTGTATGCCCCGGACGGCTAGGGTAGTTGGAAGTGGGACTGCTGAGCCTCTGGGTGAGGTGGAGATGGTATACTGCTGCACATACACCTGAATGGTGTTGGCCTGGAGTGTCCTGCTGAGGTGGGTGGCAAATAGCGTAAACTGTGTGATGGGTCCCGGGGATGGGTGTGTATCCATATGTCCGGCAGAAGGAGAGATGAAATACAATGTACCTCCTGATCCCTGGCTTGTATGTGGAGGATGAGATGGAGCCACAGCCCTGGTAAGGAGGAGTTGCAGGTGGTCCTCTAGAGCTCTGCTAGCCTTGGGGGAAGTGGTGTTGGTGATAGGTGTGTCTGAGGGGCAAGAGAGAAGAAACGCTGCATGAAATGGCATGACAGTGCATCAGCGATGCAATTCAGCCGTCCCCGGAGGTACACCAGGGACACAGTGGTGTGTTGTGCAGCTGTGAAGAATAGCTTTCTCAAAAGTTCCATAATCCCTGGTTGTTTGGATGATGACTGATTCACTCATGCTTGTGAGGTTATCACAGTGGAACATGCCTAAAAGGTCACATACCATCATCATTCTGGACATTGCCTCCTGACATGTGTCCTTGCCAGGAGGGCTAACCAGGAGGAAGTCGTCCAGGTAGTGCTGCAGCTGAGCTCCATAGTTGTTGACCATGATCCAGTCGAGTGTCCCAGTGTAGTGGTTGAAGAGGGCAGTAGGCCAAATGGAAGGCATGTGTCCACGTAAAACTGTTCTTGCCAGCAGATGGTTAGTAGCCTCTGAGAAGTTGGAGGGACCCACCACAACCTTAACTTTCCTGGGAATAGTCCAGGACACGTCAGCTAAGCAGCTTCGCCTGCCCCCAGACAAGCTGGAAGAGCTGACAGGACTGGATGTGTAACCCAGATAAGAGGTGTCCCAAAGTGAGGACTGCTGCCAAGAATGCCCCAAACCCCAGTGCACCAGATGCGTCAGTGTATAGGTGAATGGCCTCAGCATCTTTCCAGTGCAGGGCAATGAACATGGTAATGCCGTTCCATGACAGGAAGCGGCCCCACCATTCAATGTCAGCCCTGATCATGTGGTGGAGCCTTTTACCTGTGGTGGATAGGTGGATCAGGTGACGCAGGAAGAAACGGCCAGCTGGGACCACCTTGGAGGTGAAGGAGAGCTTGCCGATGAGGAAGAGGAGTGTGCCATACAACATATGTTTTTAAAATGCAGTTTGTACTTTGTGGAAATATCAATTGGTGAGCATCATGTATTGTTTATTTAATTCAGTGTTTGCTGCTTGGTGGTACATGTATATAGCAACCAATGTATTGCTTTAGTGCCTGTGTCTCAAATGATCTGGACACAAAGGTTAGCCCAGATGGGATGTACTGCTGGTTGCACTTTATGATTTGCACGTCACAGTGAATCAAGATTGGTGTACTCACAATGCATGTGACATTGGGATATCAACCAAGCGCAAGTTAGTTATACATGTATGTGTGTGTAAATCACTATGTTGCATGCCCATTGATAACTGTAGACTCATCACGCTGGCCTACATGCAGATAGATAACATAGCAAGATGCAGGACAATGTACCACTACATGATAATAACCAAGCAGACACACACATGATATGAAGTGCATTGTAAACTACAACAAACACTGCAGGACAATGTACCACTACATGATAATAACCAAGCAGACACACACATGATATGAAGTGCATTGTAAACTACAACAAACACGGAAGGGGGCAAGACAAGAGGGGAAAGGAATTGGTGCTGAATGCAGCACTAGTTTGTTTAGTTAATGCATTCACATGGTGAACTTATTAAAGGCAAGATGAATTCTATTAGTGGTGAACAGGACAGGACAGTTTTCCTGACTCCCAATGAACGTGCCTAATTTTCAATACAATGTACCTGCTGGAGGATACTTTTCCGTATTATTATTTTTATTATAACACCTTACAGGACTATACCTATACAGGAAGATTGTTTATGGTTAATAACTGGCAGGCTGTCATAGCACAAATCAGGACAATTTCATTGCAATTATATTGTGCTGGAAGCTTAAAGGATTGAGTTATGGAAATACATGTACAGTAGTCATAACATTCCGTTTTAGTGCTACGATCGTACAGTAGCACTAAGATATGGCTTCTGGTTTCGTTTAGTTTTGGCATCCTAGCTATTCTTCAAATACAAAAGTTGTTAATGGCGTTTTAAAAATAACATTCACATAACTTGATAGGTTGTAGAACATTGCTTATCAATCCAATTATGAGACCAACATGCCATGAAATGTCAGCTATTGCATAATCGTGTCTTATTGTGAGGGTTATTATACTATATTTAGGGTAACTTTTGTGAGTTTATCAGCCCAGATAACCATACTTTTCTTGCAGTGGGGTACAGTCAACTTTATGAAGTGGGAGGGGCTACATAATCTAATATGCTTATACACTGTATGAATTCCTGGATCTCTTCAGCTAACATTATGCACTTGTATTGTATTGGTGGGATTTGTTGATACAGGTAACAACAGGCCACTACTAATGGACCAGTTGCGCGTAAGCGATGGAATGTTGATTAAACATTTGATTGAACGTGACGTCACGTCTGGACTGCTAGTCTCTATGTCTTAAAGTTGTCAGCCCAAGGAACGGTAACGTTTAGTCATGAGATATAGCCTTAGCTTCACCAACGCCATAAACGTTGATTTTCTGGATCTAGTTTTCGTTTTTCAATTCCGTACAGGAGCGCCCTCCTTTGACTCTCAGTACTGCAGATCAATAACAACTGGACCAAGGAAGTTGTAGAAGGCCAAAAAAAAATGAAACCAGTTAGACTCTAACTAGGCAATCATCATGTTCGATCCTAAATTTAATCTTTGTAGGTGAATATTCGTTTCTGGAAGTATTTTGAGTTTCTAGACGGGGAGTGAAGGCGTTTCTTCACTAGCAAAGGCAAACCGGATCGATCCGCATTGTGGTCAATGAATTTAATCAGTGAGTACATTGATCCATATACACTGATTAAATTCATTGACCACAATGCGGATCGATCCGGTTTGCCTTTGCTAGTGAAGAAACGCCTTTACTCTGGAGCATTCGCTAATGATTCAGTCTAAAGGGAGCTAGATTGAACCCATCGATGGGTAATGCGCCAGACTGTGAGGCATCATCAACATTGTTGGGCAACTCATGCATCGCTCACTAGTTGTTCTCTGACATCAGCTACAGAAAGTGGAGGCTGTTTAAAGGTGGATGTTGTCATAGAATTGCTGCATGTTTGATGGTGCCGATGTTACTGATGTTGACAATAGAGAATCTATAGTCGAAATAGCTGCTTATTGGCCTCTCGTTCTTTCTCGAGGGGGGGGGGGGGCAGGATAACCTTTTCCCCGAGGGTAGTTTCGGGGTTGTTATTCGCTTCGCTATTTGGAAAATGTCTGATGGAGCAAACGCGATGGTGAGGCTTTATATCCTTTAAATGGCTGTACGTTAAACACGGTAAGCTGGATAGATAGCCGCCTTTCTAGGTTTGTGGGGAATCTGTGAAAGGAGGCATTTGGATCGCCGGACTTGCTGTTGTCACACACTCGGCACCATGTGCCAGGCATAGCAGCTGTTTATTCCTCAAGTTTTCCCAAGGATGGCGGTATACACGTTGAGCTCCGTTCAAACAGTAGCAGTCCGGATGTAATTAAGGATGATTAAATTCTTTGTACCTTACGCGCAACTCGTCCATTCCTGACTTTAAACATGAAATTTTTCCCCTCACTTTGCCCTGTGCCATAAGGACTCAATAATTGTCAAAGCAGAAAGACACATACATTTCACAATCATACATGTATATACATGTATATATATATATATACACATAGGTGGTGTAGGCTTGGGTTTGGGTACTTAGATTGTTACTATAACCACACTCACACGTAACACACTTGGGGGTCCCGACACATTGGCTTATCATTATCATGGAACTGGAAGACTTGACTTGTAATGTATCCTGTGAAGACGTTAGAGCTTACGAGCAGGATTGTGGACAGAATGTTTGTAGCGCACATGGTACTCTCTTACACTCATGAATATTACGTAGCTGATACCAGCAGATACATAAACACAAAAACAGAAAGCTTGATCTTTAATCTAAAGCTAACAGCCACATGTGACGCATGACACATATCAAATATACATGCGATTTCTGCTCACCTTTACAAGGCTACTTGCTATTGGCTTTGAAAGGTTGTTAATGACCTTTGAATACAGAACACAATTGGGAGACCCAGAATACATGTACATCATTATTATGATATTACCCAATAAGAAAGCTATGTAGTAATATGTAAAATGTTATAATGGGATACCCACAGCAAAGCTCTAGATACATGTACATGTATAAAGTGCATGCTATGTTCATACAACAACCACCCCAGGGTAGCCCATAGGCTGTACATGTAATTCAGCTCACCTGGGACAGTGTACTCCTCCCAGCTCCTGAGTTTCCAATTAACAAAACCTTTCGATATGAATCAGTGATGCAATCACCAGTGACAGTAAAGACAAGTGCATATCACAGCAATGTCACATACAAGGACATGTACAACAAACCACATCTATACACAGAGGGTAGGACCTACAGTGTTTAATACATGTACATGACATTTATTGTGAGAATAAGTGGTTGCCAGCACATGTACAGGCTTAAAGTGTACATGTAGGTGTGTGGTCTACAATTAAACAAGGACCATGATCTGGAGATTAAATATTAATTAAGAACATAAAGACATTGAAGCTTGATGACACATCAACCTTACATTAGACCAGAATTATATTTAATACCATATCTGTGAGTAAAGTGGGTCAGAACTTGAATTTCGGAGATATCCAAACCTAAAGACTATATCGGTGATGTTTACAATATAGTTTTCACTGCACACGTTATCGTTTACACATCACGCAAAAAGATGCCTACGTAAGATAAGCAAAACCGCTTGTGTAAACAATAGCGTGTGCAGTGAAAACTATATTGTAAACATCGCTGATTTGGTCTTATATCTCCGTAACCTGCAAAAGTCCCCGCCTAACTATTGCTTTTCCTGATCGCTCATGGTCTGAGGATGGTGCTCATATAAAATTTGTGAGGTTCTTTTAAGGGAGTTTTTTGAAAAACGTAATTAACGTAGCACACATTAATGGTTAGTTTATCGCGAGCATGATTAATGACGCTTAATAAACGACACACCAAAACAAGCACACAATGACACTTTATAAATTGGCATGGTCATTTGTACTACATCTTGATTGTTAAGGACTTAGTAAATAGAAACGCCCCCCTGTTTTACACAATGGAACCATAAATGGTAAAAATGTCAACAAGCTATAGTTCAAATGTGTTACAGAGCTCAAACTTTGCATTTTATCACATCTTCATGATACATACAAGATGGTTAGTTATGAACAAGATTGGACAATGTCATGCCAAAAGTTGATAGAACTGATGTGACTTGACCCCAGAACATCAGACTCCTCTGGACGACACTGGCTAACATTTATGTCTTCAGCCTTATATCGTTGGATCTACTGCATGATAGCAATATGTGGAGGAATATGTGTATTTGCTGCACTTTTAGGTTCAGCGTGAGGACCAAACAAAAGCGAGAGTGATGTATCTACAAGATGGCATGCCTCAGCATGATCTTTTGAAAACTTTTCAACTCCACTGGCACCAGCAAGTATTACTGGTGCCAGTGGAAGATGCATTACCCTGTTGCTTTGCTTTTAAGTGTGCAAGAGCCTACCTCATGATTTCCTTCTCTGTTGTTGTGCGCACATACTCCACTGTGCAAGCATTACTTGACGGAACATTGGTAGAGAAGATGAAATTCACATATGGAAGCTTGGACAAAGGAGGGTAGAGGAATTCACAGCAGTCAAGCATAGGTGACCTGTCAGTCATAGAAGAATACCTATTGAGAAAGCGGACATCAATTGCATGAAACAGCTTTCTGAGTGTCCTCCCAGGTAACATGATGCAAGTTGCATCGAGCAATACATTGTTGAATGCCAGCAGGTTTGATCGCTGGGTCAATTATTTCAAGTGGTTCATCACAGTTAAGAACTGTTGCTTCAAGAGCCACAATTTTCAATATAACTGATGGAGTCCCCGGGTGTTTCCCTCCTTGTACAGATGTAATCAAGTCAGCAACTGGTGCCATCAAAGAATATAACTGCAGCAACAGTTCATGATCTGCTTCAATTACAAAAGGCTTTCCTTGTTGTGAATATGTTAGGCGTAAGAAAGACCAGAGCTCCAGTAATCGGCCTAACAACATAACAGTAGATTTCCATCGCTGTGGCACATCACTTATTACTTTCAAAGCACTCACTGCACTGGCTAATTGAACCTCCTCAAGCGCTATTTTAGCAGGATGGGATTTGTTAACATATTCAACAACCTTCTTGGCACGTAGAATTACCTCACGAGCAGCTTTATTTCCACTAGAGGTTGGATCTAAGCTTGTACCAAATGCTTCAACTAGTGCACAGTTCAGCAGGTGGCTCATACACCAATCCCAGTGACAGCCAATAAGTGAGCTACTCAGCCTCTTGATATCACTTCCAGCATCAGTAGTTGCACTCATGAGGTCAGTCAACTGCAAGCCAAACTCATTTAAAACATCCTTTACCCACTGGAGGAGGATATCAGACAATCTACCACTATCACGCACCACTGAAGATGGATTGAAAACCTTTACAGCTAACAACTTTGATGAGTAGTTGAACAGCTCATCCACATAGTAAACTCTAACTCCAAGAAACTTTTGGGCATTTGCCTTAGATGTCCACAAGTCTACATTAAGGTGAAAGAGCAGAAGGCCTTTTGTCTGCTCCTTTAACCATATGAAGTTAGCCATGGTGCTCTCCTTAGCAGCTATACATAATTCCAGAACAAGTCGTTTAAGCATTTTTGTGCTCATCTTCGGGCACTTTTCCCCAATGAGGTATCGGAAACTCTCATCTTCGACAACGTTAAAGGGCCGACTGTCTGTGCAACCGTCAAAGCCCAATAACGGGATGCCTCCATCATTTCCATTGAACGCTTTTTCTTCGACACAATTTCGTCTAATCAGTGCTTTTTACTCATCATCTTTTCTGACCGCTCCCCGACAATATTGTCGAAGATGACTAATGGCGTTGGAAGTGCTGGTACTGATAACAAGCTTTTTTCCTTGTCCCCAGTCCTCTTTGATCTCAATACACTTCCCTAGCATGCAAACAAAATACCCCTCCTTCCCATGAGAACCTTCCTTAACAACACAGACGCCATATGTGTAGAGGGGAGATTTTGAGTCATCTGGTAGCCAGTGTACGTACCCTGGAGGTGGCACAAACCTCGCAATTGCTTGCTTGAGGTCTTGCACCATAATCAAGGTTGAAGCCCAGGGATCAAATGGGAGCAATTCTAGTTCAGCCATTTGACAAATGTGTTTAGAAAGCACGTGTGCTTTCAGTTTGTGGGTGAAGATCATATGAGATAAGTTTGATTGTTGTCATAAGATATTCAATTACAAAGATGATTGTGTGAGAGGTCAGTATGAAATTTGTTAATCCTTAACATGTGCCATTCAAATAGTTCTGAATGTTTCATTTGACCTACAAATGTGATTCAAAAGTTTTTAAATGGCACACCAAATGCATTCTTGGTAATATGAATATAAACATTCATTCATATAATCATCCAAATGGATTCTTTGCCATTCTTATTCTTCCCACCCGTGAAGATATGACTAATGTATGTAGGTTAACGAGTTAACCAAGGTTAATGAGGGAAGGCAATCGCGCATGCGCACTAGTATCATCTGACGCGTGGCGAGAGCCAGCAAGTGCGTAGTGGACCGATAATTTATTTTCTTTCTCCAGACAGTCACGGTCTGTGAAATCTAATGGTTGAAGGGATGATGGGGACTGCCACGTCCCCTACGAGAATAACCCCCAAGCTCGATAATGGGGCATTCAGTTGCCCCATCGACATTAGATTACCCCAAAACCCCATGACGTCCCACAACTGACTAATCGTTAACTTACCTTATCGTGATGGTTGGCCTGGTCACCCCTATCCAAAAGAAGCTTCACGCACTCAAAATGCCCTCCAAGTGATGCCTCTCGCAGTAGTGTACATCTATACTGTAAAGATAAGTGCATATCACAGGGAGTACCACCAATGTCACATATAACAATATCATCTCTCCATTACTATACACAGAGGGAATGACAGTACACAAGGACACATCCAACAACATGACCATGAGATTAAGCATTAAGAACTCTTAGACATTGCAAAATGGGAAGCACAGTAATGCATACATATCTTCTGACAGAATTAACTTAACTCTAAAGCACAAACACAAGTTTAAATTTCATGATAATTTCATACATGTGATATTGCTAACCAAGATCAGTTTAAGACTACAGGTAAACAAAGTTTCATATTGTTGTGTAAACCAACCAGAGTGACTAGTAGCCTACATGTACCTGGTATACCAGTACAGTACATAAACTTGAACCAAGATTTATGCGAAATCTGAACCTGTGGGAGCAGGTTCAATATAGGATTGATTGAGGGTTGATGAATGTCATTAATATAACTTCACTAGCGTCTGGAGGGACAACGGAGAAACGGATTGCTTATCTCTTTATTGCAATGTACAGTAATGAGAGCACAACGATCTACAGTTCTACGTTGGTTCCGTGTCATAAAACGGTGTGGTTATAGAGAAACAAACAATTTCCTGTTTCTCGTGCCCAGTCCTAAAATAATGATAATGTACCGGCACGTTATCCTTACATATCATATAGACACATATCAAGTTCTATTTAATAATGTATATATAGATTTTTATTAATAATTTTAGGTCTCTAACCTGCACTAAATATATTTGGTGTTCCTATCGCAGTTTAGTTGTTACTTTGGCTATTATAGTGAAGTTGCTAAAAATGCCTTCGTGTTAATCAAAAGAAGAGATCTAAGCAACGAGCGGAATACCTCCAGAAGCAAGACGCGAACAAAGCTAAAGCCTGAGCGCTCTACAAGGCCAATCCAGAAAAGATGAAGGCCTCTGTACGCGACAAGTACAACGCAGATATTGAATCTAAGCGATCTGCTAAAAGGCGGTGATATGAAGAGGACCTCGAGGCAAACTGCACTGCTAACAGGCAGAAATACGAGGACAATTCAGCTGCCATTAAACCATCTAAAAGGAGTCGGTATTGGAATAACACTGCTGTCCGATTGGCTAAATGTGCTTCCGAGAGAACGCGATATTGCAAGGGTAACATAACTACCACTACCATCCAAAGGTATGTTATGGCATGTTGTATTAACATTAAAAAGCTGTGCATACAACATTTGTACAGCATAGTCGTACTGCAGCATTTGGTCGGGCTTGTCACCCTACTACCTGACCAAACGCGGTAGTAGGGCCCACCCAACTATGGTACAGCACGGATTTGCACAAAACCATTCACTAAAGCATGCATGGTGACTCAACTGTGTGTACAGTACATGTAGATTGTTTTAATCTGGTAAGGCTTCCTTACTTATCGATCTACACTAAGCCATGTAGTTCACTTCCTGAGTTCCCACACTATCCATCTATAAGCAAGTCGGCTACACCTCCATGTTTAGATGGGAGCATTTTTACTGGATCAAATTTGACCAATAGATTTTTAGCACGGCTGATACACATACACCCCTTCCCTCCCTATCATTTATGGAATTGGACCAATAGAATCATAGCACAGTCTACACACGTGTTAAGGCTTTGCAAGGTGTAAAAGTCATTCACCCGCTGAATAGTGCACTTTGCAAAAAGAGGTAAATATTCTGTGGATTCTAGGCTTTGCACTAAAAAGAAAGAGGTAAAAATTTAATCATACTCTCTGTCATGTACATGTAGATGGCAGCTGAAGACCTCAGAGGTTTTTTCACCAACAAGGGGTCAGAGGAGGAAGAGGATGACTACATTCATCCTCCGACTCCTCTCCCCTCCACCGCCACATCCTGTAGCAGCGCTGCCCCACCACCACCACCAGTGCTGCCCCCACCGGCACTCCCGCCGGCACCACCAGCGCTGCCCCCCTGGCCCGCCTGGCCAGAACAAGCATGGCGAGGACACATCATGATACATTCTACTAATTCTTATAATTATTAAAGACATTTGATTATTGACTATGATAGGGCAAAAAAAAACTTATGAAACAAGTAAATAAAAACATTCTCTAATGAGAGAGTTGTTGGTATATAGGATTGACCAATGGTGGTGTAAAAAGCATGGAAACAAGAGTGACAGAAATTTTACTGGAAATTTGAAATAGGCCTATATTTAGTACACTCACAATATAACAGCGCATGCCTGAGTAATGGGCTAAATATAGGCCTATTTCAATTTTCCAGAAAAATTTCTGTCTCTCTTGTTTCCATGCTTTTTACACCACCATTGGTCAATCCTGTATACCAACAACTCTCTCGTTAGAGAACGTTTTTATTTACATGTGTATCTTAAGATCTGACATATGCCTTACCTCATCAGTAGCATCAATATCTACATGTACACCCTGATCAAGGAGTGCAATCACCTCCTCTGTTCTGCCCCATCTTGCTGCTATTAGTAGTTTCCTTTCAAGATCCTACAAGTAGGTACACATCACACACTGGGTATGGCCATCCTTTTATTGTACAGTTAGAGATACTATATAGTGAACTTGTTGAGTGTTACACATCTCAACCTTGTGGGTTCTCTTAGGAACAAGAATATTACTCTATTATCCATGGTACATGTTACATACCCCCTAAAAATATTAGCGACTACTGATGCACACCGATCACATCACATAGCCACATACAGACGAGCTAAAAACATTACAGATCGGTGTGGCGATGCAATCATGATATGGTAACTTAGAAATACAGTACTAGAAAGATACAATGAATTAATTTTGGCGAGGCTTTAATTTAGACCCCATTAATAAAGAAGTTGTAACTAAAAGGAGCACATCAGAGCACCCATCTCTGAGGTGGTGACACCCATTTGATGGAATAAGGAAACCATATTAAAGGAATTGTGTGCATGTGATTTAAACTGTATTTTGTACACCAGATCAGTGCTTAAACAGTCCAATTGTTGACCGAATACTTTTGACAGTACTGCACCACCAGAAGAAGCCTCCCAAATCCCCTGGTTGGAAGGGATCTGACCCACCCACTAAGGTAACCTCATTACAAAATTTGAACACTATATTCGTTACTATAACAAAGATGTTACACCACACCCAGATCAAGGAGTGCAATCACCTCCACGCTTTCTGCCTATGTGGCCACCCACGCATAGACTAGTTGACGCTCTGAAAGGACAAAGAAGCGCATGCCTATAGACGCGAAGAGGGAACAATGGGGCTACCGCCATGCTTCTCACAAACAATGGTTAGGATACCATATCAACTACTCTGTATGCAATGGAAGTCTGATCTGAGACAAAATCAACAGTGGAGACAAAATCAACAGTGGGGCCAAAAACGTCTCGATCATGCCTTATAATAGCGCTGTAATTTTACATCACCCTTTTGAAATCCAACAATAGCCGAATATAAACACGTTTATGCACCATACCCAATGGATTAATCGTGATGACAACCTAGAACTAACTCAAGTAGTCTTACCATTTAAAAGAACGATTCCTACTGCAGTGCGGCCATTGAATACTAAAATACGGAATGGAACGGAAATGTCGCGGTTCGGTTCCGTGACTGGAAAGAGCCGGCAGTAATTTTAAGGTAGTCATATAAAATTTTGGTCTTGAACCGTAAATGTCATATTGTGTTCTAATTATACTAGTTCTAGGTGCTGGGATCGTTGTCTCAAAAATGGTAAGTTATAGTTACAGAGAGTTGTCCTGGGATGGCCATTGGTAACCCTGGACTGTTTTAAGTATATTTTCTCGGTATTAGATTGCAATAGGGTGATCATAAATTAAACTGATAAAGTAGGCTGAGATTTGACTCTATTCTGCAGGTCACGATCTTAATTGGCCATCTTATTTAATCTGCCTCTTGCACAATGGCGCCTATGAAATTATTTCTTTGTATGCGATAGAAGTCGATCTGGGTACTGATGACATCGCTGCATACCTCCGGATAACCACTAGTATTCTATAATTACTAGCTATTATCCGGAGGTATGCGGCGATGTCATCAGACGATTTAAAACTGGAATAGCCCAATGCACTGCATACAGGCTTCCTCCCCAGGCTAATTTTGACAACAATCCATAACTCGCTAGCTCATCTTTTGTGCGCGTGGAAAGCAGGGATTTTTATCTTCACCACAGTCATCAACGAAGCTCCTCATGTGAGAAGTTACTGTCTGCATATATGATGCATCCATCACTCAGCGATGCATTGCAGAGTTTTTATGCTTGTCCTTAACGATCTATTAAATACATGTACTGGTACAACACTGTACATTAGTTACTTGTATTCATGGTCAATTAGTTTGAAAGAATATCTGTTCGGATTGAGTTTATCTCTGCTTTCCTCCAAAATTAGCCACATTTCCCTGCATCTTTTAAATTAAAACTGGTGTTAATTGGAATAGCCTGCTTTTGTAATCCAACTGATAGTTATTTACGTACTTAGTTGGATCGAGATGCTCTAAATGTTTAGAATCGTTTTGATGCCATATGTTAATTGGCATAGCACATACACAACAAGGACACTCATTAGGTTACCGTGATAGTGAACATTGACTGACCTACGGGAGCACCCCTTGTACCTTGCCTAAATAGATATGGGATAAGGATGTACATGTACATATATTGATATAGGTCGACACCTACAGCCCGCAAACTTACAAAATACCTACAGGATTTAATTACGTGACAGGATTTGAGTTTACATCTTGCATGGTATACCAGTGGTTTGTCCATGCATGGTAGGCATCATTCAGAAAGGTATTTGCATATAAAATGTTGATCAATATTTTTTCTTATTCCTGATAGGCCAGCAATAGCAAATGCAAAAAGACAGTAAGTGCATTGTAATTAATATATTAATGCGGTTATGATTGGGGTGGGGGTGGGGGGGGGGGTGGCAATACATGTAGCAGACAGAAAAATTTAGAAGGCATAAAAATAAGGCTTCCAAAACCTATTAAAAATCTAGTTATTAAAAACATTAATATTGTATGAATGGTTTAATGGTATGTATACCTTGTGATGCAAGAGCATTTGCAATTTACATTCTATGCACACATATGTAAATGTATTGGCAGAATGGATCCATAGTTTTGACCAGTGTGTGCCGATCAGTCATTATGTACTGCAGAAATGTATAAAAGGATTTGTTTGGACCATTTGGGCGTAGGAAATTACGTTTGTCATCTGCTACTCACAACTTGCCACAATTATTTGCTCCATTCATCAACAGGGGATACATCTCCCACCGTATCTGCCATTAACCCTTTTTTTCCCCCCATTTACCTTATTGGACACAAGCAAAACAATCATTGAGCCTATAAAACCATCCATGTTCTTTGATTAGTAAAAGCATGTACCTTGTGGAAGAAACAGTCCCACAAGGGAAATTGCTCATAACCAGCTCTTTGAAACCACGTGCAATTGTCTCTCTACCAGCAACTGTTATAGATGATCAAGAGAAACTTTAGGGTGCCTCCAGAGCATTAGCTGCTAGTGTTTGAAGCCTCCACCTTTGGAGCAAGTATGTTAGAGCTCAAAAACGTAAATGATACATTCATATGGGATTCATAAACAGGTGATACCATCTAGCACTACTGGCCTGAGGTGTATCACATAATCCACCTGTAGATTACATTCAATGTGAGAATCATAAAGGATATAGCCAGCAATTTTCATCTGCATCAGCCAACAAAGCGTATCTTCTTTGCGCATCTGGATATGATTTGTTTAATTAACTGCTACCCAATTTATGAACAGTCTTTTGAATTTGGAATTTACTTTTGAGATTCACACATCGCTCTATAATGTATCCAATTGTACATGCTGATGTGCATTGTCCTGAATATAATCTGGGGAGGAAGGAGATACGCACTCCTGCACAGCAAAACTCTGTAGTTTGTTGAAGGGACCTCGTAATATTTAGCAGTACTGACATTTATAGTACATGTTTTTTAAAGCTGTAAAGTAAGGCCTGATTGTATTGATATGCAAAAACTGGCTGTGCTAGTGAACTTATCAGTCCATTTTATTTTACTACACATGGAGAGAAATGGATAGTGGCTTGTTCTTGCATATCAAAATGACTTATCTTGCCAAATTCTAATTGAGGACTTGTAACTACATGTATGCCCTCTTACCATTAAATATAACTAAGTCAAATGGCAAAACATTTTTGACCATGCATGTCAGTGTCAGGACAGTGCAAGTTTAAATTTATGTACAGCCCCTTAGCGGCCTGAATACGTGGAAAATGGGACCCCATGCATGTGCGGACTGCATATGTGTGAAACAGTGGATAGTCTAATAAAATTGTACATATCCAGTCTGCAAATGGGCTGCTGAACTGCTGTGGTTGAGGACATTCTAATATGGCATCAAAACGATTCTAAACATTTAGAGCATCTCGATCCAACTAAGTACGTATATAACTATCAGTTGGATTACAAAAGCAGGCTTGTCTAATTGCATGTGCTTCCACAGACATTTTGGCTAGAACTCCAGGACATCTTCATTTTCAGTTCATCCCTTCTTCAACTTGCTCATCATCTACTAACAAAATATGCATATCACTCACCTCTTTGAACACCATCAGACATTTCTACCTCAACTGCCTCCCTACATTCTGGAATTTGCTCCCACATTTTAATAAATCCTTAAATACCTTGAGGAAGATGTATGGTTTGTACTGGAAACTACTTGCCATGAAAATGGTACGGAGCGCAACTCTTGTGCTTCTCTACCGGTCCATTCATCTAGTGTACTTAATCTTTAATCAATTTTCATCCTTAATTTAGGATGGAAATCCTGAATTAAGGATGACTTTTTGCCGCTCGTATCTTCATTTCGTATTGTATTGGATATTTTTGGCGATATTAAGTTTCTATAGGCTTTTTCATCTAAACAGCGCTAGCTAATTAGTCGTTACTTTTTCTCTGACTTTGATTGTAAGGGGCATTATTATGAATGAACGTTAAAACAAAGCCTAAACAGTGGTTTTGCTTTGGAAAAAAAGATATAACGACTAATTAGATAGCGCTGTTTAGATGAAAGCCTATGGAAGCTTATTTTGCCAAAAATGATGTGAATTGAAGTTGATACGAGCAGCGTAAAGTCATCCTTTATTTCCATCCAAAATTAGATTAAAAATTTGAAAAGGTAGTGTACAATGGACTAATTAATGTCCATGCAATGCATCTCACAAACCATTTCACAAAATGTTACATGTTATAGTAAAACTTTTGTTATTATTATGATTACCGCCAAATTTGTAGAATGTATCTGTCATTGATTAGTATTTAAAATCATAATTTATATTAAATTAATTAATTTTGATTTGGCCCTTGAATTTTATAAGGTTTGAACAGTAAATAACCTATATAGTGCTATATAGATACATGTTCTTAGCAATGCAGTATATCTAACATCTATTTTTAAATAGATGGGGCATTGCACAAAACAATGCTGTCTACCAGCATAATGATGTGGATAAGTATTTATCTACCCATTTCTTAGTACTGTCTGTTACACCAGTAACTTATGGTTTTCAGTTAAGATGCCAAAGCACGCTTTTCTTAATGCAAGCTGCATCTTCCTCTTTGTGAAATTACATTTAGGCACTCAAGCTAGGGTATTTCCTAAACAGATTGAAGATGAAATTCCATTCCCAGCCAATAGTGCAGGCCTATTGAGTATGAGCTCAGTGTGATCAAGATATAATGCATATATAGTACCTACAAGTTAATTTGGCTGTGATTACAGTTCATTAAACTTTTTTGCATATAGGATCAAGAATCCGATAAGATGAGAGATTGTATGAGGTACATTTATGTTGATTTTTACGCATTGTGTTAGTTGAAGTATTATTGCTCTTTTTAGTGCCATTGAATCACAGGAAAATGGTAAGTATATTAATTAATTTAGAGTATTTGCACAAATTACATGGTTGTAATTGCTAAACCTTTTTATGAGGCTGATAATGTACTTTAGTTACTGGTGTTTATGAGAATGCTGTTCTAAGTGCATTTGATTTTTTATTTCATCGTGTGATAACTGTATTTTTTCTTGTAGAAGATTACCAAATTGACCTTGGAGTTGGAAATGTGGATGTGAGATATGGAGTAGTCATATTGTATGGTGAATCAAAGGTAAGCCTACTATACATGCCATTGATAAAACAGCCATCAGTAGAGCAATTGTATATTGGATCAACACAGCTTTTGCCAACACCCCTTCAGATTTTTTTCAAATTCACATATATAAAAGATCCTAATGTAGCTACATGTACTCAGGTATGTTAAGACTGGCTACACTATATTTGGAATTTGAATTTTCTGCAAATTCAAGCATTACAACATGCCGCTTTTCTGTTTGAGTACTTGTTGTAGCTATTCTCTTTTTATCAAATTTTTGTTCAATGATCCCGCAAATTAATTCAATTGATAGTTGTCATAGCAACCTTAGTAGTTCATTGCATCGCGCTCCGAAGTATGGGGGTGTTTCTTTGCGTTTTCGCGAAACCCGGGTGATTTAATACCGTTGTTTGCGGACAAAAACAGTTATGTTTTGTTTATTTGATACTGGTCTAACTATTGTGGGTGGGCACAACGAAATGTAACATTGTTTGCGTAAGTTGCACAACGAAAATGATGAATTTTGTGCTTAATTTTTCGCAGTTCTAATGTTTGTCTGCAAGCGCTCGAAGCATTTTGAAATAATGATCTAAAAGCCTAGTATAATGATTAAATATGGGTATCCCAGAAGTAGAAAAACTGCAGAAACATGCGAAAAACTATTCTTTTATTGCCCGGGTTTTCAATTCTAACATTCAAGTCTTATTTCACCGTGTGTAACCGTTGTCATAGAAACAATATATTAATTACACGTTATCAATCCAAAGTGTATTGGACATTATTAATCTCTGGTAACATCTGTGTATGAATATTTATGAATAAACGCTTCCTTTGGCAGCCATTTAAATATTTTAAGTGTAGTCAGTCTTAACACACCTGAGTATGTTATATGCACATTTTCACTTTCAACTTCACTTTGGTTCATGAATAATAATTAATCAAAGTTGGGAATTTTGCGAAATTTGAGTTGGACAAGATATCTTTGCAAAGCTGTAGCATTGCAATGCTTACTGTGATGGTGATTCAGTTGACATGAAGTTAAGTTAAAGTGTTACATTAGGATCTTTTATATGTGCAACTTTGAAAAAAAAATCTGAAGGGTGTTGGCATAAGCTGTGTTGATCCAATATACAATTGCTCAGTAGTCAAAGGTAACAGTAATTGTAATGGCTGACGTTTTTTTTCTTTAAAGTTGAGGAGTGCTACAGAAACAGAAGTTTATCGGAGTGAGATCAATAAAGAAGGTGTACTGAAGGTTAAAGCAACGACCATTTCCACTTCCACCAAGGAGGTGGAGCCAGATCATGCATTTTGCACAGCTGCCACATTGCACCTAGTGTTCAATCCTAACAATATCCCTCCAGGGTACTTTGGTCGACTGGTCAATGTACTTCGCAGCAAGAATGATAATGTTTGGCTACATGAAATGTGTTCATATAAGATGTCATTCCAATATCAAGTGGATAAAAATTATGGGAAAATAGATCACTTTACTTTATTTGTAGCACACTCCAGTATCTGCATTGATATGTGCAGAAAGGCACACTGTGCTTATAACAGTAGTTGGGCCAACTTCCCATCAACTTGTCAGGCACTTCTGAAGCTGCTCTGTGAAGCCATACTTGGGGTGAAGCAGTGGTTCCCTGATATTGAAGTTCAACCAGCATTCCAGTGCAGATGCTCAAATAAAGTGCCCCATTTTATAAATATATCATTGGAACAACAAAGTACAGCTGTTCTTACATGTGAATTCGACAAAGTGTTGCCCCCTAGTGCAGAGGAACAGCTTTGGTTGAGGATCCCACAGAGCAAAGTAAGTTGGTCTGTTATGTCTACATTACTACATATTGCTCTCTTTGCATGTTGCTCAGAATCAGAATCCTTTATATAAAGCTGAACTTAAGGCACTAGTACAAGACATTGTGAAAGCGGCAAAGCAAGAAAAAAAGACAGCAGATGAAATATTTTCATGCCTCTTTAAAGCACTTGAAGTTGAGGACTGGGGCACATCATTAGATGACCATGTTGAGGCCCTTGAACTGTGGTCAAAGGAAATGGAGAGTGAAGGCAGAAGCCATCTCGCTTACCACTTAAAGAGGATTAGGCTACCTCGTATGGGTAAAAAGTAAGGCATTACTGTGTTTGATTCATAATATTGAATGATGGTGTTTCTCCATGCAGGATTGAACTTGGTCATGAAGGTGATCAGGCTGCACTTAACAATGATACAGGGAATGGACATGTAAGTGACACACACACACACAGTCACCCATCCTAGATTAATCATACTCATATTGCCTATGGTGGTGAATATCCTGCAACCAAGACTATTTACATGTAGTTTGGAGTGTGTACACAAGAAGCCACTAAACAAAC
This sequence comes from Eunapius fragilis, assembly GCA_963681505.1. Classification (NCBI taxonomy): domain Eukaryota; kingdom Metazoa; phylum Porifera; class Demospongiae; order Spongillida; family Spongillidae; genus Eunapius; species Eunapius fragilis. The sequence continues at coordinate 8,932,527 of OY811971.1, read as the reverse complement.
AACTGATAAACTAGTTTTGAATCAAGATTAAACAACACAAGGCTTTGTGGCCTGTTGTGAATTTAATTTAATTTGATGCTTCAAATGGAGTTCATGCGGAATATTAACAATAAGGGAGCAAATTTACTATTTATAGCACGTATGTACTTAGGCAAGCTTCGTAAAATAACACGAAGTAGAAAGAATAACGTCCTAAGCCTTGAATGAGCCTTATTTGTAGCTGAATCCATTATCGCAGCTGAAAGATAACGGTGACCTTTAACAGTTATACACACAAGTTGGACGGTAATGTTGTGGTTTCGTAACGAATAATGCTAGATAAGTTGATTTCGGAACTAACCCGTAGGCCAAGGGAAATAAAGCACTCTTAACATTTTTTGATGTAATGAAACAAAGGTAATTTTGTATAGACCTGCGATTATAGCTAGTGCTTAGCACCCGTTACTTGGGAATATGATATGTGGCGACAATGAACCAATTTACAATCCATTACCTAATCCTGCACCTACAGTGTAGAGTTGTCAGAATACCCTAATAGCATAAAAAAGGACTGTTAATTGAAAATCTGATTAAATCTCGCCACAATGCCCCCTTCGCCATGAGACCCTGGAGCACTCTATGCTGCTTGCTTTTGGGACCTTGCTTTCCTGAAACCATGGGTAAATATAAAGTCATATGTGTGAATACTCTCTACAGGGGCCTGCCCGGTCCAACCGTTTTCTTTTGGGATAAGGTACAAATAATATTCACTGTCAATCATGCTGCATATGGTGATGATCGCTGAACCCACACATTTTGATCAGAACCTGACTGACATTTGTACGACCATAGTTATGGGCATGGCGTGTGAGTGGCACAGGCATATTCATGTACTTGGAATAATGTAAGCTGGTCGTAATAGGTTAACGGCGCAAATGCTCGGAAAAAGTGGTATTATTTTGCACAGCTGTAGCTCCACAATGGATCAAGTAAAAATTAATGAACAGGACAAATCAATAGCTACAGGATCCCGCTACGTACAAACCAAATTTCAAGTGAATTGAGTTTCCCTGTAGATATATATGGCGGGTTTGAACCTCTGGGGTATCAGACATTGTAACACTAGCACGAAGCTAATGCAAAACCTCAAAATCTATTTTACCATAGAGATAAATAGAAGTCGATAGCCTTAACCATTTGGAAGTTATTGTTGGAGGAGCAGCTTGGCAACAGCAAATAGAAGCCCATATGTGTTGTAATAGTGACATACATATTTGACTCTAACTGAACAGGTTCCAGGACTCCACATGCCACCAGCCGATTCAGCTCATCTTCCACCCTTCCTCGAAGGGCATGTGGTATGGAAGAGTGCTTGCATAAAATAGGATACACATTTGAAACCACCCGAAACTTAACAGTGAACCCTTTACAAGGTCTAGCTCCTCTTTGAACAGGGAAGCGCGCTTGTCTAGTACTTTCTGTAGCCCACTTCTGGCAATAGTTCTGAAGATGGAAAGGCCTGGTTTTAACTTGCACAACCAGTCTTAACCCATTAACGTTAGTCCATCACCTTCCACCACAAGTAGACTCAATTTTTATGCTTACCCCTTGTAACAAGCCCTCAGTGATATTTGTCCCAAAATAATCAGCGTCTCACCAGTGTAGGTCCTCAACACAGTGAATGTAGGGGACAACCCTAGGGGTTTTGTCTTTGACCCACAATTGCTTGTAGGTGGTTTTCCCAATGATGGACAATCCACATCTCCTGTAGAGAATCCCCGGGTAAAAAATTTCGCGTTGCAATGCGTTGTGCGGCGTTAATGAGCACGGTTATGTTCGACGACTTCGCAACGCGTTGCCACGCTAGAAAAATGTCCCTTTAACGCCACGTGCGTGGCAACGCGTTGACTTTTAACAAAATTCATAGCATTTGGATAACGTGTCGATGAATATTTTTATTGTTACTATATATAGAGTAATGAAATTGATATCTTTGTTTATCATTTCTACTGCCATGACAAGTTCAACAAAATAATGTCCTCGGACGGGTCAGGCTGAGTCCACTGAATCTGAACCAAGATTGTCTTCATCCATTACAGTGGACATCATGATAGCTGGAGCTAGGGGGTGATAGTTGGAGGGGTAAAAATTGGCATCGATGTAATGTTTACAACAATTTCCACCATGGTGGACATCCTGCAACACTTGGCTTCAACTTGTGTGATATTCAAAACGTTTCACACCATAAACAAAGCATCACCCATTGAACTTACCACACATTGCCAAGATGCCACAAGCACCATGCACTCTACAGACACTATGACATCCTGAAAGAATTCAATCTGTGTGATATTCTAAATGTTGCACACCATACACATAGCAAACTTTACCCACTTGGAGGACACTATAGAGGCATCCTGTTAAGAAAGGCAACACTTTCTAAATGTTGCACATCATACACAAAGCAGTACCCATTTAAATTACCACAAGATGTCAAAAGAACCATACACTCTAAGACCCCATGTTGGATATCCTGTAAGAAAGGCAAACTTGGCTTCAAACAATTGCAACCTGTGTGATATTCTAAATGTTGCACATCATACACATAGCAGCACCCATTGAACTTGCCACACATTGCCAAGATATAAGAAGCATTATGCACAGTGAGGCCACTTTTATAGTCACCTACATGTAGGAAAGGCAACACTTAACTTCAAACAACCTGTGCGATATTCTAAATGTTGCACACCATACACAAAAAGGTGAAGACATACCTGCAGAACAACAAAATAGGTCTCAGGTGCATTCAAAAGATCGCAGACCAAAACTCTGTAAACATACGTGTACACTAAACTCTACGGGCTTCCGCAATTAGATGCACTTACGCTCCACAACTGGGTAGCAAGATACAAAATTGCTCACTTCTTCTTGTTGACCTGAAGAAATGTACGATTGAGCGCCAAGTTACTACGTAAAAGAGAATTAGTTCATAACATAGGTTGTTTTTCCAATCCGTTTGAGTTGCAAGCTTGACATTGCGCACGTGCGGGTTTTTAAAAAATCAATTAATTAATATGGCAATGTGTATAACTGACGGTGAGACCATGGCCATATACTCAGTTCTACACCGTTATATGCAATGGGCTATTCCATTATTTAATTATACACCCCTACAGATGACAATAAATGGTGTCCAGGGGGGCATAGGGAATATGTCTCGGGGGTGGTCATTTAAATGCCTGTCCCGGGGGGTTAGAGGGCATAATAGAAGCTTGTCCAGGGGCAAGGGGAGCAACATAGAAGCTTCTCCAGGGGGGTGGAACAAAACAGAAGCTTGTCCAGGGGGCATTTACAAGTCTGTCCCGGGGAGGTGGAGGTATAATATAAGCTTGTCCAGGGGTGCTTTTATATATTGTCCCGGGGGGGTATGCTTGCAATTATTGTCATCTGTAGGGGTGTACGGTTAAATAATGGAATAGCCCAATGTGTATGACAGATTATGTATAACAATGGATTATGTATAAAAATGTTATGCCGAGGGGTATAACAGTGTTAAAACACTGCACTGCAATTTAACATATTTAACATAAGTCAGTGGCATGCTGAAATTTGAGCGGACTGTCGTATGCAACGCCTTTTAAGCAACGGTTGAAAATAGTGTGTATGCGCGTATAATGCAATGCCGTTCAGCCTGGGGACAAATAATTACCGGTTCCAAGGCTGCTAGCAACGTGGAAATTCGCATTCAACGCGTTGCAACGCGTAATTTTTCACCTGGGTAATGTCAAGATCTTCATTCTTCATTGGACTCCCTGGTGGACTATACAGGGCTAAGAGGGTATATATGCCCACCCCTCCCTGTCCTCACTATCCTCTGCTGATTACGGTGGCCCGGTAGGTCGCGGGTACGAGCAGCGGTTTGAGAGCAAAAATGAGTACGAGCAACGGTCTGAGAGCAAAATTGCGTACGGTCCGAGAGCAAAATTGCGTACGGTCCGAGAGCAAAATTGCGTACGGTCCGAGAGCAAAATTGCGTACGGTCTGAGAGCAAAATTGCGTACGGTCTGAGAGCAAAATTGCGTATGGTCCGAGAGCAAAAACGCGCAGGAGCTGAGAGCAAAAATGCGTACGAGCTGAGAGCAGTTGTTTACATTGGATTTAGGCATTACGCCATTTGTTTTTTTTTTTCTTTAAAAAAATGGCTTCCAGATGCATAGCTAGCGTCACCCGTTTGTAACTTTTCCAAGGGCTGTTAACATCCTGAGGCAGCGCAAGGCAGCTATTCTCGATCCCTGATTGCGCACCGGTGTGTAACTGTTTGGTGTGTGTGTGTGTGTGTGTGTGTGTGTGTGTGTGTGTGTGTGTGTGTGTGTGTGTGTGCGTGTGTGTGTGTGTGTGTGTGTGTGTGTGTGTGTGCAATTCCTTTACATCGTGATGTGTATCTCTTTATTTGTCATACACTGGCACTAAGTCGGCTGACTGAAGTGTGTGTGTGTGTGTGTGTGTGTGTGTGTGTGTGTGTGTGTGTGTGTGTGGTTTGTCTGCATCATGCATGTCTATCATGTCTATGTTCTGGGCGTTAAAGAAGGGAAATTTACTTTTAAATCATGCATACTTTCATTTATTGTTTTGTCCCACTATTAATTGGGCCAAGGATCTTGTAACACTCAAGATTGAGATACTAGTAATCGGCTTCAACTGCCCAGAACTCTCTAAGTTGCTGACATGTTGTCCCTCTCTCTCTCATTGCGTTGTTGCAGCTTTGATTGCCTCCCTGTCATTCTCAGGCTTGGGCAGTGCTGTTAACAGTAGGCGACGGCAGTGTTCAACACCAAGGTCTCCCTCTCCAATGCCATCTCTGCTCTGGACCCTCCCATTTCCCAGAGGGTCAAATGATAATGATATAAGCTTAACATTTCCACATCTTGTTGGAGTCTTCCTCCCCAGCCAACAGAGCTTACTTTCTGTCAGTAGCAGTTAGCTCCTCATGCTTCCTCTTGGCTACCGGTGGTCGCTTCCCCTGGTTTGGGTTTGTACCTGGATTCCAATGAGTACCAGATGGCCATTGGTGGTGGCTTGAGTTGGATATCTATGTGCCAATACTGCTCTCAACCCTTTTGGTCACCAGAAGGGGAAGGGACCACCGGTAGCCAAGAGGAAGCATGAGGAGCTAACTGCTACTGACAGAAGGTAAGTTCTGTTGGAGACTCCAACAAGATGTGGAAATGTTGAGCTTATATCATTATCATTCCTGACAAGACCCTCTGGGGAATGGGAGAGTCCAGAGCAGACATGGCATTGGAGAGGGAGACCTTGGTGTTGAACATTGCCGTCGCCTACTGTTAACAGCACTGCCCAAGCCTGAGAATGACAGGGAGGCAATCCAAGCTGCAACAACGCAATGAGAGAGAGAGGGACAACATGTCAGCAACTTAGAGAGTTCTGGGCGGTTGAAGCCGATTACTAGTATCTCAATCTTGAGTGTTACAAGATCCTTGGCCCAATTAATAGTGGGACAAAACAATAAATGAAAGTATGCATGATTTAAAAGTAAATTTCCCTTCTTTAACGCCCAGAACATACACATGCATGATGCAGACAAACCACACACACACACACACACACACACACACACACACACACATACACACACACACACACACACACACACACACACACACACTTCAGTCAGCCGACTTAGTGCACAGTAAATAAGATAAGACCACAGCTGTCCGTGCTTTTGGTAAATCTCCCAAGACTGCTCTTAACTGTACCAGTGTATGACAAATAAAGAGATACACATCACGATGTAAAGGAATTGCACACACACACACACACACACACACACACACACACACACACACACACACACACACACGCGCGCGCACACACACACACACACAACACACACACACACACACACACACACACACACACACACACACACACACACACACGCACGCGCGCGCGCGCACACACACACCAAACAGTTACACACCGGTGCGCAATCAGGGATCGAGAATAGCTGCCTTGCGCTGCCTCAGGATGTTAACAGCCCTTGGAAAAGTTACAAACGGGTGACCTAGCGATGCATCTGGAAGCCATTTTTTTAAAGAAAAAAAAACAAATGGCGTAATGCCTAAATCCAATGTAAACAACTGCTCTCAGCTCGTACGCATTTTTGCTCTCAGCTCCTGCGCGTTTTTGCTCTCGGACTATACGCAATTTTGCTCTCAGACCGTACGCAATTTTGCTCTCAGACCGTACGCAATTTTGCTCTCGGACCGTACGCAATTTTGCTCTCGGACCGTACGCAATTTTGCTCTCAGACCGTTGCTCGTACTCATTTTTGCTCTCAAACCGCTGCTCGTACCCGCGACCTACCGGGCCACCGTAGCTGATCCTCTTCACTTCCACACACGGTAAAAAAAAAATGGCACGTTGTTTAACTTTATCACTGATTTTGTTTGTCAAAAATAACCATTGCAGTCTTCTTGATTTCCAGTTGTCCATATCACAGTCAAATGGCCCCATCGACCCCAGTAGAGCCTGATTCCGATAGGACATTATAGAGTACTTGAGGTGTTTTATTCATTGTTGCTTTTTAAGACCACTATTGCCTTGTAAATCCTCAACTTTATGTTTTTAAATGTTTTTGTTACTTTGGTTACTCTAGACGATTGCAGTTCTGACTGACAGTGAGCTGGACAGCTGTTCTAGTTACATCACTTGTGAGGCTGACTGCTCTATATTGATCTCACCTCTGGGCATACCTGTTGAAGCACAGGAAGGTTTGAAAAAGCAAGCACTACCACTGCTCAAATGGTGGCGAGATCATCATGGTACTGAGACTGACAGCAGGCACAAGCTAGCTGACATTCTCCAAAGATGTGGCAAGGGATTTGATCAGGCTGCAGCATAGTAAGAATGCATGAAGGGGTCATTATATGTTTGTATACAGTAACTAGTGGATATGTTTCACAGCCTCAAACCCAATCTGAAGGCATTGATGAGAAGTCTTGACGAGTGTGTTTCTCAGTGGGACAAACTTGGTCTTGAGCTGAACATACCACCAAGTAAGCTTGATGCGATTAAACGGGAAAGTAATAGCTCGTGTGAGGAGGCTCTGAGGAAGATGCTGCAAGGATGGCTTCACTTGTGTACTAATCCAACATGGGGTGATGTCGTCCAAGCTCTGAAGGTAATAGGATTGAATGATTTGGCAAGCAAGATTGAAAAGAAGTATTGTCTTTCCTAATTTACATTGTGTTTGTACAAATGACAGTGTTTTAATGATCACAGATTTGACAATTAGTGTATTACATTGAAGGATGTGGCTTAGGTGGAATAGATATTTGTGGGCACATGCATGGTTCCCATCATTTGTTGTGATCCATAACCATAAATATGAGTATGTGATCATTCACCACAAGACATTCTGTGCCTTATAACTCCATAGAAGACAGGGTGGTTCAATGTAGAAAAAAAAAGTGGGCATCATATTATATTTTGCAGCAATGAATCTGTCCCAATGTGAGCCACATAGGAGTATCATACAAGTATGGCTGCATGTACATGTAGACATATGGACCCATGTCCCAACACCATGCTCACAGTACAACACAACAATGTACTACACTTACATGTACAATGCATTCCCAGCAAAATTCTTGCGCACTAGCTAAGATAATGGCAATCAGGGGTAACCTTGGGCATGACTTCACCTCTTACCTGCATGAGGCCTAATGCTGTCCCTTACCTGGGCCTAATGCTGTCCCCTATCTAGAGCCTGATGCTGTTCCTTACCGGGGGCCTAATGCTGTCCCTTACCTGGGGCCTAATGCTGTCCCTTACCTGGGGCCTAATGCTGTTCCTTACCTGTCCCTTAATGCTAGGGCACAATGCTGTCCTTTGCCTGGCATTATGCAGACTACTAAAATTACACACTCCTAAACAGCACAGACACAAGCAACAAAGTCAGACAGCATTATGGTTTAAGCAACAGATTAGACTTATCATCGCTGAATTAGAACCTGCCGAGGCTGGTTCCGTATAGGATTGATGCAGTATAATAATATCCTGGACAAGCAAATGAAATGGCCAACATTTATGTTTAAGTATAAGACTAGGAAACATTCTGTGCCTTAAATCCTGGTCTGGAGACCCTACTGATAACCACACATTATTTTCCTACTGCAAGATTTCTGCCATAAACATTCATGTTCAGTTCCACTTTAAGCCTGATCCACATCATGGCTGGCAAAGTTCGGTTTGCTGGGCCATCAAATGTATGAAGTTGTTTTGTAATTGGTGACTGGCTATGATGAGATTTACTGCAACATTATTTTTAGATCATGAATATAAATGTATCTACTAAGTTTATATCTACCTAAAGACATTGTTACCTTACTTTTGTAATAACTTTTCTGGTAAAAAATCATACATTTACAGGTAGTACTTTTGAGTATACCATATATGGCTGTATCATTGGGCTGGACATGTGAGCATCAGCCGCATTCCACACAAAATCACCCTAGAGCACGTAATCAGTTAAAATTTCACATTTCCAAATGTGATCCTTATTACTACTTACTACCCCATTCAACGTTGCTTGTGCTAGCTTACAGAGCCCTTTTTCTACAATGTACCTACTTGTAGTTCATGTAGCGGGATGTAATCCAACCTCTACTATGACCTGGGCCTGGGGTCGAGACTACAACGTATGTGCTGAATTAATGACCTACTTAGAAATCATCATGGGCATGGGCCTATCAACATGGTGAAACTGTCGTGACAATACATGACATGGTGAATATATCTATAGTGCTACCTTTTTGTTATTTTTATTGAAATAGAAGCGTTGGGCTTCTCCCCAGACCCTCTTTATCCTCATCATGCTATCATTGAAGAATCAAAATATGTGCATCGGAGCAGGCACTTTTTCCTCCCAACATAGATATAATGACTTGAGTTGAACTAGTATACATTAAATTCAATTGCACAATTGTTACCACCATTACGTGTGATCTATGCTATGTCTACTATATGTCATTGTGCAATTGAATTTAATGAAAGACTAATATGCTTTACTACGCTGCTGCTGCATAGAGATCACATGGTCAAGAAAGGTTGTGATACTCGTCGTCTCCTTGCTAGATGTAAGAACTGAAGAATTTGATGCCTTGCTGCTTGAATTTGAACGATGTAGCTAGGCAAAACAAAGGAAACGACAAATTCATTTGCAGCGAGTCCCATGCAATTCGAAGACTTATGCTTCGGGGTAAGGTGAAAGAAGCAACTCGCTGGATTACACAGAGGATGACAGGCCATGTTTTAACCCCAACGGAGGTAGATAGCAATTCAGGAAAAAGATGTATGTTTTCTATTTGTCCAGGCGCTTCAAGTAGTTACCTGCCCAGAAACAAGTTTCTACACTCTAAGCTGTATGTAAATGTAGTCTGCTCAGACGAAATGCAGCAGTTGAGCAACACAAGATACACTTCGAACCAAAAAAATCGGACCTTTTTTAACAACGAAACTAGCGACTGATAGGATGTTGATAGCTGCTATTACACAATTGGAACCAAGCAACATATCCCATTAAATCATGTAACACGTGCACGCACTGTACTGCAGGATGAAATAACAACCTTGCCTCAATCTACCTGAGACGTAACACCACAAGTCTCACATGTATAATGAACTGTATATACACGTATTATTTGTGGAGTGAGGATGATGTACAATGTACATGTACATGTACAAAGAGAGGAACCATAGGGTTTTATACAACATGCAATAAGAAACTGGTACTTACCCTCTTCATTGTTGATTGGTACATTTACAAAGAGAGGAACCATAGAGTTCAATACAACATGTAATAAGAAACATCACACTACTGGTACTTACAATCTTCATGGTTGATAGTTGAGGAAGTTGTACATATACAAAGAGAGGAACCATAGGGTTCAATACATCATGCAATAAGAAACACCAAAACTGATACTTACCCTCTTCATAGTTGATTGGTATATGTACAAAGTGAGGAACCATAGGGTTCAATACATCATGCAATAAGAAACACCACACTACTGATACTTACCCTCTTCATTGTTGATTGGTACATCTACAAAGAGAGGAACCATAGGGTTCAATACAACATGCAATAAGAAACACCATACTTCTGATACTTACCCTCTTCATAGTTGATTGGTATATGTACAAAGAGAGGAACCATAGGGTTCAATACAACATGCAATAAGAAAAACCACACTACTGATACTTACCCTCTTCATAGTTGATTGGTATATGTACAAAGAGAGGAACCATAGGGTTCAATACAACATGCAATAAGAAACACCACAACTGATACTTACCGGCTTCATGGTTGATAGTTGAGGAAGATGTATATGTACAAAGAGAGGAACCATAGGGTTCAATACAACAAGCAATAAGAAACACCACTCTACTAGTACTTACAGCCTTCATGGTTGGTAGTTGAGGAAGATGTATATGTACAAAGAGAGGAACCATAGGGTTCAATACAACATGTAATAAGAAACACCACACTACTGATACTTACCGGCTTCATGGTTGATTGGTACATTTACAAAGAGAGGAACCATAGGGTTCAATATAACATGTAATAAGAAACACCACACTACTGATACTTACCGGCTTCATGGTTGATTGGTACATTTACAAAGAGAGGAACCATAGCATCACCAGTGTACCCCTACGTCACCAGTGTCCTACGTCACCAGTGTACCCTACGTCACCAGTATAATGGTTCAATATTAGATTGATTGGGGGGTTGATGAAATCATAATTTACACTACATGCATGACTTGAATAGCTCTGATTAGGCAAATAGTAATAATGTTCATTATTATGAATCATTAAGAGCATAAATTCAAACATTACGTTTATCAAGGCCCTCTGTAATCATCTTTATTCAAGTTATTTGCATTGCAATACTTTATTTTCTAATCAGCTGATATCACATTCTTGACATTTGTTTATTCAATATTCAAGTTAATAAATATACATCAATGCACAATCAGAAATGAGGCGAGTCTGAGTTGATGCTAAAATGTATAAAATTGTATCCATGCAGTACTGTTTACTGATATGCTTAATGATGAAGTGCTGTTCCCCTACAGGCTTCTGTAACTCTTACAGCTTTCACCCAGCATGTTCCGAAGTAGTGCAGTTCTGTTGTGTGCTTGAGGAGGGAAGAGCTCTTAAATACTTACATGTATTACATGCAGCACCAGTGTACCCCTACACCACCAGTGTACCCCTACACCACCAGTGTACCCCCACACCACCAGTGTACGCCTACATCACCAGTGTACCCCTACATCACCAGTGTGCCCCTACATGGTAGTGCCACCATGTCCTGACCATCAGCTCTTATACAGCCAACCCCCATGGTAAGGGTTACATGGTGGTTTTATATAGCCAGTCCTCATGGTAATGGTAACATGGTGGTCTACAGAAGTTCGAACAGAATTAGAATGTAGTACTTTCCACCTACCCTTACTAAAGTAAGTCCAGAGAGAAAGCTGCAATGGGCATGGGCATCATGGTCTTATGACCACCAGTGCTTCAATGACCCCACATGACCACCAGTGCTTCAATGACCCCACATGACCACCAGTGCTTCAATGACCCCACATGACCCCCAGTGCTTCAATGACCCCACATGACCACCAGTGCTTCAATGACCCCACATGACCACCAGTGCTTCAATGACCTCACATGACCACCCACCAGTGCTTCAATGACCCCACATGACCACCAGTGCTTCAATGACCCCACATGACCACCAGTGCTTCAATGACCCACATGACCCCCAGTGCTTCAATGACCTCACATGACCACCCACCAGTGCTTCAATGACCCCACATGACCCCCAGTGCTTCAATGACCCCACATGACCACCAGTGCTTCAATGACCCCACATGACCACCTGTGCTTCAATGACCCCACATGACCACCAGTGCTTCAATGATCTCACATGACATACACAACCTCCACAATGACATGCTCGTGTCTTACTACATGGTCAGGACTACATATATATCTCCCAACCTCCACAAAAGGGTCTCATATCCTCCCCTAAATGCCCAGGTCTCCTAGTGGGGTTAGCTCCCTCCCCTTAAAATAAATAATATCTATTGCAGTTTGTTATGAGATTTTTAATGCTGAGAACACCACAACTGCAAAGGCATAAGGCATAGCCTCACCCGATGGGTGAGCTTACAGCGTTATCCCCCTAGATGCAGTGGGAGTGGAACCTCCCACACGTTATGCCCTCACCCTCCCAAATCCTGAATCTGCCACTGTGTCTTGTCACCTCCGCTACATGCTCAATGTGACCATGCCTTTTACTATGTGCTCAAGTTCAGAGTGGGCGAGTGTGTGTGTGTGTGTGTGTGTGTGTGTATGTGTGTGTGTATGTGTGTGTGTGTGTGTGCGTGCATGTACAAAGGTGATGCAACACTTTTAATACTTAAACAATAACAATATTACCACATGGTCCCTTTCTGAAAGGTAATGTGTACAATTCTAGGCAGCAATTTATGCTTTTGTGATTTGCAGGCTAAAGGCCGGCATACACGGGGTCAACTTTTGTTGATTTGTTGCTTGCAACAAGTTGATTGTGCGATTATGTGGTTTGGTCGACTTGAGTTGATTCGTGTATGATACGAGTTGATTTGTTGATAGCAACAAGTCGAAAGTTGCCCGAAAATTAGAAAGCCTTCCTAATTTGAAGCAACAAGTTGCTGCTACATCAAAGAGATGTACCGCGTACCGCACTGTTATTAGCTGTTATTAGCTCTTATTAAAACAAAAATGGCTTCCTTCCAATGGAGTAATGCTAAAGTCGAACAGTTTATTGATATGCTAGAGAATAGGGAATGCCTCTACAACACGACAAGTAAAGACTACCACAACCGGGATAAAAGGAGGAGTGCAATGCAAGAGATTGCTACGGCATTAACATATAATTCGCTTCCTTCTTCTTCGCTGTCGCTTCCTTATAATCAGGGCTATAATAACAGCAGCGCAAGCAGCTCTACCCATGGTGACATTATTTGTTGAAACGACGTCCATATTTGTTGAACCGATGTGTCGATGTCACGTTCGTAACTCTATTCATCAATCAACTATAACCACATAATCGCACAATCAACTTGTTGCAAGCAACAAATCAACAAAAGTTGACCCGTGTATGCCGGCCTTAATACAGTAGCGGCTCGGAAATGTAGAAAGTAACACCTCGGAAATGTAGACTTTTAAAGCAATTCATCGCTTACTTAGGATGCCCTAACTCGATTACGCGGTCAATGTGGCAATGGTGTAAAGTCAACTGTCAGAGACCTAAAGTTATAACATATTGCATAATTCTTCCAGAGGTCACACGTGCCTACAAGGTTATTTACCATTGTACATGTGCTTCAGCTACAGTCTTGTTTGTAGTCCGAGGAATTCACCAATCGCGCGAGTGAGAACAGACACTGCACACACGCACAGTTAAGATCGTGCAACGGCAATAGTATGTTTGTAGCATACCTATGGCTAAGGTTCAAAGGGTTGAAGCGTATACGAGCTGCACATAGTGATACCTGCAAGTGAAGCATACACGATGCAAAGAACGAAACGTAATGCAGCTTAGTACTCACGAGTGTAATTTTGAAAAGAACGTAATGTACGCATTATTAGATACTTGCTTTCCAAGCATGACCCTCCTGATGAAGTACCATCTCTCATGTTTTCATTTGGGCCACTGCTTCGTCAAGATTGACGCTACATCTAGCTGCTTCTCCTTGGAGCCTTACAAATCCTTTTACATGTTTAATTAACTATAGTCTCGTACCCAGCCTCACCATCATGGCGCTACATGTACAGGATTTGTAAGGCTCCAAGGAGAAGCAGCTACATGTAGCGTCAATCTTGATGAAGCAGTGGCCCAAATGAAAACATGAGAGATGGTACTTCATCAGGAGGGTCATGCTTGGAAAGCAAGTATCTAATAATGCGTACATTACGTTCTTTTCAAAATTACACTCGTGAGTACTAAGCTGCATTACGTTTCGTTCTGTGCATCGTGTATGCTTCACTTGCAGGTATCACTATGTGCAGCTCGTATACGTTTCAACCCTTTGAACCTTAGCCATAGGTATGCTACAAACATACTATTGCCGTTGCACGATCTTAACTGCGTGTGCGTGTGTGCAGTGTCTGTTCTCACTCGCGCGATTGGTGAATTCCTCGGACTACAAACAAGACTGTACTACACAGACAATTTCGAAATTATGTACCAGACATGTTACATTTATGATACATACATGTTACCATATATGTCTGTCATATCTGTAAATACAATCTGGTACGTGTACGTACGGCAGGAATATGTAGAAGAATGTACCAACAAAATGTAACACATAGATGAACATATAAGTAACAGATATGTATCATATCTGTACCATGGATTCTTTCAGGATGTAACAAATTTTTTTTCCTTATAAGGCAGCTGATTGTATATTGCATTTTATACACAACAGATGTTAAAACAGTACATAGTGTTCTGTCTGTCATGCCTAAAAACAAGTTTTTTGGATGAAACATCTTCTCTTTCAATAGTCCAGCTGTCTCTTGAAATTCACAAGTGGTGTGTATTCGTGAAGAATGTTCACTGGTCTTCGGATATTAGACGATGATATGATGAAGAAATTTTTTGAAAGGTTCCAGACCAATATGTGCATTGAGTAGAAGCCTAGTACAACAGTATCCATCACCAGTTAAGCGCTTGAATACTGCCATCACACTCCATATTGACACTGTATTATAAAACGAACATACAAGTCATATTCACATTACAGATATTCACAATACAATATAAACTACATCACATCATAATGTACATCTTTACAATTTCATGTGTTTAAGTTCACCTGATCATAAGCTGAACAAACTCAAAATAGTCACCGTGTACCCACTGTCAAGATTTCTAAAGCACCAAGCGCCATCCTAAGAGGCAACACATGACCTCAAACCACTTGTGATATTCTAATTAGTGCACACCATGCTAAAAATCATGTTCAAAGGACTCACTGTGTATCGTCAAGATTTCTGAAGCACCACAGCCCTCTTAGGTAACCATCCTGGTCATCCTGTAACAGAGGCAGCACATGACCTCAAACCAGCTGTGAGATATTAAACATGTCCAGAGGACTCACCATGTTATTTCTGAAGCACCAAGCGCGCTTAGGTAACCATCCTGGTCATCCTTAACAGAGGCAACACATGACCTCAAACCACCTGTGAGATATTCAACATGTCCAGAGGACTCACCATGTATTGTCACGATTTCTGAAGCACCAAGCGCTTCAGGTAACCATCCTGGTCATCCTGTAACAGAAGCAACACATGACCTCAAACCACCTGTGAGATATTCTAATTAGTTAGTGCACACCATGCCAAACAACATGACTCACCATGTGATTTCTGAAGCACCAAGCGCGCTTAGGTAACCATCCTGGTCATCCTGAAACATGACCTCAAACCACCTGTGAGATATTTAACATGTCCAGAGGACTCACCATGTATTGTCAAGATTTCTGAAGCACCAAGTGCTTCAGGTAACCATACTGGTCATCCTGTAACAGAAGCAACACATGACCTCAAACCACCTGTGAGATATTCAACATGTCAGAGGACTCACCGTGTATCGTCAAGGTTTCTAAAGCATCAAGCTCTCTTAGGTAACCATCATGGTCATCCTGTAACAGAGGCAGCACATGACCTCAAACCACCTGTGAGATATTCAACATGTCAGAGGACTCACCATGTGATTTCTGAAGCACCAAGCACTCTTAGGTAACCATCCTGGTCATCCTGTAACAGAGGTAACACATGACCTCAAACCACCTGTGAGTTACTCAACATGTCCAGAGGACTCACCATGTATCGTCAAGGTTTGTGAAGCACCAAGTGCTCTTAGGTAACCATCCTGGTCATCCTGTACCTGTAACAGAGGCATCACATGACCTCAAACCACCCGTGAGATATTCTAATTAGTGCACACCATGTAAAAATATGTCCAGAGGACTTGCCGTGTATTGTGAAGATTTCTTAAGTACCATGCGCTCTTAGGTAACCATCCTGGTCATCCTGTAACAGAGGCGCCACATTACCTTAAACCACCCGTGAGATATTCTAATTACTACACCCATGCCAAAAAAACATGTCCTGAGGACTTACCGTGTGTACTGCCTTCTCAGCTGTGTGTATTGTCTTGTCAGTGGTGTGTACTGCCTTCTCAGCGGTGTATATTGCCTTCTCTATAGTCCTTCAGTTGTATATTACCTGCTTCTTTGTGTTGTAGCAAAGCGCAAGAACAATATTACTAGACTACGCCACCTTGCCGTCGAGAAGACACAAACCCTATGCACTATTATTTATCGTATCCCGTTGAGCGTATTATTATCACAGAAATATCGTAATTGGGTGTAACAGATATGGCATCAATACATAACAGATTTTTGGAATAAGATGTAACTGATTGTTAGAAGAAGCTGTATCACATTTTCCTTACATTCAGTAACAACATTTAACATAATGTAACGTTATGTTATATCTAACTGTAGCAGGAAAAAAATATGTAGAACGAATGTACAACGCATCTGTTACAGAATGATATGCCATACAGATCTGTTACAGTTAGTAGGGATTTGGTTGTGTATAGCTGAAGCACATGTACAATGGTAAATAACCTTGTAGGCACGTGTGACCTCTGGAAGAATTATGCAATATGTTATAACTTTAGGTCTCTGACAGTTGACTTTACACCATTGCCACATTGACCGCGTAATCGAGTTAGGGCATCCTAAGTAAGCGATGAATCGCTTTAAAAGTCTACATTTCCGAGGTGTTACTTTCTACATTTCCGAGCCGCTACTGTAGAACCCTAACTGTGAATATTATTGCTACCCAATCAGATTAGATGTGGTAGACCACACAGCGAACATGTAGGGAGGCTATGAGACAGAACCACACATGCACTGTAGGCTAGCATGAGACACAAGTATCTAGCTAGTGATCTACAGTTGTATGAGCAAGCATGTAGTGGAGGCTATGAAGCACAAGCATGCGTGTGCCTATGTGTGAAGGTGTGACATGCAGTTGAAAAAATGCTGAAATATAAACACATGTATGGTGGGTGGTTAATACATCTGTGTGTGCAGAGCATAAATCAAAAAATAAGAAGGGATGCTGTCTGCTTATTTAACTTGACTACGCTCCCACTTTGAACTTGAGCACATAGTGACGGCATGGTCACATGAGCATGTAGTGGAGGTGATGAGACACAAGCATGTAGCTGTGGTGGATTCAGGATTTGGGAGGGGTCACACCCACTGCAGCAGGGGGTGAGGCCCCCAACTCTGACTTATGGAGAAGGTAGGGCATGGGAGTGGAGGCTATGTGATGCAAAATGTAATGGAGGCTATAATACAGGAGCATGTACTGGAGGTTAATAGCCAAGGAGCTAAGAAACAGGATAATGTTGTGTGTGTGTGTGTGTGTGTGTGTGTGTGTGTGTGTGTGTGTGTAGCTGCTGCAAGGAGTGTGCCATGCAGATGAAATTTAAAAAACTGCATCTGTGCTATCAGAGAGTAAATCCCAACAGAATAAAAGGGTTGCTTTTCAGCTTAGCTGTGGTTTTAACTCAACTGCACCTCCCCCCCACTCTGAACTTATAGTGAAGGAAGAGCATGGGACATGAGTATGTAGACACAAAAATGTATGAGACAGGACCATGTAGTAGTGATTATGAGAACTTCATGTACAGTATGCGCAGACACACGACATACACTTCCATACGTAGCAGTCGATTAGATCGATAAATCACTAACATAGTCGGGGTGGGGGGGGGGGGGGGGGGGGGGGCAAAGAAATCTGTATGGATCCCATTGTCCAATACTGTAGAGCTTGATGGGAGAATAAATATGATTTATCCTTAAATAAGGATCATCTTTTACATTGCATTTTTTTGCTAACCAAGCAAGTAAGATAAAATAATGCTATTGGTCAATTGTATACTGATTAGCCTCCATAAAAAACTTTAAATGATCTCAATATGATCAATGTTCATGTGGTAAAACAGGAAGTGGCACATCCTTATTTAAGGATTGACACCATCCTTAAATAAGGATCACAACAGTAGAGATTATTGACCATAAAAACCACAATAGTTTTAAAACTCTTGATTTTCTCTGATAGCCAGTTGATCCAGCTATACTCACAACCTGATTCGTCAAAGAAATAACTTGTGGTTAATAAGTTATGCTTATTTACACCATAACGCTTAAAAATTAATATCAGGCATTTGTATAATGATGTGTACTGATGTAGATGCTCGCTTCTGCTCAAACGCCAACATAGACGTACCCTAGCCTCACTGAAACCACATGCACTGCATGTAGGTGTTCTGCCGCTGTCCATCGAACGGTGCACTTTCTAGTCCTATCCTTGAGTACAGAGTACAGTACCATGCACAATGGTGCATTCGGGGGGGGGGGGGGGGGGGGGGAGATCTAGGAAGCGTTGTCAATTGGCATACGATATGTGTTCCAGCATAGTGGAGCTTAGCTCCAATTAATCAGACTCAAGAGGAGACCACGCCATTGCCTAGGCCTACTGTTGCTGTCGCTGTAACTGTCATTTGACGACTGGTCACCTGGGCCTACATGTATGTCATCCATCCGTAGTGAGGAACTACATCTGTCGCTTTCTGTGGCTCCCTCGGTATCTAAGCAGGGTTGCTTAGCTTGACACTTTCGCAATCGCTTCAATCTTTGGAAGCTAATATCTATAAGTAACTGGCCAGTACGTGAGCGTAGATTGTTGAAGCCGTGGATATTGTTCCACAGATCCATCCACCTGTCAGTGTACATTTTACTCCTAGAGCTACCCGAAACCTGTCCTTCCTTGCCATATGTCATACAAAGTAAATTTGCTCACTACCGGTACTTTATCGCCAACGGCAAATGGCGGTTTTGCCGTATTTACACTGTAATACCGGTTTTTGAGCAAGCCAAACCTGTTTTAATCATAGCAATATCGCTGATCAGCATGATCTTGAATCTAGTGAATTACTAATATTAAAAAATACACATCATTCTTTTAGAAAGTGGTCATCATCCTTATTAATTAAGAATGGCCATCCTTAAATAAGGATTGCGGGAGATTAAACATTAAGAGAAAAAAGATACTAAAAAGAGGGCGTAAAGGGTACCTCCTTACGCCCCTTACATTTTATCATCTTATCTTTTTTGTTTCACTTCAGATTCACATCAATTCCTCGCAGTGAAAGTAGGTAGTTGGGACCCAAACTTGTAAACCCTCGCTAAAACCTTGAGCATGTTTTAACCCAATAATTAAACCTACCACACGTATCTCTGGAATGGCCGGGTTAAAATGTTAACTACATCGCTCTTTAGGTTTTAGTGAAGGTCTACAGATTGTACTTGAGTTACTTTCTCTGCGAGAAATTGATCGATGTGACTCCCACGTGAATCTGAAGTGAAACAAAACGATACAAAAACGTAAGGGGCGTAGGGTGGTACCCCTACTCTCTCGTTTTTATGTATCTTAAGTCAGATTTTTATTTTAAAAGGAGATTCGTAATCCTCACTTCAAGCTCTACAGTATTGGACGATGGGGTCCATACAGATTTCTTTGCCCCCCCCCCCCCCCCCCCCCCCCCCCCCCCCCCCCCCCCCCCCACCACCCCCTCCTTTGAACGTAGTACCGTTTAAAATTCTTCATTCATCCACACAAAAAAAAAAAACACACACACCACACACACACATATGACATGTAGGCATTTCTCTTATTTTAGCGTCCGACCCTTAATATCTTATGTGCCTTCAGCCACACCTTCTACCACTGAGGTGAATGCCTACGGACGGCCCCTATGAATTTATAATATATTATTATCCCAATTAACAGATACACTGTACTGTACTTCCCGGGACGTATGCTACACATGCCGCGCTCTCAATCCTACGTCCCGGGAAGTACAGTACAGTGTATCTGTTAATTGGTTGTTGATTAAGATAATGATATTCAGCTCATTATAAATTCATAGGGGCCGTCCGTAGGGGATGATCCCTCATCAATCATTCGTTATCCGAACAGCCAGCTACGCTCCTCATCGGTGCAGTGATTCTTACATATGTGGCTGCGCATTAGTTTGAATTCCAATTTACACAAATTATGACGGACCACTTATTCCGTCAAGGGTCAAATTATTTACTCCGGAGTTACTCCGACGGCCGCTCCAATAATGAGCAAGTGTTGATTCCTCGACCATGTACCAATTATTAATGTTATTAATCAGACGATCAAAAACGGGTGAGTGTGCTCTAGAATTTATGGTTACAAATAGATCGTTAGTTCGTTAGATGCCATTGGGCATTCATGTAGTTTAGCTTCCCCATCATTATTCATAACCGCTGTAAGGATTCTGGTCAGAATCGACTAGGGCATATGTTATGAATATAATTAAAGCGAATCCGTTGAATTCTGGTCTAGTATTCTACGGTCGAACCACATAACGTGCAAACCAGCTCGCGGGCATACCCAACGTCGACCACAGCCACAGCCCCTTCCCGCTAGCGGTATTATAGGCAGCCCCCGGATTACACAAAACACGTGTATCCCATCATGGCGACCGTGTACGACACACGCTTCAACAAAGAATTAATACTATTTGGGCTCACCTCTAGAACTCGCTTTGGATTTCTTGGACTACCTAGCTATTGATGAAGCTGCCGACAGCCGCACGCAGCCTCAGTATCACACGCGATAGCACAATCACGTGACTGGTAACCACGCCTCTTCATTACCCGTAAATTACGAATCTGAGAGCGATCTTCGACCAATCAATTATAGGGCGCTCTTTTTATCTACTTAGTACCGATATAGTAATATGTAATTGCATGCTGCGGCTATACCACTTACTGATAGCCATTGATTCCAGCGTATTTTATCCAAAGCATATCTTTGTTACAACCCGAGCATGTTTGAGATGATGCTAGCAAGCCGTAATGCTTGCACCACACAATGGTAGTTCATGGTCAGAGAGAACTCGCTGCAGCCTCGTTGGTGACTAAAACTCTGCGGGCAAACCATGAGGACCAAAAAACTGCATTATCAACACGTTTCCAATGCTTTTTAACACTTAGAACCTTGCGTTTATATTATACATCCAGGGCTGCCGTAGGCCGGCCGACCTGCCAATCCGGCCTGACAGATCGGCTTGGCAGGCCAATTTAGTAGAAATTATAGTGTATAAATGTCAATCATTTATTGTATTAATGTCAATCAACGAAGCGTGTCCGTCGGTTTCTGTACCATCTGCTCAGCGGCTCAAACCTGGTTCAAACCCGGATCTGTGAGAACACAATCCCGAGGAACTCGTGAGATTCACGCCATTGTGAAGGTTTAGTAGTACTGTAGTAGTGCAAACACATCCGCTGTCTGGTCTCATTTTATTTCAAGGTTTATACATCAAAGGAGTACGCATGCAGATAAAGCGTGGTGTGCTTACTGCCACAGGCCGTTCTCCAGGGAACACTCCACTTTGTCTAGACACATTGAACGGCATCACAAGGATGAACAACAATGTATGTGTAGCAGTCTTCGCAACACAGTTAAGGAGGAATATGGTGCTTGGCTTCGACTCTCGGAGATCTGATCAGTAGATGTCATGGCCTATTTAGACCATTTGGTTAATGGTGTAAAATGCATAACACACAATTTACCACTATTGCAAAGCTCGCTCGAAAGTACCTGGCTATTCCAGCGTCATCCGCTCCATCAGAGGGCGGAATGTTTCAAGAGCCAAGTTGTTGTAATTCCCCAACGGCTGGAGGCATCAATTATGCTAAAGCAAAATGAATGGATATTCGATGCTTCGAAAGAAATAAGCCAATGCTATTGCTCAATGCGGAGCTATAAATAATAAACTGTTCCATATTTATTCGCATCTCAATCTCAGTATGATTTATTATTATTGCACAATCGATGTATCATCTTCATGCACGATTACATTAATATTTGAATTCTGAACAAGAAGCAAGCTTGATCTGTACATGTACAAAACTTTAAGCACGTATTCGCACGAGGGGCGTGGTCCGGCCTGGCAGGCCGGCTGGCCTTTCGCAGCCCTGACAACCAATAAACTAGAAGCCCGCCTTTTCATGCACTTAGACACGAACTGATCCGGTACTCGTAAGTACATTTTTAAAAAAAGGGCGCCCTAAAATTGATTGGTCGAAGATCGTAATTTACGGGTAATGAAGAGGCGTGGTTAGCAGTCACGTGATTGTGCTATCGCGTGTGATACTTATGCTGCGTGCGGCTGTCGGCAGCTTGATCAATAGTTAGATAGTCACTACAGTCCAAGAAATCCAACGCGAGTTCTAGAGGTGAGCCCAAATAGTATTAATTCTTTGTTGAAGCGTGTGTCGTACACGGTCGCCATGATGGGATACACGTGTTTTGTGTGTAATCCCGGGGCTGCCTATAATACCGCTAGCGGGAAGGGGCTGTGGCTGTGGTCGACGTTGGGTATGCCGCGAGCTGGTTTGCACGTTATGTGGTTCGACCGTAGAATACTAGACCAGAATTCAACGGATTCGCTTTAATTATATTCATAACATATGCCCTAGTCGATTCTGACCAGAATCCTTACAGCGGTTATGAATAATGATGGGGAAGCTAAACTACATGAATGCCTGCCATTGTGCAGGATCTGCTATGATATTGTGATTGCTAGCCGTAGCGAGAGGTATGCCGGCAGCATCAGCAGGCGGAGCCATTCTTCAGTATTCGTTCACATCATTTGTAGTTTCACAAGGTTGATGTTAATTCTCATGGGGATGGAGGCACGTCAGATAATGTGCATCGACCAGTATTAAAAGTGAAACGGTAGAAATACTCAGAAATCCTATAAGTATATTATTGACCCACGTGGTGCAATACTTATCAACACCACGTGTAGAATGGCGGCCAAGGATAATTAAAGCAACTTTTCATCCTATCCATGTCAGGGATGTTATATTAGACCATTATCACTTTGATATGTGGCCAATTATGCATTGCTTTCTTCATCATCATTACACATAAATGAAAGAGTTGGTGACTTGGGCGGTTCAAAAGGATATTTATTGTCCAGACTTTTGGGAATAATTTTTTTGCATGGTCTGAAAATATTAGGTGAAAGATGAGGAGGTCTCCTATGTGTTAAGGGGGTCCAATTACCCACCTCAAGGGCCAATGCTAGAGTTTTGCTAGAAAATGAATTCAGAGACATATGCATGCACAGTGTTGTGCATGTATAAAGCTCCCTGTTGTCATGCTAACACCGTCAAAGTACATGTAGTGCTTGCAAGATGTGTTTGATCCAACCCTAATGATAGCATTAGTAACCATGCATTTACTGCTTCGACTATAGTATCCTCTGTTATATTAAAGCAATGATATCTTGCACATTGTTATTGGATTTGTACCAGAACTACAAAAGCACAACGTTGATCATGTTTAGAGATCCTCTCACCAACAATGTTAATTGTGTACAGCCATTTATATATGTACTTGCTATTAAACCTGGATTGCCCCAAGTGACATAGGTTAAAAAAGAAATTTTTGGGTTGAGCCAGTATAACATCTGGTCCTCCTGCAAAAAAAAAAAAACAAAAAAAAAAAAACAGGAATGCAGGAATGACCTTAACAACACGGCTGTACTAAATTTATACTTATAGGATAGAAATTTTAATTGACTGTTTTTCCACAAAATTGGCCGAATTTCCCCTGCATCGTAATTAAAAACTACTGGCATAGGGGATCACTGCACAGACTTACAATTAATGAACACAGGTTTAATGACAGTACCATTGGGGCTATGGATAGGTATTGTATGAGGTAACCTACCGGTGGGATAGGGATATATCATAGGCCAGCACTTTCGCTGAACACTTATAGGGTTCCAATTACGTGACTGTCTTACAGGTGTACATGTACATATTCATGGTGTACTGGGGTATACTAACGGTTTGTCTATGCATGGTAGGCATCATTCTGAAGGTGATGAAATATTTGTTCATATTATTAGTAATTAATTTTTCTGATAGCCGAGTAATACTATTAAAACCAGGAAGTGTGTTTTGGTAAATGTATGCTGAAGGGTGGTATTAGTATGCTCATATGAGAACTGAGGGGAATGTTTGAATAGTCTAGCCCACTAAATTGTTGCTAATAACTGCCACAACGTATTAAAAATCTACTAACCACGTGTTGGCAGCATCCATAGCTTAATTTGACGTGTGTGTATGTGTTAAGGTCCCCATAAGTACATGCACGTATACATATTGAGATGTTTGTGATGTGTGTGTTTGTGTGGGTGGGTGCCTATATACAAATGTGTTTCTGTGCAGTAAACTCACGTATAACCTGTTGTATTTCTAGTATGTTGATTCTGTATGCAGTATTTTATTATAATAAGAATATTAAAGTTATAGAACTATAAACAGACCTTCAATTGAACATGCTTATAATTGTGTTTTCAGCAGTGGAAATCGTGGCAAATACATCTTGCACCTTCAATGTCAACATGACAATAGGCCTCACAGCAAGCACTGCATTTACATATACATTTGCCACAGTGTACATTCACGGTCAATTAGTTTCAACAGTAAAAAGAAACTGTTGAGATGGACCTTTTAAATCTTTAAATTAGCCACATTTCCCTGCATTTTAATAATAATATGGGATCACTTACACAACAAAGAGAGTAGACCTAAAGTTGACACTGATTATGTTACAATGCGGTGCACCCTGACTGACCCCTATCTTATAGAGGTACACGTACATGGACATAACATAAACCGACATAGGATAAGGATGTACATGTATTGACTTAGGCCAAAACCTACACCAAACACTTAAATTTTAGTTACATACATGGTGTACCGGGGTATACTAACAGTTTGTTCATGCATAGTAGGCATCATTCAGAAGAAATTTTAATAATAACTGATGTTTTTCCTGATTCCTATTGTTATAGGCCAGCCATACCGAATGTAAATAGCCGGTAAGTATTTTTTTGATAAATACATGTATATTAAGATTTGGGGGGGGGGGGGGGCAGTAGCAGAGCATCTGGCCCACTATGAAAATAAGGCTTCCTTATAACCTACATGTACTGTTAACAGCTAAGTGTTAAGTATGTTCAACACCCCCAAGTTAACATTATCTATGGTTACGATTGTTTACAATTTACATGTAGTACCTGTACAAAACCCACTCAAATAAGGACCATTTTGATACAAGTTCTTTACAGTTCAGGGATATTTGTAAACTACCCAGAAGGGTGATTTACTGGACACTGTCCCATATGGTATTATAAACTACAACAACTATGTGCACACGTTCCATTTTTTAATTACTTACTCTAGGGTATCACTAAACAGTTTTCCACCTCAAATACAATATTCCATTCCAACCATGTAGTCCCTAAGTCTGATAAGAGCAATAACTATTGATAAGTTAATGAGGCTCTGATTGCTGCTGCTGAAAAGACAAGCCTAGTGGGGCACTGAAACCAGTAGTCACAATGGATGATACAAAGGAACAGCCAATTCCAGGTACTGACCATACTTATATATCACTACACATGTACTGACCATACCTATATGTCACTACACAAGTACTGACCATACTTGTACTTTTTTACTTTCTGTATAATTCACTTATACCTAGAATCCACCAAGGAGGTGGAGCCAGATGATCATGCTATTCTCACAGCTGCCCCATTGCACCTAGTGTTCAGTACTAACAGTGTCCCTCCAGGGTACTTTAGTCGACTGGTTGATGTACTTAGCAGCAAGAAGGATAATGTTTGGAAGATGTTTACACCTGAAATGGGTTCAGATAGGGTGACATTCCAGTATCAAGTGGATAAAAATTATGGCAAAATAGACCACTTTACTTTATTTGAAGCACACTGCAGTATTCACATTGATATGCGCAGAAAGGCACACTGTCCTTATAACAGCAGTCGGGCCAACTTCCCATCAACTTGTCAGGCACTTCTGAAGCTACTCCATGGAGCCATACATGAGGTGAAGCAGTGGTTCCCTGATATCGAAGTTCAACCAGCATTTCAGTGCAGATGCTCCAACACAAGGCCTCATTTTGCACCTATATCACTGGAGCATCTAAGTACAACTGCTCTTATATGTGAATTCCTGCAAATGTTGCCCCCTAATGCAGAGGAACAGCTTTGGTTAAAGATCCCCGAGACTGAAGTAAGTTGATCTGTTATGGCTCTGACCTGTACGTAATGATATATTGCTCCCTTTGCATGTTGCTCAGAATAAGAATCCTTTATGTAAAGCTGAACTTAAGGCACTAGTGAGAGACATTGTGATAGCGGCAAAGCAAGAAAAAAAGACAGCAGATGAAATATTTTCATGCCTCTTTAAAGCACTTGAAGTGCAGGACTGGGGCACATTATTAGATGACCATGTAGAGGCCCTTGAACGGTGGTCAAAGGAAATGGGGAGTGAAGGCAGAAGCCATCTCGCTTACCACTTAAAGAGGATTAGGCTACTTCATATTGGTAAAAAGTAAGGCATTACTGTGTTTGATTCATAATATTGAATGATGGTGTTTCTCCATGCAGGATTGGACATGGTCATGAAGGTGATCAGGCTGCACTTAACAATGATACAGGGAATGGACATGTAAGTGACACACACACACACAGTCACCCATCCTAGATTAATCATACTCATATTGCCTATGGTGGTGAATATCCTGCAACCAAGACTAATTACATGTAGTTTGGAGTGTGTACACAAGAAGCCACTAAACAAACAACTGATAGACTAATTTTGAATCAAGATTAAACAACACAAGGCTTTGTGGCCTGTTGTGAATTTAATTTAATTTGATGCTTCAAATGGAGTTCATGCGGAATATTAACAATAAGGGAGCAAATTTACTATTTATAGCACGTATGTACTTAGGCAAGCTTCGTAAAATAACACGAAGTAGAAAGAATAACGTCCTAAGCCTTGAATGAGCCTTATTTGTAGCTGAATCCATTATCGCAGCTGAAAGATAACGGTAACCTTTAACAATTATACACATAAGTTGGACGGTAATGTTGTGGTTTCGTAACAAAAAAGTTGATTTCGGAACTAACCCGTAGGCCAAGGGAAATAAAGCACTCTAACATTTTTTGATGTAATGAAACAAAGGTAATTTTGTATAGACCTGCGATTATAGCTAGTGCTTAGCACCCGTTACTTGGGAATATGATACGTGGTAAAAATGAACCAATTTACAATCCATTACCTAATCCTGCACCTACAGTGTAGAGTTGTCAGAATACCCTAATAGCATAAAAAAGGACTGTTAATTGAAAATCTGATTAAATCTCGCCACAATGCATGAGACCCTGGAGCACTCTATGCTGCTTGCTTTTGGGACCTTGCTTTCCTGAAACCATGGGTAAATATAAAGTCATGTGTGTGAATACTCTCTACAGGGGCCTGCCCGGTCCAACCGTTTTCTTTTGGGATAAATATTCACTGTCAATCATGCTGCATATGGTGATGATCGCTGAACCCACACATTTTGATCAGAACCTGACTGACATTTGTATGACCATAGTTATGGGCATGGCGTGTGAGTGGCACAGGCATATTCATGTACTTGGAATAATGTAAGCTGGTCGTAATAGGTTAACGGCGCAAATTCTCGGAAAAAGTGGTATTATTTTGCACAGCTGTATCTCCACAATGGATCAAGTAAAAATTAATGAACAGGACAAATCAATAGGTACAGGATCCAGCTACGTACAAACCAAATTTCAAGTGAATTGAGTTTCCCTGTAGATATATATGGCGGGTTTGAACCTCTGGGGTATCAGACATTGTAACACTAGCACGAAGCTAACGCAAAACCTCAAAATCTATTTTACCATAGAGATAAATAGAAGTCGATAGCCTTAACCATTTGGAAGTTATTGCGCTAATGTTGGAGGAGCAGCTTGGCAACAGCAAATAGAAGCCCATATGTGTTGTAATAGTGACATACATATTTGACTCTAACTGAACAGGTTCCAGGACTCCACATGCCACCAGCCTATTCAGCTCATCTTCCACCCTTCCTCGAAGGGTATGTGGTATGGAAGAGTGCTTGCATAATATAGGATACACATTTGAAACCACCCGAAACTTAACAGTGAACCCTTTACAAGGTCTAGCTCCTCTTTGAACAGGGAAGCGCGCTTGTCTAGTACTTCCTGTAGCCCACTTCTGGCAATAGTTCTGAAGATGGAAAGGCCTGGTTTTAACTTGCACAACCAGTCTTAACCCATTAACGTTAGTCCATCACCTTCCACCACAAGTAGACTCAATTTTTATGCTTACCCCTTGTAACAAGCCCTCAGTGATATTTGTCCCAAAATAATCAGCGTCTCACCAGTGTAGGTCCTCAACACAGTGAATGTAGGGGACAACCCTAGGGCTTTTGTCTTTGACCCACAATTGCTTGTAGGTGGTTTCCCCAATGATGGACAATCCGCATCTCCTGTAGAGAATCCCCGTGTGAAAAATTTCGCGTTGCAACGCGTTGTGCAGCGTTAATGAGCACGGTTATGTTCGACGACTTCGCAACACGTTGCCACGCTAGAAAAATGTCCCTTTTTAAAGCCACATGCGTGGCAACGCGTTGACTTTTAACAAAATTCATAGCATTTGGATAACGTCGTGTCGATGAATATTTTTATTGTTACTATATATAGAGTAATGAAATCGAATGAAATTGATATCTTTGTTTATCATTTCTACCGCCATGACAAGTTCAACAAAATAATGTCCTCGGACGGGTCAGGCTGAGTCCACTGAATCTGAACCAAGATTGTCTTCATCCATTACAGTGGAGATCATGATAGCTGTAGCTAGGGGGTGATAGTTGGAGGGGAAAATTGGCATCGATGTAATGTTTACAACAATTACCACCATGGTGGACATCCTGCAACACTTGGCTTCAACTTGTGTGATATTCAAAACGTTGCACACCATACACACCATACACAAAGCATCTTACCACACATTGCCAAGATGCCACAAGCACCATGTACTCTACAGACACTATGTTGGACATCCTGTAAGAATACAATCTGTGTGATATTCTAAATGTTGCACACCATACACACAGCAAACTTTACCCACTTGGAGGACACTATAGAGGCATCCTGTTAAGAAAGGCAACACTTTCTAAATGTTGCACATCATACACAAAGCAGTACCCATTTAACTTACCACAAGATGTCAAAAGAACCATGCACTCTAAGACCCCATGTTGGATATCCTGTAAGAATTGCAACCTGTGTGATATTCTAAATGTTGCACATCATACACATAGCAGCACCCATTGAACTTGCCACACATTGCCAAGATATAAGAAGCACTATGCACAGTGCTTTTATAGTCACCTGTAGGAAAGGCAACACTTAACTTCAAACAACCTGTGCGATATTCTAAATGTTGCACACCATACACAAAAAGGTGAAGACATACCTGCAGAACAACGAAATAGGTCTCAGGTACATTCAAAAGATCGCAGACCAAAACTCTGTAAACATTCATGTACATTAAACTCTACGGGCTTCCGCAATTAGATGCACTTATGCTCGGCAACTGGGTAGCAAGATACAAAATTGCTCACTTCTTCTTGTTGACCTGAAGAAATGTGCGATTGAGCGCGAATCTACTACGTAAAAGAGAATTAGTACATAACATAGGTTGTTTTTCCAATCCGTTTGAGTTGCAAGCTTGACATTGCGCACGTGCGGGTTTAAAAAAATCAATTAATTAATATGGCAATGTGTATAACTGACGGTGAGACCATGGCCATATACTCAGTTCTACACCGTTATACGCAATGTGAATGACAGATTATGTATAACAGCGTGTATAACAATGTTATGCTGAGGGGTATAACAAACCCTTTTTACACAGTGTTAAGACATTGCACTGCAATTTAACATATTTAACATAAGTCAGTGGCATGCTGAGCGGACTGTCGTATGCAACGCCTTTTAAGCAACGGTTGAAAATAGTGTGTATGCGCGTATAATGCAATGCCGTTCAGCCTGGGGACAAATAATTACCGGTCCCCAGGCTGCTAGCAACGCGGAAATTCGCATAATACGCGTAATTTTTCACCCGGGTAATGTCAAGATCTTTATTCTTCATTGGACTCCCTGGTGGACTATACAGGGCTAAGAGGGTATATGTGCTCACCCCTCCCTGTCCTCAGGATCTGGGCTATCCTCTGCTGATCCTCTCACGGTAAAAAAAAAAGGCCTTTATCACTGATTTTGTTTGTCAAAAATAACTGCTGCAGTCTTCTTGATTTCCAGTTGTCCATATCACAGTCAAATGGCCCCACCGATCCCAGTAGAGCCTGGTTCCGATAGGACATTATAGAGTACTTGAGGTGTTTTATTCATTGTTGCTTTTTAAGACCACTATTGCCTTGTAAATCTTCAACTTTATCGAAGAGAATGTTTTTGTTACTTTGATTACTCTAGACGATTGCAGTTCTGACTGACAGTGAACTGGACAGCTGTTCTAGTTACATCACTTGTGAGGCTGACTGCTCTATATTGATCTCACTTCTGGACATACCTGTTGAAGCACAGGAAGGTTTGACAAAGCAAGCACTACCACTACTCAAATGGTGGCGAGATCATCATGGTACTGAGACTGACAGCAGGCACAAGCTAGCTGACATTCTCCAAAGATGTGGCAAGGGATTTGAACAGGCTGCAGCATAGTAAGAATGCATGAAGGGGTCATTATATGTTTGTATACAGTAACTAGTGGATATGTTTCACAGCCTCAAACCCAATCTGAAGGCATTGATGAGAAGTCTTGACGAGTGTGCTTCTCAGTGGGACAGACTTGGTCTTGAGCTGAACATACCACCATATAAGCTTGATGCGATTAAATGGGAATGTAATAGCTCGTGTGAGAAGGCTCTGAGGAAGATGCTGCAAGGATGGCTTCACTCGTGTACTAATCCAACATGGGGTGATGTCGTCCAAGCTCTGAAGGTAATAGGATTGAATGATTTGGCAAGCAAGATTGAAAAGAAGTATTGTCTTTCCTAATTTACATTGTGTTTGTACAAATGGCAGTATTTTAATGATCACAGATTTGACAATTAGTGTATTACATTGAAGGATGTGGCTTAGGTGGAATAGATATTTGTGGGCACATGCATGGTTCCCATCATTTGTTGTGATCCATAACCATAAATATGAGTATGTGATCATTCACCACAAGACATTCTGTGCCTTATAACTCCATAGAAGACAGGGTGGTTCAATGTAGAAAAAAAAAGTGGGCATCATATTATATTTTGCAGCAATGAATCTGTCCCAATGTGAGCCACATAGGAGTATCATACAAGTATGGCTGCATGTACATGTAGACATATCCATGTCCCAACACCATGCTCACAGTATAACACAACAATGTACTACACTTACAATGCATTCCCAGCAAAATTCTTGCGCACTAGCCAAGATAATGGCAATCAGGGGTAACCTTGGGCATGACTTCACCTCTTACTTGCATGAGGCCTAATGCTGTCCCTTACCTGGGCATAATGCTGTCCCCTATCTAGAGCCTGATGCTGTTCCTTACCGGGGGCCTAATGCTGTCCCTTACCTGGGGCCTAATGCTGTCCCTTACCTGGGGCCTAATGCTGTTCCTTACCTGTCCCTTAATGCTAGGGCACAATGCTGTCCTTTGCCTGGCATTATGCAGACTACTAAAATTACACACTCCTAAACAGCACAGACACAAGCAACAAAGTCAGACAGCATTATGGTTTAAGCAACAGATTAGACTTATCATCGCTGAATTAGAACCTGCCGAGGCTGGTTCCGTATAGGATTGATGCAGTATAATAATATCCTGGACAAGCAAATGAAATGGCCAACATTTATGTTTAAGTATAAGACTAGGAAACATTCTGTGCCTTAAATCCTGGTCTGGAGACCCTACTGATAACCACACATTATTTTCCTACTGCAAGATTTCTGCCATAAACATTCATGTTCAGTTCCACTTTAAGCCTGATCCACATCATGGCTGGCAAAGTTCGGTTTGCTGGGCCATCAAATGTATGAAGTTGTTTTGTAATTGGTGACTGGCTATGATGAGATGTTACTGCAACATTATTTTTAGATCATGAATATAAATGTATCTACTAAGTTAATATCTACCTAAAAACATTGTTACCTTACTTTTGTAATAACTTTTCTGGTAAAAAATCATACATTTACAGGTAGTACTTTTGAGTATACCATATATGGCTGTATCATTGGGCTGGACATGTGAGCATCAGCCGCATTCCACACAAAATCACCCTAGAGCACGTAATCAGTTAAAATTTCACATTTCCAAATGTGATCCTTATTACTACTTACCACCCCATACAACGTTGCTTGTGCTAGCTTACAGAGCCCTTTTTCTACAATGTACCTACTTGTAGTTTATGTAGCGGGATGTAATCCAACCTCTACTATGACCTGGGCCTGGGGTCGAGACTACAACGTATGTGCTGAATTAATGACCTACTTAGAAATCATCATGGGCATGGGCCTATCAACATGGTGAAACTGTCGTGACAATATATGACATGGTGAATATATCTATAGTGCTACCTTTTTGTTATTTTTATTGAAATAGAAGCGTTGGGCTTCTCCCCAGACCCTCTTTATCCTCATCATGCTATCATTGAAGAATCAAAATATGTGCATCGGAGCAGGCACTTTTTCCTCCCAACATAGATATAATGACTTGAGTTGAACTAGTATACATTAAATTCAATTGCTACCACCATTACGTGTGATCTATGCTATGTCAATGTGCAATTGAATTTAATGAAAGACTAATATGCTTTACTACGCTGCTGCTGCATAGAGATCACATGGTCAAGAAAGGTTGTGATACTCGTCGTCTCCTTGCTAGATGTAAGAACTGAAGAATTTGATGCCTTGCTGCTTGAATTTGAACGATGTAGCTAGGCAAAACAAAGGAAACGACAAATTCATTTGCAGCGAGTCCCATGCAATTCGAAGACTTGTGCTTCGGGGTAAGGTGAAAGAAGCAACTCGCTGGATTACACAGAGGATGACAGGTCATGTTTTAACCCCAACGGAGGTAGATAGCAATTCAGGAAAAAGATGTATGTTTTCTATTTGTCCAGGCGCTTCAAGTAGTTACCTGCCCAGAAACAAGTTTCTACACTCTAAGCTGTATGTAAATGTAGTCTGCTCAGACGAAATGCAGCAGTTGAGCAACACAAGATACACTTTGAACCAAAAAAATCGGACCTTTTTTAACAACGAAACTAGCGACTGATAGGATGTTGATAGCTGCTATTACACAATTGGAACCAAGCAACATATCCCATTAAATCATGTAACACGTGCACGCACTGTACTGCAGGATGAAATAACAACCTTGCCTCAATCTACCTGAGACGTAACACCACAAGTCTCACATGTATAATGAACTGTATATACACGTATTATTTGTGGAGTGAGGATGATGTACAATGTACATGTACATGTACAAAGAGAGGAACCATAGGGTTTTATACAACATGCAATAAGAAACTGGTACTTACCCTCTTCATTGTTGATTGGTACATTTACAAAGAGAGGAACCATAGGGTTCAATACAACATGCAATAAGAAAAACCACACTACTGATACTTACCCTCTTCATAGTTGATTGGTATATGTACAAAGAGAGGAACCATAGGGTTCAATACAACATGCAATAAGAAACACCACACTACTGATACTTACAACCTTCATAGTTGATTGGTATATGTACAAAGAGAGGAACCATAGGGTTCAATACAACATGCAATAAGAAACACCACAACTGATACTTACCGGCTTCATGGTTGATAGTTGAGGAAGATGTATATGTACAAAGAGAGGAACCATAGGGTTCAATACAACAAGCAATAAGAAACACCACTCTACTAGTACTTACAGCCTTCATGGTTGGTAGTTGAGGAAGATGTATATGTACAAAGAGAGGAACCATAGGGTTCAATACAACATGTAATAAGAAACACCACACTACTGATACTTACCGGCTTCATGGTTGATTGGTACATTTACAAAGAGAGGAACCATAGGGTTCAATACAACATGTAATAAGAAACACCACACTACTGATACTTACCGGCTTCATGGTTGATTGGTACATTTACAAAGAGAGGAACCATAGCATCACCAGTGTACCCCTACGTCACCAGTGTACCCTACGTCACCAGTGTAATGGTTCAATATTAGATTGATTGGGGGGTTGATGAAATCATAATTTACACTACATGCATGACTTGAATAGCTCTGATTAGGCAAATAGTAATAATGTTCATTATTATGAATCATTAAGAGCATAAATTCAAACATTAAAATATCAAGTTTATCAAGGCCCTCTGTAATCATCTTTATTCAAGTTATTTGCATTGCAATACTTTATTTTCTAATCAGCTGATATCACATTCTTGACATTTGTTTATTCAATATTCAAGTTAATAAATATACATCAATGCACAATCAGAAATGAGGCGAGTCTGAGTTGATGCTAAAATGTATAAAATTGTATCCATGCAGTACTGTTTACTGATATGCTTAATGATGAAGTGCTGTTCCCCTACAGGCTTCTGTAACTCTTACAGCTTTCACCCAGCATGTTCCGAAGTAGTGCAGTTCTGTTGTGTGCTTGAGGAGGGAAGAGCTCTTAAATACTTACATGTATTACATGCAGCACCAGTGTACCCCTACACCACCAGTGTACCCCCACACCACCAGTGTACGCCTACATCACCAGTGTACCCCTACATCACCAGTGTGCCCCTACATGGTAGTGCCACCATGTCCTGACCATCAGCTCTTATACAGCCAACCCCCATGGTAAGGGTTACATGGTGGTTTTATATAGCCAGTCCTCATGGTAATGGTAACATGGTGGTCTACAGAAGTTCGAACAGAATTAGAATGTAGTACTTTCCACCTACCCTTACTAAAGTAAGTCCAGAGAGAAAGCTGAAATGGGCATGGGCATCATGGTCTTATGACCACCAGTGCTTCAATGACCCCACTTGACCACCAGTGCTTCAATGACCCCACATGACCTCCAGTGCTTCAATGACCTCACATGACCACCCACCAGTGCTTCAATGACATAGATTGTTGTACATTGATTTACAACAAGTGCAAGTGACGTGAACGTGATATTCAAACTGGTGAGTTAGAGCTTGCGGTTGTGTTTACTTGTATAAACAGAGTGCCTGACGCCAGGGTAACATCCGTAGTGACGTTTGAAATTCGGCACGGAAGCAGGACGCATGTCCGCCAGTCCACTAGAACGAGTTAGTGTGTAGATAAGATTTTCAGGGTTTTGCTCGTAGAGTGCTTCATTCCTGGGTAACTGCAGTGGGGGTTGTTTCGGCACGAAATGACTCATGTACGCCCGGGTACCCCAACCCCACCCTAATGTTACCCCATCCCTTATCAGTATCAGTATGTACTGTTTCTCCAGTGTTGTTCTAAGGGTAGGGCCCGGGTTTAAAGGATGATACATTTGAATGCCCTAGCAAAATGGAAGCTACATGTACATGTACCAATGTCGTAATCAACACAATAAAATTGATAAGGCTAAGGCGTTATTATTTTCATCATCATCTTCTGCATAATCATCGTAATCTGGTAATTTTGTCATCTCCAACACATGCTGTGATACCTGATTAATTAACCATCTACACATGCAGCATTGCGTAGTCAGAATAATGATTCTTGCCTTTGTGTTCAGAAATCGAAATCACATCCAGCAGGCCATAATATTTTTCATGTTCTTCCCATTGACACTGAAATAAATAAACGCTTTGACCAAATGTGATCCGATTGAGTCAGATGACATGACGCTGAATGTTTCATTTGCAAAGATCATGATTTCGTTTTCGTTGCATACTGATACAGAAAGACAAACAAAATTTATGTCAGTGGGTGGTAAGAAAATGACACAGTAACACGACACTTTATTCTAATTCCACAAGCATTCTCTGAGAAAGTTATATTAGGCGTGCCGTGCCATATAAACGGTGGGGTGGGAGCATAAATAAACAGTCCAGCTATAGTAAACTCGTGCAGCAACTAAACTGCAGTGTGAAGAAACAAATCAATAAAGGTTATGATATGTTCATATGTAGCTTGGGTTTGCACGTGTGGTGAGATTGTGTAAACCATTCTATAGCTAGGCCATTATCACAACTGTTGAACGCAAAGCTGACAAGATGGAAGGAGGTAGGTGACTATAGCCTAATGGGGTTTCATTTTGAGGAGGGAAAGCCTTAGAGTTGGAGGGAGAAGCATGAGCTTGGATATCCATCCACACCTACCACCTGTCCCCCTTGTTCAGAGCTCAAAAGCATTGAGAGTAGTAGTGATGAAGATACAGAAGCAGATGGAACAGGTACAGCAGTAATTAAGTACACCAATCACCGTGTTGCTAGTTCATTATTTTAAACACTTGCAAAGCTTAAATGGTTTGTCCTCCATTATTAATTAACTTGGGCCAAGGCCTTAAGGTGTAGCTCCTTGATGCTTCGCTTCAAGACCCGCTGTTTTAAAAACAGAGGGATTATATCCAAAGTTGTGTTGTATGCCTTATGCTTTTATTGTCATAAACTGGTACAAATTTGTTTCTCCTCACAACAGGTGTGCCACCATCACATGATGATGTAAGTGCTATTTAAGTAGGTTGTTACAATTCACATGCCCTTGCAAAATGGAAACTATCACTCTAAAGGCGCATCTGGAGCTGAAAGGAAAAGGGAAGCAGCTGGAAATTGAAAAGATGGAGCTGAAAGATGAAAAGAAGAGGCTGGAATGTAAAGAGATGGAGCTGAAGAAGACGCTGGAAAATAAAGAGACGCAGCTGGAAAATGAAATTCAGCTGGAAAATTCAGCTGGAAAATGAAATTCAGCAGCAGAAGCTGGCTGGACAGGTAAAGGTACAAGATTTGTGATAACTGCTAGGGTGTGATTGTATCTCATAAATGTGCAGGACGTGGCAGTGAAAGAGAAACACCTGGATGACGTACGGAAACAGAAAACTTGGCTACAGCAACAGCAGGCTGAGCTAGAGGAACGGCTGAAAATGATACAGAAGGCTGAGATGGGGATGAAACATGATGATAACAGTATGATGATTACCATTTACATGTACACTATAAGTGACCATGTGGCCTTCACAGTGAGATTGGTAGCACTGAACTATGACCTTGCATGTGTAGCCAGTATACAGGTTTCAATAATTTGTAATGCTGTAATCTTGCAACATTAATATTCGTACCCTTGACTCTGCATTTAATTATCTTGTAAGAACGTCCTGCGAGCTTGTCCCTTGGTATCTGTCTTGTGGGTGACCTCTGCATGTGGTAACCCCTTTAAGGGGTGCCATGTAATGCTTTGTGGGCCTTGGCAGTGCCATGTAATGCTTAGAGCACCTTGGTAGTGTCATGCAATACTTGGAGGACCTTGGTAGTACCATGTAATGCTTGGAGTACCTTGGAAGTGCCATGTAATGGTGCAGAGAATGTTGAAGGTAAGCAAATTAGAAATACTATAGGAATGAAATATATTCTTTGCTGACTAGTGTGGCTAAGGATTATTTTAGCTTGCATATTATTGGTAGTGCATTGATTTTGACATAACCCTTCACGCAGCACAAACACCACGTTACGTTTCATTTTGTCTCCTCTTATAGTACTGTTACTTGAGTTTCTGAATACTTTCAAATCTTTCTGAATACTTTTCACTCCTACCCTGTGGGTATATGAAACTACTCACAGGTTCACTGGATGTGCTTTGTAACTCACAATTATGGTATCCATCTGCAAGCTATTAAATACTTACATGTATTACATGCAGCTGTGGTCACACCCCCAGCTGGTCCTAGATCAGCGCGTGGTGTTGGGTTCCCAGTTGGCACATGTACACTCCTACCCTGTGGGTATATGTAACTACTCACAGGTTGACTGGATGTGAATTGTAACGCACACAAATGGCATCCATCTCCAAGCTCTTAAATACTTACATGTATTGCATGCGGCTGTGTTCACATCCCCAGCTGGTCCTAGATCCGCGCATGGTGTTGGGTTCCCAGTTGGCACATGTACACTCCTACCATGTGGGCATATGAAACTACTCACAGGTTGACTGCATGTGCTTTGTAACGCACACAAACGGCATCCATCTCCAAGCTCTTAAATACTTGTTCACACCCCAGCTGGTCCTAGATCCGCGCGTGGTGTTGGGTTCCCAGTTGGCACATGTACACTCCTACCCTGTGGGTATGTGAAACTACTCACAGGTTGACTGGATGTGCATTGAAACTCACAAGAATGGCATCCATCTCCAAGCTCTTGAATACTTATTAGCCATGGTCACACCCCCAGCTGGTCCAGGATCCGCGCGTGGTGTTGGGTTCCCAGTTGGCACATGTACACTCCTACCCTGTGGGTATATGAAACTACTCACAGGTTGACTGGATGTGCTTTCTAACTCACAAGAATGGCATTCATCTCCAAGCTCTTGAATACTTATTAGCCGTGGTCACACATGGGCAGTGTGCCTTTGGGTCACCTCTGTGTGGGGTGTGTGATCATCCTTTTTAATGCCACCTGTTGCTCACCTGTGTTTCTGTCATGTCTATAA
This sequence comes from Eunapius fragilis, assembly GCA_963681505.1. Classification (NCBI taxonomy): domain Eukaryota; kingdom Metazoa; phylum Porifera; class Demospongiae; order Spongillida; family Spongillidae; genus Eunapius; species Eunapius fragilis. The sequence goes on along the minus strand of OY811971.1, from coordinate 8,893,640 downwards.
ACCCCTAACAAGACTTTGCTGTTTTTGAGAGCATCAAAAGCTTGGGAATTTATTTCATTGCTGTCGAGCATCGTCCCTAGCTTTACATGGGCAGTGTGCCTTTGGGTCACCTCTGTGTGGGGTGTGTGATCATCCTTTTGAATGCCACCTGTTGCTCACCTGTGTTTCTGTCATGTCTATAAACCCCTTACCTTTTCCAGATGTCCCAGTAGCTCCATCAGCTGATGTACACGTCTCCATCATCATCTCTGCCATGGTGTCTGTGGCTTTAATTGGAGTGGTCATCCCCATCGTCGCATGCACCCTGTACCTCAGGAATGTTTGTAAGGCTCCCATCATCACCATCACCACCGCATCCCACCAGATAGAGATGGGGGAGGTGGCTGTATGCAGCAGTGGTCGCTCAGAGCTGTGCACATGGCAAAAAAAAACATTCCTCAACAGGGTGCATCTGGAAAGGACCATTGCCAACGGCAAGTTTGGAAAGGTGTACCTTGGAGAATGGAGATATGGGATCTGTACCCTTGGCACGATAGGGTTAAAGTTGAGTTGTCTGGGTGTGGCCTATACCCTGGGCAAGCGTGCATGTGCACTCTTTTTCTGTGGATGTATATTAGGAGAATCTCTATAGCTGATGCTGATATAACCGTTTGGGTTGGTCTCTGCCCTGGCAAAAAAGAGTTAAGTTAGTCAGTTGTGTTATCTGGGTGTGGTCTGTACCCTGGGAAAAATTGTGTTAAATAGCCACTAGCCAACTACCTATGTTTGGTGTATATTATTAAATCTCTCTGTTACATGCTGGTCAGTTGTGATTACCTGTATATCTGGTTGTAATCCGTACTCCAGTTAAAAATCTCTGAAAGTGTGTGTGTGTGTGTGTGTGTGTGTGCGCGGTTAGCTGGCTCCTTGAGAACCGCACATGATGTATTATCAGAGGTGGGTCCAGGACAGTCTTCCCCCCCCCCCCCCCCCCCCCTTCAGCCCCCAGTATTAAATAAGCAATGTTTATGTGGTTACAGCAAAAATACGGAAAACCATTGTTACCAGTGAGCAGCCTTGCTGAATCCTATAGTGTTGGTCACCTAGCACACCTGCACATGTGTTGGTCAGCACACCTCCACATGTGTTGGTCACCTAGCACACCTCCACATGTGTTGGTCATCTAGCTTCATCCAGGAAGGGGTGTTGTCAAACCCAGTGATCCACAGAGATAATGAGTCCCTTAGTCATTTAAATGACATAAAGTTGATAGCTGGTAGTGGGTCAAGAAATGGAAGCCTCGCCGCAGAACGATGATCGTAACGTTGCCGAGCAAAGTGAAGAGACTACAACCAATGAGCAGTCTTCACGGTACCCTAAGCGGATTCGACGTCCCCCAGACTTCTATGGTGCACATTGCCACTACTGGTGAACCTACTCTTTTCAAAGAGGGGGAAAGTGTTATGACTGAATTGACCACGCATGCGCACGATGGTCCATGTTGCGTCATATATGTTGGGTATTTAATTGGTATGCTGAAATGATGATCAGATTTTGTCAGTAACGAGAGTGATATAAATTGCGAGTCGTTACACATGTTATATAGGGTGTTTGCAAAAGAGCGCAACGCTTTAAAAATCCCTATCACTCAGGATTGAAATAGAGCAGCACTGATTGATTTCAAGTTACTAGATTCAATATTAAGTTATTAAGATTATAGTTAAATTATTATTTTTTCTGTAATTTGAGTATATATTGGTACTTTTAGAGTTAATGTTGAGATGTTTGATGTCAATCTTGCATGTGGTGCAAACTAAGGCAGTTCAGTTCAGTAATATGAAAATTTTAATAGCCCGCAGATATAGCTTTTTGTCTACAGCCATAAGTTTAATGGATTCATAAATCACCATACAGCACAGCTGAGTCATCAGTGTTGTGTGTGTAAATGTTAGGCCGTTTTGCTGAACAAATGAAATGTTTGATTTAACTACCAGCTATCAACTTTATGTCATTTAAATGACTAAGGGACTCATTATCTCTGTGGATCACTGGGTTTGTCCAATTAGTGCCGCCTCTTCAATACGTCGCTTAGTTTGGCTTTACCATGCAGTTAGATTAGTGGTTCCTCTCCCATACATCTCTATGGGAAAAATTGGCTATCTTACTACCGAGGTGTTAATTCAGCAACATAGTGCAGTAGCAATCTATATCTATATTTTTGGGTATGTGAAATGTAATTTAGTCCATACTGTGATGTTTCAAATTTTTAAAAATAAACCCTGTCCTGGACTGATTTTGTAGTGAAGGAAGATAATAAATACTGACACACAAAAAGAAACAGTGCAACATATCAAATTATATGTGCGCACAAAAAGACAAGTACACTGCTCTATAACGACGACTGATTCATTTTAGAAGCAATGTCTCGAAATTTCTGTATGTAGTCAACACTGCTGTCATCTAACAATGATCTGAATGTAGAATCAGCCTGCAGTTGAAAGAGGGAACATTTACATGTATAGAGAGAACTGTACAAACATATGAGGTTGTGCAATGCAGAGAGACCGACTATGTAGCACCATATAAAATTTACCCAGAGGGAACATCGACATGCATGTAACTATACACACAGTGTAGCTAAACAATTCCCAGTGTACAGATAAGAAGTTGTATGTAAATGTAAGACAATTATGCAATGACCCCATTCAACAATGTAATTAACTCACTGATGAGTATGATGTATTGTCAGCTCTCCTTTCAGAAGTACAATCAACTGGTAAAGAAATGAACAATATTGAAAACAATAAAATTGAACATGTAATTCGTTACATGTCACACACCAATATTTAGAAGTTCTGTAATAGAGACATCACCATCCTGTTCAAAATAATATTAGAATGTGACAGGTATGTATGGAGAAGTACATGTACAGTATCTCACAGAGGTTTGCTGTCTGCTCTTCTCAGGGGTCTGAAGCTGGGAGAACACTCCAGCAAGCTCCAAGAGTTCTCCTTGGTCCATAATACCACTCAAACTGGCCTCTAAATGTAATCAAGGGAGAAAAGCATCTGCATACTATTTACTGCATCTTGGGACATACATGTACATGTACATACACAATAACGACTGATATGTTATGCACCAAAATAAATTTATTGTGAATGACATGTACATTACAAAAAATATGGACAAAGCATGTACATGTACAGTGTGTAGATGTAACATTGATACTGTACATGTATTGTACATGAATGTGTGTACCTTCTGAGAGAATAGGAGCACTAATGCTGGTGATGCTATCTGATGGAGGGGCACATTCTAAAGATTTATTTTCTAAAGAAACAATGGCTTTAGCAAAGCTTGGCAAAACATCTGCTGTATCATGACACAGTTTCTGTAATGACTGGTCATTTGGATGTGAGCTAAGGCCTCGAAGCAACTCATTCACTGTGTCTGATGAGGTATTGAAAATTTCTGCAGAACCCGATGTCTCTGGATACAGTGGTGCGTCATTTTCATCTGTTGCTGTCATTGAGTTGCTGCTTATGTGTTCTGGCAGACCAAGTGATGTCACTCTGTCACTGATAACATGCTCAGTGCCTTGCTTTGGCAGCTCTGTCTGTAGCGCTTGATTACTTGCACTGATTAACTGCTGCTGGTGCAGTAGGCTCTGCAGAAGAGCTAAAACCTGAGGTGCATTGCTGAGTTGTGACACATGTACGGAGGAGCTGTTGGGCTGAGATGAAAAGAAAAGGTTATGCAAAGAGACAACAACATGAATAAGACATACTTGACTGCTAAGTGCTGGGTTAACCTGTGGAGCTGTGTCCACACTAGTAGCAACTGCGGATTTTGGTGATTGAACACTGGCCAGTGGTGATGGGTTTGACAGAAATGATAATGGTCTTGGAACCAACTGACGCTGAATAAAAGAAGCAATACTGAATCAAAATGAAACTACTACAATAAAGAAAAAAATAGCATGGCATGAAAGTATAAGTGACAGATTGACCTGGAGAGTTGATGGGCTAAATAGTAACGCTAACAATACATAGGGTTATCCACTGATTAAAAATTAGCAGTTTAATTTGTATTTATTTTATAACGCTAAATAGATGCCATACAGCTACACGTATTATTAAAATAGACATGTACAAATGCAAAAATAAGATGCACATGTGTAATTAAATTCAGGCCAATGAAGGAGTGTACAATGTGTGCATACATGTACATGTAAAAATTGTCATGTCCACATTTAGATTATTTGGTCTACATGTACAAAGGGCCATCTCGAGGATCTACAGTTATGAACGACTTGGTACATGTATAGAATTAATAATGTAAATGTACATTTGTAGTAACACAACACACATACATACATGTATAGTATACACATATGTACATGTATATGTAGCTAAAAAAAAAGTAACTTCATAGGGTGTTCAAATGAGAGCTGTTAATGGCTCTCCATTACTTTGGACTGAAACATCATTAACAAAATATGAACACAAAATGCACAAGAGTAACAGTTTTGTACCTACAGTGTGTATAGATTTTCCCTGAGCTTTCTTGACTCGCTTGGATTTGCTATAAGGCTTTAATGGGGCAACAATTGGTACTTGCTGGGTACTTGTGATATGGGGCACACTAAAATAGTGAATGCACAAAATTATTAACTTATACACATGCACATGTACATGTACTGTATGGTTACTTTAAAACTTACATGCTCTTTTCAGAAAAACGAGTACCCAATGAATTTGTAGCAAATTGAAGCAGTGGAGACTGTTGGGATGATACAGCTGTCTCAGCAAGTGAGCTTAAGGGTTTCACAAAAACGTCAGGTCCTCTTGATGTATCTCTACCAGCATCGACAGGGTTCTTTGGACTTGGCTCCACGACCAAAGGGCTCACAATGACACGAGACTGACCAGACAAATTAACATGGAAAGAAGAGGGCGAGCCAGTTGACTCAATGCTGTATGAAGTAGCAGGTAAACTCCTGTTGATCTCAAGTGGTTCCAATGAGAACTGAGATTGAGGAACATGCACTGCAGATATCCTGTCCAAGGGCACCACACCCGCAATAGGCATAGTAGGTCTTACAGACACATTCTGTAGCCCCGACCCTGCTGTAGGATGTGCGGCCATGCTATTCAGACTGATGCTGCTGAAGCCCTGGACAGAGCCAAGTTGCGCACTGCTGCTAACAATCTGCACCTGATCCTGGCTTCCTTTCAGGGATTCAGAGGTGCATGAAACTGGCACACACGGCTGAGGTTCATCGGTAGACAGAGAGATGAGGGGGGCCAAGGATTCAGACTGCTCCTGGGACAACACTGTTGGCAATGACCCCATTGCGTCTGAAGATAACAATCATAGATTTAATGTAATTTCATACATGTACAGGTAAATGTACATGCACATAGAGTAGCATTCCATTTTAGTCAGCATTGCGCAGTCATTTATAACACGAAGATAAAGATAATGAACTTTTAATGCCTCTTTCGTACACATGTGTTTACTAATTCTGCGATGTGCACAACACCGTTTACACCGGTTTTTACAGTAAAGCAGGCGGTACATGCAATTTTATTATAACATGATGATAGTGCTGTGTAGATCCGTGAAGGGATTGAGTAAGGGATTTTCAATAAAATTGAACAAGTACATGCAAGTACATTCATTCGGAAGCACCCTTTTCTAAATACTGTAAAATATCACATATAAGCCTCTGCTCTTAGCGATTCAAAAAATGGGCTCATGCTTTGTGTTTACTGTACCGGTTATAAGCAAACCATTTTGTTGCCCACATCTTAACCAATTAACGTCGGAATATTTTTGTTTAGCTAAAGTAGTGTTGTCCAAAAACAGCTAAACAAGCTGCAGAGTATTCTTAGGTAGCTGAATGGGGTTTCAACAACATAATCTGAAGCTGTGAACGAGTAACTTCAAAATGGTATAATTTTTTAAAGGGTCTGGAAGAACTCATTGATAACAGTAAACACATTTTGGACGCAGATATGCATACATGTATCTTAGCGGTAATTGGTTAAAATACAATTTGGAAAAAGAAACAGAGCAAAGGTACACACAGCTGTATTCAAATCTGTTGCTTTCAATGGTTTTCTTGCAAGACAAGCAGCTTTTAGCCATGAGATTGAAACAATCAACCATCTACATCTATGAATGAATAACATTAGAATGGTGATGTCATGTACAAAATGTACATGAATGGGGGGGGGGTGTATTAAAGTGAAAACGGTTCTTTTCATAAGGAACCTAAGCAAGCTAAAGCAAGTGGCTTACATGTACCCATTTGAATTAGTAAACTGCCTTCATGACCTACATGTATTTGGGAACCATTAACACTAAAATGTATTGCAGTAGTCAACATGAAGCGATTATAGCAAACCAGCGAGATTCCACATGCTGAAGTAGGTTCTAAAAAGATCCATTTTCACATTGCTCCTTCACACATTTTGTGCATGACATCACTGTTCTAATGTTCTACATTCAAAGAGGGCAGATTACATGTATTTCGATTTAAGGGCTAAAAGTAGTTTGTCGTGCAAAAAAACCAAAATTTTACAATTGAAACAAATTCCAAAGCAGTTCTACCATTGCAATATTTCTTATTCCAAAATGTTTCATGTCTTGTCGCCTTGGGGGTTACCAGACAATATCGGGGTTAACCCTGAATTTACTTTACTACCAAATAGCAATGCATTAATATTTACAAGTACATTGAATATTCTCTACCTTTGTCTAAGAAGTACCAAATTTCATAACAAAAACAAAGTACATCTGTATACATGTATGTATCGAACATACCCACTTTTAAAAAGAAATACTGCATGTGTGCTTTGTGTAAGCACAGCATGATCATTAACATGATACCCTGGAAAATGATTGATAGAACTAGTCCTGCTACTTAAGCAATGTTTTTTCTTTTACTGTGTAGTCCACCTTTAGTGTTTTTTTAAAACACTTTTTGAGTCAATTTTTTAGCTGGACAATGATATTGATTTTGAAAAACTGCGGCTAGAGGTTGAACATCTGCCTGGCTTTTAAAATCACTACTGGTCATGTACATGTATATAGGCTGCAATTCCTTCTGACTGGCCTAAAATAAGCACACGCATGGTACATGGTACATGTACATGTACAAAGATGTCAAGGTTTCCAGAAAACAAGGTAATGCTTGGAAGTGGATACTTCAGTTAAGGTATGATAATGGGAATGCATTCTAGAGATAATGTGCGGCCACTTACATGTACATGTAGTTACAGTGAATGCCCACATATACACGTATACACTTTACATGTCATAATTACCACTCATATTGATTGTGTAGCCAAATTGCTGTATACAACTTCTCAACAATGCAGATTTTATAATGAGCAACAAAATACCTGTAAACATAGGTTGATAGGTTGATGTATATGTACCAATGAACAGTACATGTATGTTTATCTTTAGAGCCATGTGGAAATTAAGACATCCAAATAGTAAGGGTAAGCCCCTTTAACGCTGTTCAGTAAAAACCACAGTGTATTAAAATTAATACTCACAAAACACTGTGTGTTTGGAGCAAAAGCTGAAAATGGATTGATGGCAAGATTGTTATGATTATAAACCTACTGCCAGATGCCAGATAATCAGACTTAAACAATTCCGAACCATTAAAAATCATACATTGTACATGTACGTGTACAGGTCCAACCCTATGTGTACAGTAAGGGTGTATAAAGACATACATTGACATGTACATGCATGTGAGATTTCAAGCCTGCAGTGAAGATGCACATGTACGTACATGAACTGGGAGCCAGTGAAAAGTTAAGCCTGGTTCTTCTAACCGACATCTGCTTCAGTGGAGACCTATTTTTTAATCTCTGATACTTTGACAGAGGTGATTTCCAAGGGGATCGTTTAGGAAGCAACTTGACATAGCCAATTCGCTTAGGACTTGACTGAACAACACTTTCAGCTACTGTAACAGGTGTAGCCTGCAACAAACACACACTTCCAACAAGTTATATAACAAACATTAAGCACTAACCAAGTTGACTACAGTTTGACGATTTTCCTCACATCGACCAATAAACTCCACTATCCTACACACAGTGGCAAGCTTGGTATTGCAGGTGGCATCAGCTACACAAGCATCCTGTACATGTAGGTGCACAACACATGTCACAAAATATGCTAGCACATTAAAGAGACACAAAATCTTACGTACTTCCTTGTTAGGAAAATCATATAAAAATTGAAGCTTGATAGGTTTCAAGAACTATATGCAGTACAGAGAATACAATAAGCGAAGAATTTGACAAAATGTTACAAAAAGTAACCTTGCAGTACAAGTCTTCAAGGGTACATGCATAGTCATTGACTAAAAGTTTTGTTTCCTTCACATTTAATTTGGGTGCAGACGGAAGAGACATCAGTGTGGCCCCTGAGGTAGTCAGAATACCAGGATCCACACATGTACTTATAACTGGTCCTGGGGCTTGGACCAAGTCCACTTTATCCATGAGATTGTCTTGCATGTGGTGTGGAGCCTCATTAGCCACAAGCTGAACAGTACTCCCTTCATTTTCATTTTCAGTCCTTTGTTTGGCATTGCTCTCACTTGGAACTTTTTGACAAGCAAAAGAGAATACTTGGCTGGTATCTCCACCTGCAGCTGTTGGCTCAGTGTTGTAAGTATGATACATGTACATCATATCTTCAGCCTTTGAAGGATTCAGATGCCACTTGAGTGCCAAATAATGTACAATTTCAGAAATAGGTTTAGTGGCAGCTGCCATTAACCTAAATGTACATGTACATAGGGAAGAATGGGACAGTTGTAAGTGTTAGTGAAATTTAAATAAAAAGTTATGACTTTGCAATTACATTTACATGTACAAAAATAGTGTTAGGCCATAATGCCTAATGTAAAGGGCGTCCTCCTGGGGGTACATTTGTCTACCGCGGTGAACAAGTACAAAAAATAAATTTATTCCCGTTCTGCCAGTTTAAAATCCGTTTTACATTTGATGGTGCATGCCATGTCCTTAGGAACTTGACCCAAAATTGTCAAGGTATAATTCTTTTTCTTTGGTAAAAAGCCAGAGCTTCAAAGTAATGCTATTCGATCGTGATATGTGTGGTTGCTATGTAATTTTCTACACTACATTTGTACATGGTGTAACTACGCACACTGCGATCGAATACATGTACATGTACCTTCACTTTGACACTCTGGCTTGGGACCAAAGAAAACAAATTACACCTTGGCAACTGCTGGCAGACGTTCAGGGCAAATTGGGTGTTAAATAGCGTTTTAAACCTGACAGCAAGAAGAAGTTGTATGTGGCACAACTTCACACCCGAGCAAAGCAGAGAGATAAAGACTGGGCCTCCTACGGTGACGCAGCCTACCACTAGTGTCCTTGAGGAATAGCCATGTGAACAGTTGGCTAGCTTTAACAGGTGCACATTCAGGTTGCAATTGGGGTACGGCAAAAGCGCCCCGAGACAGTGGAGGCAGCAGTGGTAGTGTCAATAGAACTTGAGATCTACATGTACCTCAACAGTTGCAGTAGTGGTGTGCAAGGGGGGGGGGAGGGGGGCCACAACTCTCGCATCAGTAGCTACATCAAACAGTACTGAGCCCATTTCGGAAGCATTAAAGCAACTGAATGAAAAAGACTTAACAAGCTGGCAATTTTGGTGTAAGCAAAGAGACCAAAATTCAACACTCACAAGTGCAAACGTGAAAGCCAGAAAAAGCAAACTGAGGAGACACACATGTTGGAATTGTGGGAAGAATGGGGCACATTGCTCAGAAGTGTTGGAATCGTCAAAAGCAACAGGGTCAGGGAAACTCCAACCCCTCAGCAGCATGGGCCTGTCACAAGGGGTCCCGAGGATATGTGAAGGCCCAGGAACTGCACAGTAACTGTACCCACCTAGTCTGTCTCTAGTGTTGCTAATATCACCATGCATGGAATGATTGGTTCTATTCTCTTTGGACTCCTAGTGGACATGGCATGGTTTGGCTGTTTCACTGCTGGATGCGGGCTGTTTGGAAAGGAATCAACAACACATAGTCTCATCTTGCAGTGTACAATAGAGCAGATAAAAAGCTAATGGGTGCTAATGGCACCTCATTGTCTGTTAAGGGGTGTGTGCATGCTGGTGTGCTTATTGGGGATACTGAGTTTGAAGGGAGTTTCTGAGATTCTCAGATTCCCAGCTGTTAGCCTGTCTGTAGGTTTGCATGATGCTTGTGCTGCAGCAGATAAGAACACCACCAAAAATGTGGAGTTTGTTGCATTCGTTACAATTCAGAAAATATTGCTTCCTCCCGAATGTGAAATGGAGTTGATGGTTAAGGCTGCAGGTAGCGTGATGGAAAGGTGTTTGGATGGTATTGAATAATCCACAATTATTTCTCAAGAGGTCATGGTGCGAAAAGGGAAATCGAGGGGGGTTTCATCCATAAGTACTGTACATGTAAGTACATTTGTGTGGGCAAGCGGTCATTACTAGTGGTTACTACAGTAGGTATGCATTGCTATTTACATGTACATGTATACACATGTACATGTACATCAAACCCACAAGTGTGGTGTGAGACCGGACACAGCCAAATCTTAACAACCTGGTAGTGATCTGTACTGCTGAACAGATACATGTACATTGTACATGTATGTTCCAGATTGTCACGATAATATTCACGCCCTGAATATTGTCATGGATATGTACATGTACATGTAATATTGTTCATGTAAATGCACATGGTAAAACACAAGACATCAGAATTCAAGTGCTCAAATACATACATTCATGTGCATGTACAACTGTATATGCATATAATTAATTGGGAGGCTAGACTAATCCAACTACATGTACACTCCTTCCCCTATATGAACATGTACATTTATAAGAAGTAATATACATGTACGTATTGCTCCTACATGTACAGTACCGTTCATAATAAAAGTCACGACCGTTTTAGTGCTACGATCGTAGCACTGTGCAGTCTTCAGATAAAACGATGATCTTTCTGACACATATGTACGTATTAACTAGTTCCGCGAAGTGCACAACTCTGTTTACACCGGTTTTATAGTAACGCATGCGGTTACAAAACGATGACGCTGCGTAGATCGCTGAAAGAATTGAGCAAAGGAATTCTAACGTAGCATATAAAAATGAACAAGTGCATTCGTTCAGAAGAACTGTTTTACTAAATACTGTTAATCTACCCGCATGTTGTCCAAAATATAAATATAGGACAACACAATACATGTATCTGGATCATTATATGATTTTTAGATAAATCTACTACTGATAAAATGTTTTCAACGTTCAAAGGAAACTAATAATGCAAGACCTACACACATTATACATGTACATGTACTTGTGAAAAATGTCCTATATATAAGGACGAAGGTAGATTAGACATTAAGTACTTCTTCTATACGTCACCTCTTTGAGCTCCCAAAATCCCTCCTCCCTTTGAAGGGATAAGTGGATGATGTCATAATAACAGTTGAGCCCCCAGCCCGCTTTTAATTTTAGCCACACTTAATCGAGTGATGTTCTACAACCAGTGATGTGAACATTTTGAAAACACGTCTAAACTGCTAACGATTAACAACTTTTGTGTTAATCGTATTTGAAGGAATAGCTATGATGCCAAATCTAAACGAAACCAGAAGCCATATCTTAGTGCTACTAAAACAGAATGTGAATTTTATTATGACCGGTACTGTCCATGTACATGTACATTCAATACACACATGTGTACATGTATGTACATGTAACCACAACTAAACTCTTGTCATAACATACTGGAGGGTGGACAGGTAAAAGTGAACATGTACACAGCACATGTGCATGTACATGTGCATTCCTTTCCAACTGAGATAAGCAATAAGTTATACAATATACATACAAAATATACACATGTACATGCAGCTACCATAGAATACTGTACATGTAGCATTGAGATGTACATATACATGAACATGTACATGTACATACATGTAAGTGCATAAAAAGAACTGCAGTACCTGACTCGAGGATTCTGTGCTAGCCCCTGAACATATACCCAAGATGCTATGGATCGCGGCCTCAGTTCGACAACAATATGCCGACACTCTTCTGTTGGGGTAAGAGGTTCAGGCTCAGAGAAGGCTCTGTTGACAGGATACAGTCATATGGTAGAATGTAGTACGGAGGATGCAATTTTACCCATCAGTAGGGGGTGGGAGGTCAACTGAGTGCAGGGTACCACGAAGAGCTCTGCAGTTAGGAATCTTTACCCTACAAATAAGTAAAAGTACATTGTGTACATGTGGGAGATTGTGTACGCCTATATAATCCATACTGCAGTTTCCTTTTTCCTTTCTCTCTGATGGTTGTGTACCTAAAATTTTCAAAACCTGTTACACGTACATGTACATTACAGAGAAACATATATCAGAACCTAACCCTTGGTAAACTAGCTCCCTTAGCTTTCGGCCTATAACCTGCTCTAATAAAATTAAAGAGAGCAAAAAATAAAATTAGGTGTATGTATTCTGTACAAGGTACAGTACCTGGGCACTTCTTTCGAAGCTTGTGGTAGCATATGAGGGCCACTAGGTCAACACTGTGGCTTTTCCCGTTCACCATTACTGTATCTTTTGACATTTCCTTCTTCACTTCCTGTTATCATTGTGCGTGCACCAGGAAGAGTTTACATGATGCAAGTACATGTACAGTGTACCTGTAAACCAGCACATCTACAGTGTAGCAAGATTTAATTCCTAGAGTTATCCTGACATACATGTATATCTGTAGCTGATATGTGGGTACATGTACAGCCTAATTACACAATGTACCATTTTTCACCACATATAACATGGCATGCAAATTGGCATTGTACATGTATATGTACAATGTATGATGTATTAGAGAGTTAAAACCCTTTAACCTCCACACATGTACATGTACATGTAGACTGATCAATAATGCACATCGGGGGTTATGAAAGACTGAGACTGCTTAGTTCATGATACTGTAAGCATGTACATGTACACTGTACACTGTACAATGTACAATGTGTAGGAAAGGTGTACATTCCTGAGAAGCAAATTGAGTATATCTATGCTGTACTATGTATTTTATTAATTCATATTTCATGATACTTCAAATTGTCCAAAGAAAACTGCTGGATCAAATACAGAAATATAAACCTTGAATTATAAATTGTATTGTTATATCCCATCATAATCTTAATGACCAGGGCTCGAATAATACACAAGGTGAAGGAAAGTTATAAAAACATGCACACGTACACGTACATGTACGTGTACTGCATACCTCCCACAATAAGGTGTAAGGAAGTTAATCAACATGCCGAGCAGTGTGTGCTAATGTTATGTGAGCAGTGTGTGCTAATGTCACGTGAGCAGTGTGTGCTAATGTCACGTGAGCAGTGTGTGCTAATGTTATGTGAGCAGTGTGTGCTAATGTCACGTGAGCAGTGTGTGCTAATGTCACGTGAGCAGTGTGTGCTAATGTCACGTGAGCAGTGTGCGCTAATGTCACGTGAGCAGTGTGTGCTAATGTCACGTGAGCAGTGTGTGCTAATGTTATGTGAGCAGTGTGTGCTAATGTCACGTGAGCAGTGTGTGCTAATGTCACGTGAGCAGTGTGTGCTAATGTCACGTGAGCAGTGTGTGCTAATGTCACGTGAGCAGTGTGTGCTAATGTCACGTGAGCAGTGTGTGCTAATGTCACGTGAGCAGTGTGTGCTAATGTCACGTGAGCAGTGTGTGCTAATGTCACGTGAGCAGTGTATGCTAATGTCATGTGAGCAGCGTGCGCTAATGTCACGTGAGCAGTGTGTGCTAATGTCACGTGAGCAGTGTGTGCTAATGTCATGTGAGCAGTGTGCGCTAATGTCACGTGAGCAGTGTGTGCTAATGTCACGTGAGCAGCGTGCGCTAATGTCACGTGAGCAGTGTGAGCTAATGTCACATGAGCAGTGTGCGCTAATGTCACGTGAGCAGCGTGCGCTAATGTCACGTGAGCAGTGTGTGCTAATGTCACGTGAGCAGTGTGTGCTAATGTCACGTGAGCAGTGTGCGCTAATGTCATGTGAGCAGCGTGCGCTAATGTCACGTGAGCAGTGTGTGCTAATGTCACGTGAGCAGTGTGTGCTAATGTCACGCGAGCAGTGTGTGCTAATGTCACGCGAGCAGTGTATGCTAATGTCACGTGAGCAGTGTATGCTAATGTCACGTGAGCAGTGTGTGCTAATGTCACGTGAGCAGTGTGTGCTAATGTCACGCGAGCAGTGTGTGCTAATGTCATGTGAGCAGTGTGTGCTAATGTCACGTGAGCAGTGTGTGCTAATGTCACGTGAGCAGTGTGTGCTAATGTCACGCGAGCAGTGTGTGCTAATGTCACGCGAGCAGTGTATGCTAATGTCACGTGAGCAGTGTATGCTAATGTCACGTGAGCAGTGTATGCTAATGTCACGTGAGCAGTGTGTGCTAATGTCACGTGAGCAGTGTGTGCTAATGTCACGCGAGCAGTGTGTGCTAATGTCATGTGAGCAGTGTGTGCTAATGTCACGTGAGCAGTGTGTGCTAATGTCACGTGAGCAGTGTGTGCTAATGTCACGCGAGCAGTGTGTGCTAATGTCACGCGAGCAGTGTATGCTAATGTCACGTGAGCAGTGTATGCTAATGTCACGTGAGCAGTGTATGCTAATGTCACGCGAGCAGTGTATGCTAATGTCACGTGAGCAGTGTGAGCTAATGTCACGTGAGCAGTGTGTGCTAATGTCACGCGAGCAGTGTATGCTAATGTCATGTGAGCAGTGTGTGCTAATGTCACGTGAGCAGTGTGTGCTAATGTCACGTGAGCAGTGTGTGCTAATGTCACGTGAGCAGTGTGCGCTAATGTCATGTGAGCAGCGTGTGCTAATGTCACATGAGCAGTGTGTGCTAATGTCACGTGAGCAGTGTGCGCTAATGTCACGTGAGCATTGTGTGCTAATGTCACGTGAGCAGTGTGTGCTAATGTCACGTGAGCAGTGTGTGCTAATGTCACGCGAGCAGTGTGTGCTAATGTCACGTGAGCAGTGTGTGCTAATGTCATGTGAGCAGTGTGTGCTAATGTCACGTGAGCATTGTGTGCTAATGTCACGTGAGCATTGCCTCAGCTTGCTACAGTATAAGTAGTACATGTACATGTAATTGCGCCTACAATGTACACATGTACTTCGCCCATCACACGTGCTAACTTCCTTCTGTACATGAACATGTACATGTATTCCTTCTTTTTTCGGTAACTTTGAGTTGTCATGGGAGAAAAACACCTTGCGTGAAACAGAAGTAGAATACGATGTAGGAATTGAACCCCATTCAGCAGAGATCAGCAGAATAATCAACGATGTCAATGTCAATGCCAGACATTGATAAATCCAATGGTAAGCAACATGTGTGTGTAGTACGGTAAAGCACCTCATTAGCCTTTACCTACATGTACATGTAGTGCCTTAGCCTGCCATTGCAATCATAGATTTTTATTTTTTTAGTTCCATGAAACAGAAGTAGAAAACGATGTACATGTACATGTACATCGTTTTCTACTTCTGTTTCATGCAAGGTGGCTTTCTCCCATGACATCTCAATGCACATGTCAAGACCTACATGTACATGTACACTGGTACATGTAAATGCAGAATCTGATCCCCCACCTCAACCACCAATGTAAGGTAATTCACCAGGGTCAGTTATTTCTTAGATGGATGATATACATACAATTGTAGATCAGCTGCAGCAGTGCAAGGACTCGCACTATACCCCTGTATCAGCCTGATTCAAAGTTTCTGTTCCGACCTACAAGCACAAGTACACATATTGTACAATGGTAGAAGTGTTCTTAACGTCATCTCGTATCTAGCGACAAAAACAAAAAAATGTCGCATTTTGTCTCAGACATGACCGGTGCGTGGGATTGTAGAGCACGGTATGAGACATCATGGTTCAAATGGCAGTGGATTATGCTGTCCTGCGACCTCACCCTCACCATAAAGCAGTTACTGCCAATTTTTCTGGCGCCACTAATTTCAGGACCGGTGTCCGTGTGGCACGGCCAGTCAATTCAGGTGATGATGCAACGGCAATACAGCAATCAATAGTCAATCAGGCGGTCATGGCAATACATCAATTGAATAGCTCCCAAGCAGATGCACACACTGTGTGCTGCCTCTTCATTGTTGAGGTGGTGCACAATTTCAATTTTGAACATATCACCAGTGCAGGTGATTTTTAGCACAGATGATGAATAGTGTTATAACTTACATTCCTTCCTTTCAAAGGTCCCAACAAGTAATAAAGTGTGCCAGAGGTGGCAGTCAAGCTACTGCATGTACATTATACTAAACTCGTAAGGGAACTGGACTTACACATGTACTGCACATGTAACAATTAAGCCTTCAGGGATGCAGTGCTTCATCGGTATTCTCAAGAGAGTCTACAATGTTGCGCCCCATCAAATTGTGCAGAACTTTGTTATGCTAGTTAGAGATGGCCTGGCCAACCTAGCCCCCCAGACCATCAGGGCGGCAGCATTCCCTGCTGGTACCACCATGGGACCAATCCTCTCTAAAGTGGTGCCCAGGTGTAAAAAATCGCGCTGTTTATGCGTGGAAATTCACCATAATCTCGCCAAAAGGCATGGATTCCAAAACGGTTTATCTCTTTGATTGTGCATTATTATAAAGTCAAAGTTTGCATATACATGTACATGTACATGTACATGTACATATACACAAAGTGGTCCAGTGTCTACAAAAATCGAAAGATTGGTCGGTTTGCCATGCATTGTTCCGAAAATTCAAGTACAAATGTGATCTACATAGCAAGCTTCCTGCACAAAAGCCTGCAAAATCATGCTTGTACTTGAATGTGAAAAATGCATGGGAAACTGACTGATCGTTGGATTTTTATAGCCACAGGACCACTTAGTGTACATGTACATATTTAACTATATAATAATGCACAAACAAAGGGATAAAGTGTTTAGAAAACCGCGCGTTCTGGCAAGATTATGGCTGATTCCCACACATAAATTACATGTATGCAATTTAGCGTCTGTTTTTTTACCCGAGGTCAAACATGCACATGTACAGTAGAGTACATGTTATGATTGCATTCAGAGAAACAAATCCCTGGTGTTATTAGTAGGCATTACAAAGCATGCATGTGATTAATGTACAATTATACATGTATGAGAACATGTATTCATGTACATGTACATCACAATCATGACAACATTGAAGCAGCATTACCGATCACGGTAACGTGTGCGCACATCATGTGAGCATCACCCCCAGCTTGCTAGAGGTAGTACATGTAATTGCGAAGCACAAATCAGTGATCATCACATTGCCCATGCCAACTCTTGTCTCTCATCCCCCCCCTCGTCCCTAGGAATCAGGCACCGTACAACTGGGGGGTGCCATCTTACAACACAAATATGCAAGGCACTAGAATGCTAACCATGAGGCACAGGGCAAAGTGGCTGACCTGAGTTACATCAGCCAATTTGAGTGTTACAGTGTACATGGACATGTGTTACAGTGTACATGGACATGTGCATTAACAAGGTTAGGCCAAGTACATGTTCTGTACACATTACTAAATGTTCTCTTTAAATATTGTCTTGTTTCGTGTATTTCATGTATTCAATAATAATAATAATAATTAAAAAAATATCAACCTTGCACATGAACATGTAATGCAAGTTCCATTGTGTCAGTAGTCTGCTCACCTTGTCATCAGGAATCACTACACTCAGTGGATTCTCTTTCCCTTTTTCAACAGCACTGGACCCCAGGCAAGGGACAGTGTTAGGCTCAGGACATGATGGACTGTTGTGCTCTGGAGCAGCTGCAATGAAATTCAGTTTCAAGGTACATTTACATGTACAGTTTATTGGTGCAATAGGTGTGCACGCATGAAATCACAAGTGTCACGGTACTACTGAATATCCTGACGACATCACATTGTATAAGTGCACGAAGTACATGTATGTGTATCATGATGTGAATCTGGAGTACAAGTACACTGTAAATATATGTACATGTACAACATGTGTGGGCAAAAAGAGAAAGTGACAATTTTTCAGTGTTTTTCCCCATGGGGGGGGAGGGGGGGGGGAATGTTTGGGCAGAGCGTTGCCCCCAATTTATTCCCAGACATGTAATGGGTACCCATGTTTTAAATATGGTAGTGAAATTGTACTACATGTACATGTATCTTCAATTCGCTTAATATACCATTTCTGTCGGTTGAATGGAATATAATTAAGCTCCAGCCAGGTGTATACACAATGTACATGTACCATACATGTAGTTGCAAGATGAGATCCCCACCATTACACCATTAGGTCTACATTCTCCATCCCCACCATTTAGACTTCTCCAGTTCCCTTCTCTACACTTCCCACACACACTATACACATACCACCCTCTACACTTTGCCATCTCCACTCTCTACACTTCACCACAGCTACTGTACATGTACATGATGACACAAAGGCAGTACCTGCAAGGGGTGATCCTTCCCCTGTGTCCATTTCATCTGCTGATGAGTCCAGTGGATTTTCTGCATCCTCGAACTTCCTATCCAGTGGAGGTGGTGATGATTCCTCGCAGCAAAGCTTCAACTGCTTCCTGCTTGACTCATCTGACGGACAGCACACCAAACAATTGTGAGGTATTAACACTTTAAGCTCGGATATTAAAGGATGTCCCTTGTACATGTACATGTATACTGCAACAAAATTATTGCCCAAAATACGTCACATGAATTCATTTGGGGATTAGTGGGATGGTTCAATAAAAGAAGGGTACATGTACAATTGAAAGATTTGAAATGAAATAACTAAGTTCTACACCACGCCAACATTTTCCACAGGCCCCTCCCAAGTGTGAAATAATTTATGAATAGACTGTAGACTTTGTTACATGACATACCAGTACTACATTCACCAAGCATAATAGAAACCTTGTGCCATGTTCTATAGTAGAAAAACCTCACCTGAATGATAACAATGCAGATGATTATCATGTCACAGTTACCTCAAAAGTCTTCAACCAACAAAAAAATAAAAAAATTGGCCTTCGTGTAGATGGGAATGTTTACTTTCTTATTTCTACATGTACACATGTACTGTACATGTAACGTTGTGTGTGCAGCAGTGGAGAGGCAGTCTGATCTCACCCCCCAGATCCGTGTGAATAAATTTAATGACATAATTGTAAGTGCAGCTATTGTAACTTATTCAACACCCCCACAAATAAAATACTCAGAAGGATGGTATCAAATACGTGCATCAATGACCTAAGAATTAGCCACTACACTAACAATAAAGCAGCACCAAATAGAGTTCACATTAACAACAATGCGTGCAAAAACTTAAGTAACCATGCCTGGTCTTTGGTAAGATTTGGAATAGTTGGATCGTTCTTTTTCTTGAACTTTGCCTGCATGTAGTGCAGAATGCCATGGAAGGACTTGCCATGCTGAGAAATAAATAAACATTTAACAATGACACAAACTCATCTGTCCAAACTGCACCTGACATAGACCCTCAAAAAAAGCGTCAATGGATGTTGGTGTCCAAACCTGACGTTTCACCTTAGTCCCAACCTTCTGCTCACCTGAAACAAATTGAGCAATGTCACAAACATTTACAAGTGCACATTCACCTATACACTGATATGAAAATTTATGTACATATGTACTCGGTGCTAATTTGTCATCAAATGCTTGGTCAAGAGTGATGGGGTGGAGGAGGGGGGGGAGCGCTTACATGATTTGGGGATAAACAAACATTCAACCCGTAAGGTCTTCAGATTTAGGTCAATATACAGGTTAGTAAAAACATGATGCATAGCATGAAAACATGTGCAGTGGCAGTAATGACAACGCCATAAAGGTGAATAGCTACATAAAAACATAACGTAACTACTAATGCCCAACGTGTGCCTTAAGGAGGCACACGTAATGGGCTATTCCATTATTTAACCGTACACCCCTACATATGACAATACTTGCAAACGTACCCTCCAGGGACAATATATAAAAGCACCCCTGGACAAGCTTATATTATATCTCCACCTCCCCGGGATAGACTTGTAATTGCCCCCTGGACAAGCTTCTGTTTTGTTCCACCCCCCCTGGACAAGCTTCTATGTTGTTCCCCTCCCCCCTGGACAAGCTTCTATTATATCTCCACCTCCCCGGGACAGGCATTTAAATGACCACCCCCCGAGACATATTCCCTATACCCCCCCCCCCCCCCCCCCCCCGGACACCATTTATTGCCATCTGTAGGGGTGTATAATTAAATAATGGAATAGCCCAATAAATACAACATGCACGGCGGCAGCACGTACTTAAAAGTGTTGCTGTAAATCCAGGCACAGTAAATACCTTACTTTGGCGAAAATTGGAGATCTATACTTCTTCAATATAGACGCACATGATTTGCTTACCTAGTGTGTCGGCATACTCATCGGTGCGTCTCTTTTTTGACAGTTTCGCAGGCCGTGGATACAAAGACCTATCTTGTGGATCCGATTCCAAACAGAGTGACTTCCTCTTTCCGATAGACATGTAAACTCATTTATTTTGTTTCTATTTTTATTTTTATTACACAATTCTTATTGCTGCGCACTGATATTTATACGTATACGTGGCGCCAAAATTCAAACACGATTGGTAAGCAACCAGCGGAGCCCATAGGGCAGGTAAGGCAAGTAGCCCTACCAAAGCCTCTGATATGTATTAACAACTGCATTCAGTATGTAGTTGCGGCACGCAGTATAATTTAATAGTGTACTTGCATTACCTCTAGCTTGCACCACGAAGTTTAGTTTCGCTACCAGTAGCTTGAGGCGGAATAAATTTATACCCGACCATGCACCCTTCCGCAGCCGCTGTCGGAGGTAGGATTTGGCTTACAAGTTTACATGGATGTACAGTAAATAATAAAACACACATGTACACGCGACAGCATTGGAAATTAGAGCCTTTTTATTTCCATTTAGACCCTTAGCAAGAGCCTGAGCTAAAAAACTGCGGTGGTCAAACAAATGCGCAGAGCTACCGGTATAGCAAATTAAAGACTCTGATTATTAGGAGTGGCGTAACATTGTATAAGGAGGTCAGGTGCATCTCATTCTGTAGCACCCGAATGGGAGCAACAGAGATCCTAACTTACGGTTACTTACCAGGCGCCTGTGTTCCCGGAAGCTGACCAGAATGTGATATTTTTATTGATCGTAAGCCACGTTGGGTATCGCTGCTTTTATATATACTGAACACCAGGTAGTATAATAATTAGTCATACATATAGTGACACCAGATAATATATAGTAGTTGCCTATTCTTGGTACTGTATTAACACGGTCCCTTTTCCATATGAATCATTACAGATAGATAATTATTATACAACAAAAGAAAATATGCTTACTCCTCGCCAAAAAAAGTGGCTCCACCGGTGCTATATATATACATGTATATGCCTATGTGATATGGCCCTGCCGTTGCAACTCCGCATGCATTTTTCATATAGATTGAGTAATGCGAATGTGATACATTTCGGCTTGCACGTACATCAGTAAACAAATTGAGCCCATGGCCAGTAGCGGTCGCTTTGTTTTCAAAGCGACCGCTATACCGGCCATGCATGGGCTCATTTTTTGTTTTGCTCAATTTGTTTAAAGCTTGATCCCCCCTTGATCGCGAAGGTTCCCGGCACCATCTCGTAGAGAACTGAAGGCGTTTCGGAGCTGTAAGCTTAAGGCAATATTCCGTTCATTCTGCTTTTGCGTCAGTCAGATGGCAAAACACACAGAGTGGACCGGTCGTTTAGACTCCCGTCAAGGTTCAAGTGCCCAGAGGCAGTGTGAACTAATTATATATGTGTAGCAACATGCATGCACGTCACATTATTGCTGTCTGTAACATAGGCGTCGGAAGGTCATAATACCTGGGGGGGGCGCAAATTAATTTTTTAATCAAACGTGCACAAATTGAAATAGAATACTATACTGAGTAAAACGATTGCAGTTATCGAATCTCAGTAAAAAGTAAGTCAATATATGCCAAAGAATTCTTTTCTGTGCTTATTCGCGGTTGCAAAATCTTTCATTACGAGATGTAAGTCTATCGCGTCTGTCTTTTCTTTGTGACAATGGAGTAGAACGACGTTATTGAGTTTTTCCTGGGTCATTGTTGAACGAAGGTATGTTTTTAACCGTCTTAAGGCTGAAAAAGACCTTTCTGCTGTTGCAGTCGTTACAGGGATTGTTAAAAATATCCTAACAAGTTTGTGCACTTCTGAAAACATCGCGTAGGCAGTATTTATGTTGTACTTACGCGCATCGACTTTGCGTCTCGGCATATAATAATGTGTTCATAAAAGTGGGGGGGCGGAAAACTCAATGCGCCCCCTCTAGTCAAACCGGGGGGGGGCTTTAGTCCCCTCTGCCCCCCCGGCTCCGACGCCTATGCTGTAATTCTATACATGTAAGTTTTTTAATTTTATTGCGGACCCTAAGTTCTCCAGAGAAATATATAAATATATACATTACTTGATATGAGATCATAGTATCGTGTGCAATAATGTTGCAATAATGGCGTTGTCCGATGAGGTATGTCACCGTATGTGGGGATTAAAACTATTCTATTGCATGCTTTAAACATAGCATCTAACGTATGTTTCTAGTTATCATATCATAGATCGCTCGGCTAGGAAATTATGTGCCGACTTGCTATGTGATTAGTTGGGCGTAGCCCGACCTTCGCGTTTCGATATCACATATTCACATATACCTGTAGCCCAGATGGTGCATGTATTAATGATGTTGATACAATGTATAGGCTTAAATGTTACTCAAACCTTCCGCCTAATATGATGGTCGTGTGTTATTAAGTGAAACTGGATTTACGCTACATGTACATGTACATATACCTAACAAAGCATGGGCGTCCCCAGGGGGGGGGGGGGGGGGGGGGGGGGGGGGGGGGCATGGCCCCCACCCTTCGGGACTGAATGGTGCCCCCCCCCCCCCCCCCTTGTTTACATACATGCGCACCCCACTGGCTGAATTGGCTGAAAGCGGACAGCATGCACCGTCCGCTGGTGAATCGGCCGAGAGCGCAGACACCTCATTTACTGAATCGGCCGAAAGCTGCCATTAGCCCCCCCCCCCCCCCTCCCCCCACTGGGTTGAAATCGGCCGAAAGCGGACAGCACCCCCCACTGGTTGAATCGGCCGAAAGCGGACAACGTATACGCCGCTGTCAAATGGCGCCCCTTGCCCTATCCTGGCCCCACCCCCCCCCCCCCCCCCCCCCTTCCAGAAAACCTGGGGACACCCATGCTGAAAGCCCATTAAATGGTTTTTTAACTGTTTTGAAATATTGTTAGAGTCTCTGTACTCAGCAGATATGCCAAGTAACACGCATAATTTTGGCGTGAGATAACCCCCCCCCCCCCACCCCCACCCCCTCGTATTTCCCCTTAATTGCAAGCTAAGTAAAGTTATGCATGTTCAATAAAGGCATATAAACCATCTTTGCCCTCACACATATACTTGTGTGTGTGTGTGTGTGTGTGTGTGTGTGTGTGCGTGCGCGTGTGTACTTCGCACTGAGTGCATGAGACTTGGCATCTAGAGCTATTACAACTGTGATGAAAGTGTGATTGCTGGCCACGCCCTCTTGCCGGCCATATATTAGACTGCCCTATTAATATTATGCTAAACCAGTTCACTATAGAGCCATACCATGTGTGTGATGTAGATTACCTACTTGTAGGGTGGATGGACATTACTACAGCTGCAAGATGTGGCAGAACAGAGGAGGTGATTGCACTCCTTGATCTGGGTGTATGCATTGATGTTACTGTGAGGTAAGACACATGCCACATCTGATGTGTTATTGCATATAAATTGAGATCGAGGAAGTGAAAAGGGACCTAGCGCATACTTTTTCAGGATTTCAAATTATTTCGTATCAAAGGGA
>OY811971.1:8773810-8869357 GCA_963681505.1 Eunapius fragilis | reverse complement strand
TGTGTGTGTGTGTGTGTGTGTGTGTGTGTGTGCGTGCGCGTGTGTACTTCGCCACTGAGTGCATGAGACTTGGCATCTAGAGCTATTACAACTGTGATGAAAGTGTGATTGCTGGCCACGCCCTCTTGCCGGCCATATATTAGACTGCCCTATTAATATTATGCTAAACCAGTTCACTATAGAGCCATACCATGTGTGTGATGTAGATTACCTACTTGTAGGGTGGATGGACATTACTACAGGCTGCAAGATGTGGCAGAACAGAGGAGGTGATTGCACTCCTTGAATCTGGGTGTATGCATTGATGTTACTGGTGAGGTAAGACACATGCCACATCTGATGTGTTATTGCATATAAATTGAGATCGAGGAAGTGAAAAGGGACCTAGCGCATACTTTTTCAGGATTTCAAATTATTTCGTATTCAAAGGGACTCCTACAGTACATGTATCTCCACTACAATTTCTTTCTTATGCACTGCAAACTAGCCTGTCCATCATGGAGTTACAGTGGCCCGAATTTTTAATTACGCGTACATTCAAATGCAAGTGTCAACTTTGATGCTCCTTTCTGGAATATGTTCTATTGTGCATGGTATTGTACAGATAGATGTTGAATGTCACAAAACTTATGATCTGTAAGTGGTTGCTTTATATTGCTCCTTTCAGTTGTCTGACATAGCTTTTAATTTTGTGTTGTTTGTTGCTGAAATGATATTACGTTGTGAGAAGATATGTATGCATTACAAAGCTTCATGGTTCTTGTTTAATGATAGATTGACCCATACACCTACATTGTTTATGTAGGCTAAATAATACATGTGGTTTAAGCCTGTGCATGTGCAAGTTGGCACCCACTTGTTCTCACATCCATATACAATGATGTGATAACATGACACCTTATCGAATTCACTTTGATGACCATACACCTACATCCAGTACCTTAGAGATCAAAAATGTGACTTAATCGATCGCGATTACTGCCGAGATACGCATATCTGCATCAAAAATGTGTTTACCGTTACCATGAAGCCTTCCAGATCCTTTAAAAATTATACCAATTTGAAGTTACATGTATTCATGTTCAAAGAAGGACATGAAGAAAGCTTGCGTGAAGTGAGGAACTGGTATGGTGGTATTACTATCATGGACCACCAAAACTGTTACTGGGAACTGTGGCACTATAATCTTGGCCAAGCATTCCAATATATGTTATACATGTACAATGTACATGTACAGGTGTAGTGTATGTAAGCAGTATGAGTTTGTTGTACATTTACATGTATATGACATTGTTGGTGCTATTCCTTGTTATGCAATTGCGGTGTACTGTATCATGACAGATTGGACATACCCCACTGATGGAGGCATCAGAGAAGGGGCATGTTGAGTGTGTTAAGCTTCTGTTGGATAGGGGTGCCCACACCAACCGTCAGAGTGAGGTGAGTACAGTATTGATATCAGACCAGTGGCTCTTGTCATGTTCCTTTGTGTGAAGAAGGCGTATTGTTAGTGATCTGTGTGCAGATAATATGTAGCCTGGGTGTGTATTTGTATGGCTATAGAGGTGTGTGGTGATGTCATCGTTCACCCACCAGGATGGTAATACTGCTCTCCATATGGCTTCCATGGATCATGAATACAATCGGCATAAGATAAACTGTATAAAAGCACTCCTGTCCCATCCTGATATTGATGTCGACATCAAGAACAATGAAGGACGTACAGCCATGATGGTACATGTATATGTATATTAATAACTGAAATTGCATACAAGGAAGATCACACTCACTATCCATGTTATAACTGTATGTATTTCACCACTGTAGGGTGTTGAAAGCACACTAATATTGGCAGCATTATATGGCTGGACAAAGGAGGTTATTGCACTCCTTGATCATGGTGTATACTTTGATGCTACTGATAAGGTATGTCATGTAGAGTACTGTGAAATGGGTGTTTCATGTACATGGATGCTAGTGATAAGGTATTTACATGTAGTGGTTATCAGGTTATCCGAGTTATTCAGATATTTGCAAAAACCTGTCTGTTTGAATACCAAAATGGTATTATTCGGAATGAATTTTTTGTATTTGAAAAAACCGGTTTTTGCTTCTCTATTCTGAGGTACTAAGGTATTCGTCATTGGAATCAACAATTCGCTTATTATTGTAATATCATTTTAAATGTAGTGTCTGGTTAAACTACAAATTGTGTATCTCATTACTAGAGTTCTAATCTTCTACGTTCAATGACGCAGTAGATTCTTGGGCCCAACTGATGAGTCAGGTCCCGTAGACAGTTTGACCAGTGGATGATCGAAACAATTATGGTGTGGCACGGACACACAGCATCATTGGCTGGTTCTGAGATACAGAGGTGGTCGCTGGAAACGAAAACAAATATTATGATCATCGTGGCCATTTGCCCTCTTTGTTGAGTCTGTTATATACCTTACTCAGTTTTTTTTTTTGTCAGAACAAGACTCTCAGTTGTAAAGTGATCAAGGGTTGGATATCCTGCTCACACCAGCAACATAATTCAGCTTCTGATGCTTTGAGCTCTTCACGAAACTTAGCAATATACTGTTCAGCAACACCGAGATACATGTATGTCCCATGTGTTTCCTTCCGCCCCAAAACGCTCGTGTAATAAATGCTCCACAATACATGTAATATCATCATTTTTTTACATGTCCTGATTGCCAGCTTTATCAAAAGCATGCAATGGCTTTTGCTGAAGGCCCCCAGGTGTACATGGTGTAACTCATGTGGCGTTTTTTCTAGGGGGCTATAGGTCCTTTAGTACACTTTACATGCACACAATGTACATGTATCTTCTTGCAAGAAGCCATTAGAAGTTACATGTACATATATTTAGCAAATCAATGGCAATTAATTCAGTGTGCACAATTGGAGATCCAATGGCCTCCGCACCTCATCAGTTGATTATGGTCTTGAGGAGTTAAATTGTTAATTTGTAACAAGTACACGTCCATACACGTATCAGTAAATGTAGTATTATTACAGTGTTGGAATTTGTTGTCATGAAAATTTTAGTCCTCCCCAAAAACTGGTTCCCACTGACCAAGTAACGGACTACAGTAAATCTGTCTGTCTGTCTGCACGTATTTGGCCTCCTCCCAGAGCCAGGACTTGGGCTATATGACCCTACCCTAAAGGCTGAACCTAACTATAGGCCCACCTCGACCCAGGCATGCAGCCTTGAACGAAGCGTATAATCGTATAGCGGAGCCTTGTATTTGATTGGCTGGCCTTGTCAAATACTTGTACCTGTATTAGCACAGTGCTAGTGAAACCGGATACAACAAGTACTAGTATGCCTTTGTTCGAGGCTGTATGCCTAGGTTCAAGCTGGTCCTAGTTGCAGTATGCCTGGTTCGAGCTGCAAAAAGGGGGATGAAATGTTTAATAGGGGGGATCAATGTTTTGGTCTCCCCCGAACCATTTTTATATTTTGTCCTATACATGCCTATACATGTACATGCATGTGGGGGGGGGGGGGGGGGGGGGGGGGGGGGGGCACATGTCAGAACATATGAGTGTCATGCTAGCAAGTGCATGTATTGACTAATTTCTCAACATACATGTGTACTGATAGTTACTATCTGTATAGGAAACATGATATCCCTGCAATTTTGGATACACATGCATTTCTCAGCATTTATTATGAACTTGAGGATGGTTGTAAGCTAGTCTATTTGATGTAATGGTTATTATGGTAAGAGTATGTTTGCATTATAAGTGTTACGGTTTTCAATGGTATTGTGTTAAGAGTTAATATATTTAATTAGGTGATAATGCAATACTGAGGTATTGTACTTAATTTGGTTCTCTAGTATATTGTATGCCCATAGAGTCAAAAGATTATAAATTAAGCTACAAAAAACTATGTGAAATATCCATTGTGAGGAAAATAAACCAGATTAACCTAAGTACATGTACATGTACTAACAAATTGACAAAACCTATTTGGGAAAATCGATTTTTTTTCTAAGGTATTCAGAAATACCAATTTTTGGATTTAATTTAACCTGAAAAATTGATTAGTATAACGATTTTCATTGTTCAGGGGAGGTTACACACCCGAAAGGTAATTGACACATACATGTAAATATGGGACAGTTCACACACGAAAATGTTGCTATAATAAAAAGTTATTAAAGTGCTGTTCATTTGAATCGCAAGTTCTGACATGTTCTATCAATTCTACCACACCACTTCTCTGTTGCACATTTCCTTAAGTCCTCTCTATACAATACGTACAATGTGCAGAGGGCGTTACCCCCAAGGGTTCAGATCCTAAAATCCTTCCACAAGAGAGTCCCAGTCACTTCAAAATAGGTATATAGTCTTGTCGCTATTGATTTGTGCTGTTTGTTATTACTTTTCCATCCATTGCGAAGATATATACATGTACATGTGGCTGCAGTGCATAGTATGTGTACACTTTCCCGCTCGAATCATGCCAATCATTTACGCACCCCCCTCCCATATACATGTATTTGATAGAACATGGTTAACCAAAATCTTTGGCAGGAATTACATGTACATGTACAATGTGAGTGCTCAAGAAAATGTGTGTTCTATGTAACGCTGCTACATGTATTTCACAACGGATAGAGTACAAATTAATGAACAGCTAGGGAAAATCAATAGCCACAGGACTCTTCTACATGTATGTACTTGTACATGTGTGTATGGGTCAGTTCACTAGAAAATGGCCCTTCGCGCTCAAAGTTGACTTTAATTAGTCTTTGAAATGTTTTGGTCCTTCTATTTTCAGCACTTAATTCATACTACACCATTTCTTTATGGTAAAATAGATTTTAGGGTCTTGTATTTGCTACTTGCCTATGCCGCATCGTCTGATACCCATTGGGGTTCAAACCAGCCATATCTTCATGCAGTGAAATTCAATTCACTTCAAACTAGGAGGGCTCCTGTACCTATTGATTTGTCCTGTGCGTTAATTTTTAGATACAGTTGTGCAAATTGAATCCAACTTTCCCCCCTTGATTCACCCCATTGTATAACCTTAGAAATGCATGAATATTAAGCGTAGCCACACCTTCCTAGGATCACATGAGCGAATTTGCATTAGCATTCATACGCCTACAACAGCGTCACATGATTTTAACTGTATGGCTGTTAACACGTCAACTTTGGTGCTCCATCTTGGAAAGTAGTTTTGCGATAGTACTAACATCTAATGACTCAAGAAACAAAAATATATTTCAGCGTATCAGAGCATAATAGCGTAGTAAATATTATCACCAAGTTAATACTGCACCTCCAGCTTGATGGATTGCATGTACCAGGCTTAAAAACTGATTTATTTGCTTGTTCCTTAGGTATAACAACAAATTTGGTTAAGATCCACGGTATACATGTGCAGGGTGATTGGAAATTCGCGCAAAATCTTTGAATTAATTGGTAGAACTGGTATAACTCCAGAGCTGAGCATGGAAAAATTATGCTACATGTATTGAACCAAAAAACATGCCAGGGATTAATATAAAGTTATTATTTAGTAGTTTTAAAAGTTACTGCTCAATTCTGGAGTTATGCCATTTTGTGCAACTTTGAAATGTACATGGGGAGGAATTCTTACCACGGTTGTTGTACTGGGTGTACACTCATGTGATGCATTATTGTGCACTAAACTTGTGTTGTCAGATTTGCATGTTAACTCATTGTCATTGAAATAAATTAAAGTTATTTTATTGGGGGGTAAGTACTGTAAGTAAGGTCTGGACACTCATGTACATATGTGTAGAGGTCCTATTCTTTAATCATCCTTTGCTGTTAATTAAGCATCCAACATAGCGAATGCTTAATACATGTATATATCTAAATGTTTGGTACATGTAAAGATTACATGTGTGTACTGTGATCTCTTATTTGTTGTTGGATGTTTTCTTGTGTATTGTCCTATCCTGTAGTAGAGAAATGGGGTTGTGTGGTTTGTTGTACATGTATGTGACATTGGTGGTACTCCCTGTTATATGCATTTACAGAATGGACGCACCCCACTGATGGAGGCATCAGGTGGGGGGCATGTGGAGTGTGTGAAGCTTCTGCTGGACAGAGGTGCCTACAGTAACCATCAGAGTAAGGTGAGTACAGTATTAATACCAGACCAGTCTCTAGTTTTCTGAAGTTTGTACTCAGTTGACGCTGGGTATGGAGAAGTATGGTCTTCAGTGGAAGAAATTTTAAGCAGAGCTCGAGATATAGCTTGCAGCTGTGGGGAGGGGGCTAGAATCAGTTGTAGGAAGACTTGGTAACACTGGAGTGTTTTGGTTATTAAAACAGGTGGTTGTGGGGGGGGGGGGGGGGTTCAAAGAAAACCCAGCTGCAGTTCTTTCCCATTGGGTACCTTTCTCATCCTGCACTATGGCTAGCCGCTACTGTTACTAAAACGATTCCTTTCTTTCAACCTACATGTACCAAAATGGTCATGACTGCGCTAGTTATATGTATATATATATGACGATGAATTAAACTCCTTGATGGGCTCTAACTAGAAATTAAGTTCCAGCCTCTCCCCTGGTATCATAATGCACCATGTCATGTGGCTTAGTGTTAGACTCATTGATGTAATCCTTGCAACAACGCTTTCTATAGACTTATACATGTAGGTTGCTTAGCAGCAGTTTGTGACTCTATGACGTACCGAGACTCACCCAAACGTATAACCATTGCAACCTACGTGTACCTGTATGGCTACACATGTATGTACCTCCACTATCTTATGTGCCCCTCTGTCACCACATGGCAGTAACAGCATGCTTCTCATCATTGGTACAATTACTTGCACAAAAAATGATAGAATTGTTAACTGGTCTTGCTATTGTGTTTAAAAAAATGATTTTGTAGCTGATGATAAAATTATCCTTGGATGAAGACACATATGTACTCTGCACACATTAACAGGTTTGTACATGGTTAAAGCAAATACAATGACATGTACATGTACATGTATAGAAATGAAGAGATAGGTTTGTTGTACTGTAATATGGAATTAGAAATATTTTCAGATGGGCCTGAAATCTGAAAATATTTTACCCAAAAAAAAATTCTGCACAAAGTCATTGTTCACTGAAAAATTGATAGGGTAGTTTATGTTTGGGCATTAATGGCTGGCATTCTAAAGTACATGTACTTCGAACATCAACGCAAACATCCAGATTCCAAAGGTTGCCATGCCAAAGTTACATATGTAATGTTAAACTTTAGCGTGTACACGTACATGCCATTGGCTTCCAATCACTTCTGTACAACGCATGCATTGCACTGCTGAACAGATAGCTCGGTAAACATGATAACCAATTACATGTATGCAGCATGCATCAATTTCATAGTCTCCTGCACTGTCCATCATTTTTGGGATGTACATGTAATTGGGATTAATAATTACAGTCTTCCCCCGTTAGTAGCGCACTTGTTATAAGCGCATTCCCTCGTTAGATGTATTGAAAATTCTATTCATGGTTGATGCGGGTACCACACATTATCTATGTCTACAATCTATGCCCTAAGTATGGTAGTAGCGCAGGGAACAAACGTGGCGCTACTAACGAGGGGAGACTGTAGATAACATTTTGTTGCAAAATTTGAAAATAAATCCATATGAAAATTAATGTTCGGAATTTTTTTTCTATTGAAAACACAAGTTACTGGTATGTGACACCGACATTGGTAGTACTGCACACAAATGATGCTGTATGTATGTGTTATTTACAGTATGGACACACCCCATTGATTCTGGCATCAGATGGTGGGCATGTTGAGTGTGTGAAGCTTCTGTTGGATAGGGGTGCCGAAGCCAACCAGCAGAATAAGGTGAGTTCAGGTACCTTTTTGTGAAGAGGGCATACTGTAAGCTTGGTCTGTGTGCAGAACGTTTGGTGTTGTTGGACTTGTGCAGCCTGGGTGGCTATAGAGGTTTAATTTGTGGTGATTTTTGATGTGTGATGTACATGTATACATGTATGTAATGTTAGTGTGGGGTGAAACATGCAGAGATGTACATGTACTTGTTGATGGTGATGTTCACCCACCAGGATGGTAATACTGCTCTACATGTGGCTGCCAGGGAGAGTAGGGCCAACTGTGTAAGAGCACTTCTCTCCCATCCTGGTATTGATGTCAACATCAAGAACAATGAAGGACATACAGCCATGATGGTACGTGTACTGTACAGGTGCCTATTGCATGCTCTGTACAGTACACTTTCTGTTGCCATAGCGTCTTGAAAGGAAACTACTAGAGGCAGCATTATATGGCAGGACAGAGGAGGTGATTGCACTCCTTGATCAGGGTGTAGATATTAATGCAGCTACATGTTCTGAGGTAAGAAACTGTCAAGCATTTAGTATTATACATGTAAAGGGATAAGTCATCTTCACCATTGATGCTTAGCTAATGTAGAAATGATCTCCACCATCACATAGTATTGTGTGCAGTCCTGAGACTGGTATTGTTTTAAGTTCGGCCTATTCACTCATTGGCTGCAACATGTACATGTACATACAAGGTCCTATTCTTGTCACTGTTAAGCAGTTTCTACATGTACATTTACCTGTATCAATGTGTAGATGCAGTGTATATGTGAACTTTGATAATGTATCCTTCTGCTATGTACGGTTTTGGAGAGATGGGGTTTTTGTTGGTACTCCCTGTGGTTTGCACATACATTTACATGTTCTTTACATTACAGTGTGGACATACCCCACTGATGGTGGCATCATGTGGGGGACATGTGGAGTGTGTGATGATTCTGTTGGATAGGGGTGCCCAGGCTAACAATCAGAATATGGTGAGTTCATTATTGATAAGAGGGGCTGATGTGAGTGATCTGTGTGTGTGTGTGTGTGTGTGTGTGTGTGTGTGTGTGTGTGTGTGTTGGGCTTTGCTAGAAATGTGTAGCCATTTGTATAGTTATTGAAGTTGCTTGTTCATGTGTAATGTACATATACATGTACTATGCTGTGAAACAGGATGTTATATTGCTAGCGTACTTGTATGGTGTCAGAGACATGGTAGTCACTGACAGCACTTGAGGTAATTTTCTACTACTACTTGCAACCTACATTGTACATGTACGTGTACCTGTATGGCTACACATGTAGGTACATGTACCTCCACTATCTTATGTGCCCCTCTGTCACCACATGGCAGTAACAGCGTGCTTCTCATCATTGGTACAATTACTTGCACAAAAAATAACAGAATTGCTAACTGCCCGAAAAAAAAGTTCTTCTATTGTGTTTTGTAGTGATTTTGTAGCTGATGATAAAATGATCCTTGGATGAAGCCACGTACATGTAGATGTACATGTACTCTGCACACATTAACAGGTTTGTACATGGTTAAAGCAAATACAATGACATGTACATGTACATGTATAGAAATGAAGAGATAGGTTTGTTGTACTGTAATATGGAATTAGAAATATTTTCAGATGGGCCTGAAATCTGAAAATATTTTACCCAAAAAAAAAATTCTGCACAAAGTCATTGTTCACTGAAAAATTGATAGGGTAGTTTATGTTTGGGCATTAATGGCTGGCATTCTAAAGTACATGTACTTCGAACATCAACGCAAACATCCAGATTCCAAAGGTTGCCATGCCAAAGTTACATATGTAATGTTAAACTTTAGCGTGTACACGTACATGCCATTGGCTTCCAATCACTTCTGTACAACGCATGCATTGCACTGCTGAACAGATAGCTCGGTAAACATGATAACCAATTACATGTATGCAGCATGCATCAATTTCATAGTCTCCTGCACTGTCTATCATTTTTGGGATGTACATGTAATTGGGATTAATAATTAGATAACATTTTGTTGCAAAATTTGAAAATAAATCCATATGAAAATTAATGTTCGGAATTTTTTTTCTATTGAAAACACAAGTTACTGGTACATGTATGTGACACCGACATTGGTAGTACTGCACACAAATGATGCTGTATGTATGTGTTATTTACAGTATGGACACACCCCATTGATTCTGGCATCACATGGTGGGTATGTTGAGTGTGTGAAGCTTCTGTTGGATAGGGGTGCCGAAGCCAACCAGCAGAATAAGGTGAGTTCAGGTACCTTTTTGTGAAGAGGGTATAATGTAAGCTTGGTCTGTGTGCAGAATGTTACTTGTGCAGCCTGGGTGTATTTGTAAGGCATAGAGGTTTGTGGTGATTGTTGATGTGTGATGTACATGTATACATGTACATGTACATGTACGTGTATACATGTACATGTATGTAATGTTATACAATTAGAGATGTACATGTACTTTTTGACAGTGATGTTCACCCACCAGGATGGTAATACTGCTCTACATGTGGCTGCCAGGGAGAGTAGGGCCAACTGTATAAGAGCACTCCTGTCCCATCCTGGTATTGATGTCAACATCAAGAACAATGAAGGACATACAGCCATGATGGTACGTGTACTGTACAGGTGTCTATTGCATGCTCTGTACTTTGTTGCCATAGCGTCTTGAAAGGAAACTACTAGAGGCAGCAGGAGGTGGCAGGACAGAGGAGGTGATTGCACTCCTTGATCAGGGTGTAGATATTAATGCAGCTACATGTTATGATGAGGTAAGAAACTGTCAAGCATTTAGTTTTGGACATGTAAAGGGATAAGTCATCTTCAGCCATTGATGCTTAGCTAATGTTGTAATGATCTCCACCATCACATAGTATCGTGTGCAGTCCTGAGACTGGCATTGTTTTAAGTACGGCCTGTGCACTCATTGGTTGCAACATGTACATGTACATACGAGGTCCTATTCTTTTAATCATCCGTCACTGTTAAGCAGTTTGGACATTTACCTGTATCAATGTGTAGATGCAGTGTACTGTACATGTATATGTGAATTTTGATATCCTTCTGCTGTGTACAGTTTTGGAGAGATTGGGTTTTTTGTTGGTCTCCATGTGGTTTGCACATACATTTACATGTATCTTTACATTACAGTGTGGACATACCCCACTGATGGTGGCATCAGGTGGGGGACATGTGGAGTGTGTGATGATTTTGTTGGATAGGGGTGCCCAGCCCGATAAGAGGGGCTGGTGTGTGAGTGGTCTGTGTGTGTGTGTGTGTGTGTGTGTGTGTGTGTGTGTGTGTGTGTGTGTGTTGGGCTTTGCTGGAAATGTTTAGCCATTTGTATGGTTATTGAAGTTGTGGAGATTGTTCATGTGTAATGTACATATACATGTACACGTACTATGCTGTGAAACAGGATGTTAAATTGCTATCGTACTTGTATGGTGTCAGAGACATGGTAGTCATTGACAGCACTTGAGGTAATTTCTACTACTACTTGCAACCTACGTGTACATGTACCTGTATGGCTACACATATAGGTACCTCCACTATCTTATGTGCCCCTCTGTCAGCACATGGCAGTAACAGCATGCTTCTCATCATTGGTACAATTACTTGCACAAAAAACGATAGAATCGTTAACAGGTCTTGCTATTGTGTTTAAAAAAAATGATTTTGTAGCTGATGATAAAATTATCCTTGGATGAAGACACACTCTGCACACATTAACAGGTTTGTACATGGTTAAAGCAAATACAATGACATGTACATGTACATGTATAGAAATGAAGAGATAGGTTTGTTGTACTGTAATATGGAATTAGAAATATTTTCAGATGGGCCTGAAATCTGAAAATATTTTACCCCAAAAAAAATTCTGCACAAAGTCATTGTTCACTGAAAAATTGATAGGGTAGTTTATGTTTGGGCATTAATGGTTGGCATTCTAAAGTACATGTACTTCGAACATCAACGCAAACATCCAGATTCCAAAGGTTGCCATGCCAAAGTTACATATGTAATGTTAAACTTTAGCGTGTACATGTACATGCCATTGGCTTCCAATCACTTCTGTACAACGCATGCATTGCACTGCTGAACAGAAAGTTCGGTAAACATGATAACCAATCACATGTATGCAGCATGCATCAATTTCATAGTCTCCTGCACTGTCCATCATTTTTGGGAGGTACTTGTAATTGGGATTAATCATTAGATCATATTTTGTAGCAAAATTTGAAAAATCCATATGAAAATTAATCTCGGAATTTTTTCTCTATTGAAAACACAAGTTACTGGTACATGTATGTGACACCGACTTTGGTAGTACTGCACACAAATGATGCTGTATGTTTGTGTTATTTACAGTATGGACACACCCCATTGATTCTGGCATCAGATGGTGGGTATGTTGAGTGTGTGAAGCTTCTGTTGGATAGGGGTGCCGAAGCCAACCAGCAGAATGAGGTGAGTTCAGGTACCTTTTTGTGAAGAGGGTATAGTGTAAGCTTGGTCTGTGTGCAGAATGTTACTTGTGCAGCCTGGGTGTATTTGTAAGGCTATAGAGGTTTGTTGATGTGTGATGTACATGTATACATGTACATGTACATGTACTTTTTGATGGTGATGTTCACCCACCAGGATGGTAATACTGCTCTACATGTGGCTGCCAGGGAGAGTAGGGCCAACTGTGTAAGAGCACTCCTGTCCCATCCTGGTATTGATGTCAACATCAAGAACAATGAAGGACATACAGCCATGATGGTACATGTACTGTACAGGTGTCTATTGCATGCTCTGTACTTTGTTGCAACAGCTTCTTGAAAGGAAACTACTAGAGGCAGCAGGAGGTGGCAAGACAGAGGAGGTGATTGCACTCCTTGATCAGGGTGTAGATATTAATGCAGCTACATGTTATGATGAGGTAAGAAACTGTCAAGCATTTAGTTTTGGACATGTAAAGGGATAAGCCATCTTCACCATTGATGCTTAGCTAATGTAGTAATGATCTCCACCATCACATAGTATTGTGTGCAGTCCTGAGACTGGCATCCCTCCCCCCCACATCTTACACAGTGGAGGGTGAGGAGGTTTTAAGTAAGGCCTGGGCACTCATTGGCTGCATGTGCATGTAACTTGTACGTAAGAGGTCCTATTCTTTAATCATCCGTCACTGTTAAGCAGAGAATGTTTGTTTATACATTTACCTGTATCAATGAGTAGATACAATGTACATGTGCAGTGTATATGTGAATTTTGATAATGTATCCTTCTGCTGTGTAGAAGGTGGAGAGATGGGTTTTTTGTTGTGACATTGGTGGTGCTACCTGTGGTTTGCACATATCTTTACATTACAGTGTGGACATACCCCACATACCCCACTGATGGTGGCATCAGGTGAAGGACATGTGGAGTGTGTGATGATTCTGTTGGATAGGGGTGCTCAGGCCAACAATCAGAATAGGGTGAGTACATTATTGATAAGAGGGGCTGGTGTGAGTGATCTGTGTGTGTGTGTGTGTGTGTGTGTGTGTGTGTGTTGGGCTTTGCTGGATGTGTAGCCATTTGTATAGTTATTGAAGTTGCTTGTTCATGTGCAATGTACATATACATGTACTATGCTGTGAAACAGGATGTTTGCTATCGTATTTGTATGGTGCAGAGACATTGTAGTCATTGACAGCACTTGAGGTAATTGTCTACTCACCAGGATGGTAATACTGCTCTACATGTGGCTGCAAGGGAGAATAAAGTGAACTGTATAAAAGCACTTCTGTCCCATCCTGGTATTGATGTCAACATCAAAAATAATGAAGGGCGTACAGCCATGATGGTACATGCTTTTGATGGTGCACATGTACATGTATCTGCAATACTGGAGTATGCATTGATGAGTGTATTTCAATCACGTGGTTGTGATGCTAAGCATATACAGTATATCATTCTGCCTGCACAAATACATGTTAGTGCATTATTATTGTTTAGAGCATTAAATATGCAATAATGAGGACTCAATCTCGCGTTAATTTTTTAAATTTAGTTCTATGGGATATAGGACTTCCATAACAACTTTAGTAATATTTTTTGTGGTCTTTTATCAAACTATCGTATATTTTTTGCAGTTGTAACAGCATGTTCACCGCGATGCTAACTTGAGCCGAAAATAATTGTAATCATCAATTTAACTTCCAAAACTGAAACGTAACCTACATGTACATGTACATTCATGTATACACGTGTACAAGTGTTAGTGCAGGGATCATTCGCTTACAGGTACATGTATACATTGTAATTTGACAACCATGTTGCATTGTATACCCCTCCCCACTTTATACATCTACATGTACATGTACATGAAATCACATGCAAGCATAACCACGCCCAGTATCCATGTGTACATATGTAGGTTTATAAAGACAAACTAGTTTGGGCAGCAGCAGGTGGCAGGTCAGAGGAGATGATTGCACTTCTTGATCTGGGTGCATACATCGATGATATTGATGAGGTAAGACATACAGTACATGTACGTATTCTGTATCATATATATGTGTATTTTATTTAGTACTGATTTGTATCTGCATAATCGTGTGAAAAAGATGCTGATTTGCAAATGATGTAATCGTAGTGATATGGGAGTGACCCCTGGCTGCTTTTGATGGTGCAGTATTATACAGATACATGTACATATGTACACCCATTCTCTCATGTGCACTCACACTTACATAAATCACCCATGCACACCTTACATGTACATTCATTTATGTACTGATATACATAAGTAAAACACTGCAGTTGAGCACAATTGTTGAAAGGTAGAGTTTACATGTATGTACAGTGGTAGTAAATTACGTTAATGCTGCGAATTGCTCTGTTGTACATGTATACTGTAGTGTTACTATTGGGAAAGCATGCTGTTGCTAAGGCAGATATGGGGCAGTGTCCAACAAAATCACCCTTCTGGGTAGTTTTTCAAGTTCTCAATTTTTTTTCTTCATTTTCCGTGAACTCCAAAGAGCTTCTGTCAAATGGTCCTAACGCATCCTAAATTGGACTATCCATCATAAAGTTATTGGGCACTAAATTTATAATTAGCCATACATTTCAATGCTTTTCTTTTGCTTGTCCTGGAAATTTTGAAGAAGTGTCACAAGGGTGATTTTACTGGACACTGTCCCATATGTGCCTACAGATGCATTCAATAAATGATCTTATCCAATCCTACGCTGAGTATTTAGGCCCAATATTTAGCATTGCAGAGCATACTTTCCCCTATGACACCCTCTTATCCAATGATATCAACCCAAACTGTTGTCAATATGGTTCCAGGTTTTATCTTTTAGTGAGGGCTCCATGAGTGTAACATACCAGTCATACTGCCAGTTGCTCATGGCAACCAGGGAGAACTTGCGAACCCTAGCCTGCGAGACACTGCTTGCATCCTACCCAGAAGCATCCTGCGCCAGGGCAGAAAAGGAGGTGCTGGTAGAGCGTCTGTTCCAGCACATGCAGGAGTAGGAGAGTGTAGGCAGGGATTTTGGCAGCGACATCGATTCTTCAGCATCAACCAAAGAATCTGTCACCATGCCGTTGATTCATGCCCCCACCCAAGGGCGAGGCACCGATGTACTCATCACCTGCTCCAGCAGGCTCAACGGTTAGCGGTATTGCATCTGCAAGCCCATTCCACCATGAGGCTGCACACATTACCATCGTCTCTAGAGAGCAAGTGCGTTGCCCAAGTCAACCAGCAGCTTGATAAATTGAGACGTGAGTGCTTGCTTCCCGAAGATGATGCTGGCATAAACCCAGCTGTGGGCTTGCAAACCACCACAGATGCAATGCTGCTACTGTACATGTAACTGCTGAGCCTGCTGGGACAATGTGATCAGTACGCTGGTGCCTCGCCCTGGGTAGGTGACATTACCTTTCTTATTAGACCCTTGCGTCCTTCCTTTTTACACCACTATTGTATTCAAATCCTACATGTATATGCCACCAAAAAGAATGTTTTTATTACTTGTTCCCTCTGTTTTCAATTTCTTCACGAGATAAGCGATAGTGACTAGACAAATGAGATTTATTTTGTGGTGTTATTCTTTACTCACACAGTCCTCGCCCCCCCCCCCCCCCCCCCCCCCCCGATTGACAAATTTAAAAGTAAGTAATTTGTACTAAATACTTGCTTATATGAACACCCGTATTCATAGTCTGTGGGTGAAAATGACATGGTGTCCAATTAGACTGCAACACTATTTAGATGCAGCAGACCCCTCTTCCCAGATATATTTATATTAGGAGCCCAAAATGGTGTCTACTTGTAGTGTTGGAAATGGGTTGCATCTACTGGTGAAGCAGGAGGGGTATACTATGTAGGGGGGGAGGGGGATGTACTGGATGGAATGGTCCAAGATAGGAGGCGTCCCAATGTCAAAGTGCAGGATCTAAGGAAATGGGGGCAGTCATTAAAACATTTATTTTGCTTACATTATATTTTAGCCACCAGTATATGTAACTCAAATTAATTCCCACCAGCATGCACATCAGGTGCATGCACAGGCCTACATGCGAAGTCATCGTGCTCTATCATACCTTTTTGATGGTAGTTTTTTTTGGCAGTTCTAAGACCTTACGGCAGTCTGTCATCTTTGGCGAATAGATGTATGGGTCAGGTATTGAATTCGCTTAGCAAATTGGACAGTTCTAATACTTTTACATTTTACATGTACATGGCTGGTGGAGCCCACGAGCAAGTGCCTACATGTAAGTAGACTTTTGATCTCTATAAATAACAATTGCTACCAGTAATTTTTAGAGGGGCTGTTGCGCTCATAAGCATTCTACTTTTCTGGATCAGGACAGTAGGTTGGCTTACGGTATGTTGGTGAATAGTATAGTAGGTGTATGGCCAGGGTACGAGATTTTATCAAACCCTAACTGAATTAGGTAATACTTGATGGGTCATGCATGTTTCTGACCCCTAAAGATAAAATCCGGACATATGCTGAAGCAATTTGTGCTGTTGGTGCTCTTGAACATCGTTTATGCCTCGAGTTCTTCATGGCGGAAGGAAGGAGAAGGAGAAGAAATATGGTGGTGAATAATAGTTGGACTGGGTACGAGACGTGGGCACGAGTATTTTGTTCTCATAAAGTATGCACTGCTATGACACAGAACCAATGCAATAGTGTTCCTGTTTGTGTTATCATCCGATAGCGACATAGAGGGAAATTAACGAAGAGGACAGATAAGTAGGTACATGATCCCTCTACGTATGTACCAAATTTGAAGTTATCAAAATTTAAAATATGCGCTAGGTCCTTTTTCGCTAACTAGATCCCAGGAAGATTTATGTGTGGAAAGGGTTTTATTTATGTACACTCTACTCTGTGTATCGTATAACTGATACGTGGAGTTGTGTGGTTTATTTGATGTGATGCACTTTTATATGTATCATTACAGTATGGTGATACCCCACTGATTCTGGCATCAGGTGGTGGGCATGTTGAGTGTGTGAAGCTTCTTTTGGATAGGGGTGCCCAGGCCAACCATCAGAGTAAGGTGCGCACGGTATTGATATTAAGACCTTTTGTCTCTTGTTGTCGTGTTCTGTTGTGTAAAAAGGGCATTGTCTATTGTGGTCTGTGATAAAGCAAACTGAGAACTGTTAATTTTGACCTGTTCTTTTGTAATGTGCTACCCAATGTGAATGGAGAGATGGGGGGGTTGTGGTTTGTGGCATGTGACATTGGTGGTCCCCCCTGTAACATGCACTTATCTTTTCAGAATGGACGTACACCACTGATAGAGGCATCCAGTGGAGGGCATGTTGAGTGCGTGAAGCTTCTTTTGGATAGGGGTGCCCGGACCAATGATCAGGATAAGGTATGTACAGTTTTAATGAGACTTGTTTTAAATGAAATGATAACTTGTGTGATGAGGGTGGTATGTGCTAGTGCTGAAAGTTGGATGTGTTGAACCTTGCTGGTGTTGTGTAGCCTGAGTGTGTATATGATGCAATGTTAGTGTGCAATGAAACGAAAGATGTAGGAAATGTTGAATTTAATATCCGTAACAATATGTATTTGTTTCAATATATATTTGTTTTCATGTAACATGTACATTGGCATTTATTGACTTCTGTACATTTTGTGCACTACACTGTGTTAATAATTCCTGCCTACATGTAAGTCATTTAACAAAGCCACTTCCGCACTAGACATCCCAAACCGCATCGAACTGCGTAGATCAGCTAGTTCGATCCGGATCTGATTCCCTTTGGCGAGTCCGCACTAGGAATTTAATATTCATAATGAACCGGATGGAGTCAGTTTGGGCGTGTTCTTAGCTGTACCTCATTCATAATGAACCGGATGGAGTCAGTTTGGGCGTGTTCTTAGCTGTACCTCTCATGTTCGGCTGTACAACTTTGCTGGTCTGTGTTCATGGAACTATGCATAACATATCGTAGGAATACAGATGTAGGTTTAAAAGAGTGGTCATAATGTACTGATGGAAATGGGTATTTAAGTTTTCTAACGCTATTACTAGATAAACCATGCACTGCAATACATGGCCAAATTGTCATAAGCAACTTTGGCGTTATACACACATTTCAAATGGCTCATATTACTATAAAGTGGAGAGATACGCGGTATCTACCACTGTAACTATTACAGAAACTATTCCTTCCATTATAGGGATATACCATGCATGCTCATAATTTATCGATCCAACATTTATCGATGCTGTAACGTACCTTTGGGTGGTCGTTTTGTTGGTCCTTTCAGTACCGCGCTTGACATGCACTCGTTTGGTTGATCTGTCAGCATCTGGATCTTTCCACTTTTAGATGCTCGAGTGGAATCAGAATTGTCCTTGAGATTGCATGGCAAAAGCATTGAATTTGATAACGCTGGTTATTTTATACTGGTGCGTCATGAACATTGTGATAGCTGATGTAATGCGCTATTTGTAGATCAACACCAAATATGGTACTACTTGCTTCAGCTAATTACCTGATTGGTTAGGTGTCTAACAGACCCCTGAAGATAACCTGCGGACACCATCCTGAAGCAATTGGTACACTTAGCGTTTTTTAAAAACATTCCTGTCGTGAGTTATGCTATCCCGAAGGAAGAAGAAGAATAAGAAGACGACGGAGGAGAAATTTTAGGTGGGACTGGGTACGGACGATGGGGACGAGTATTTTGTTCTCTAAAAGTACACAGTCTTATGACATGGAAACAACACAGAAGTGTTCACCTATATTAATATTGCTCAATTGCCACTAAGAGCGAAGTGATCCGACTCTTGGCAGTCCTGCCAGATGTGAGTGACGTTTGTAATGACATTCGTGATACTGCAGGATTCCTATATGGAATCTACTTCGTAGATTCCAACTAGGGGAAATTGGGGTGGCTCGAGATGCCAAAGAGGCATGCATTATGCAGCTAGCGCAACGCAACTCACAGCATGTGATCATAAACAGCAAAGCCAGCTGACACTTATATTCCATACACATGTACAAATAATCAATTACATATAAAAGATACAACATGTCCAAGTTAAACACATTCCTTCATCCCGAATTGACACGTAGCCAACTTCACCTTCAATCTTTGATGCGTTGTAAAATCGTCCGCAAATGTTCAATATGGCCTCTCCAGGTACCGCCGTAG
This sequence comes from Eunapius fragilis, assembly GCA_963681505.1. Lineage (NCBI taxonomy): Eukaryota > Metazoa > Porifera > Demospongiae > Spongillida > Spongillidae > Eunapius > Eunapius fragilis. Next base: position 8,849,807 of record OY811971.1, on the reverse strand, counting down.
ATCACCACACCATCTAAGTACGCAGCTGCAAAAAGCTTCGCAGCCTCTCACCAAAGTATTTGTGACTTGTTGGAAGGAAGCCAGTGCACCATTCAATCCAAAGGGCATTACCCAAAATTGAAATGAACTCCTTGGTGTGATGAATGCTGTTTTAGGTTGATCTTTCACGGCCACAGGCATTGACCAATAACCCTTCGTAAGGTCAAGAGTTGAAATATTCCTCGCCTTCTCCAAGTTGGTCAATGATTTCATCTATTCTGGGCATGGGATATGCTTCTACCTGTGTTACGGCATTCAGTCTGCGATAGTCAACACATACCCTCATCGTTCCATCTTTCTTCTTGACAAAGACGATTGGCGATGACCACTCGCTTGTAGACTGCTCGATATTCTGTGCTGTTCCATCTCTTCTAACTCCTGGAGTACTGTCTCGCGATATGCATGGGGTGATCGGTATGGACGCATCCTTACAGGACGAGCATCTACTGATCTAATGTGATGCTGCATCAAGTTGGTTCTGCCAGGTCGATTGCTGAAAATCTCCTGAAATTTATCAATCACTCCATCTGTAAGGTTTGGTCAGTACTTAACTGTTCACCGAAACGCGCCTCGCCCACCATATCATCCTTTCATGCTGGAATTTCGTCTATTCCTTCCTGTAAAACTTCCTCCAGAAAACATGTCTCCTCCAAACGCACCTGAAATGCCTTCAGCATGTTCACATGGAAAACTCTCGTTCGTTTCCTTTTGTCGTGCATATCAACTGAATGGGTCACCTTGCCCTTCTTCCGTTCTAGCACTTGATAAGGTCCTTGCCACTGTGCTGTGAGCTTATCTGCTGTCATAGGTAACAATACTAAAACTGGATCTCCGGATTTGAATTCCCTCAAACGTGCCCTCTTGTCGTACCATTGTTTCTGTGCCTCCTGTTGTATCACTAGGTTCTCCTCTACTACATGTATGTCGGCCATCTCCAAATATTGCTGCGTCTCCAATACATGGCTAACAACCGTTTCCTAGCTCTTGGGGCTCTCTTCCCATGTCTCACGTAGGATGTCTAAGGGGCCTCTCACATCTCGACCATACAATAGCTCGAATGGGGAAAACCTTGTAGAAGATTGTGGCACCTCACGGTATGCAAATAACATATGGGATTTGCTTGTCCCAGTTTTTTCCACCGTCATGTGCCGTTTTCCACGGCATTCCCTTCAACGTTTGATTGAACCGCTCGACGAGACCATCCGTCTGAGGGTGGTAGGGACTAGTTAGGATCGCCTTGACCCCCAGCAGTCTGTGCAATTCCGCCAGCAGCTGTGACATGAAATTACTGCCTTGATCAGTGAGGATTTCCTTAGGTACTCCCACTTTAGCGAAGAGCTTGATTAGTTCTTCCGCGATATGTTCCGCGTCGATGGTTCTCAGTGCTATGGCTTCGGGGTAGCGCTAGCATAATCGCACACCACCAGAATATAACAATTTGCCACTTGGCTGCGAGGGAGAGGACCCACTATGTCCATGGCCACTCTACTGAATGGTTCCGATATGATCGGTAGTGGTACCAACGGAGCTGGTTTTACCCCTCGCTTGCATGATTTCTGACAAAGCCGACAACTCTTGCAATACACTTCCGTATCCTTGAATAAGGACGGCCAATAAAACCTGCGTAGAATACGCTGCCTTGTCTTATCACGTCTTGGTGACTAGCCATAGGAATATCATGGGCCAACTCTTAACACTTGTTTTTCTGCACTGCTTCAGCAAGACCAGTTGCTCCCACTCATACTCCTCACTGCGTTCAGGAGGTCTCCATTTCTGATAAAGCAGGCCATCTCTCTTGAAGAACTCCACATTCGGGCCGGCAGACTGTTCAGCCTTCTCTCACACTTCCCAGAGCGATGGATCACACTGCTGTGAACAACTAAAATCGCTTGACGATATGTTGAGGCCCTTTTTTCTTGGTACCTCGTTTCAAGCATCTGGAGTCAACATGATCGTGTTCAGGTCCGTATTGTCTGGCTGCTTAGCTGGACCAATCGCCGCTTCGACGTTGGTAGCATCATGCGGTTGCCCTTCTCCTACTTTCCCGACCAAATTTATCTGTTCCTGGCTATCCTCTGGAATACGGTTTGGCTGTACTCCTGTCCTGACCGTTCCTGCTGGGCCCTTTGAACCATTTCTTCTTCTAGCTGCTGTCTGGCTCGTGCTCTTGTTAGCACTACCATTATGTCTTCTTGTCGAGGCCATACCAGCTTAGCCTTGTCTTGCTGTGTAGTCCGATCCCTTATTAGGTTGCCCAACTCGGGAACGTCTGTCCCCAGTATCACGTCAACTGGTAAACGTTCGGCCACTGCCGACTCGACCTTAACTGGGACTCCCCGTATGCGTAGGTTCAAGTCCACTAGGTTGTACAGTTTAGTGTTTTCATGAGCACAATGAATGGACACCATCTTCCCATCTATGATCTTCTCCACGGGAACCCATATATTGCTGCCTCACCATTGTTCGGGTACAACCAGTGTCCAACAGTATTCGGGACACTTTCCTTCCCTCCACTAAACCTGCCACCCATGGTCCCGACTGTGTAATATCGGAATCTTTGAAAAACATCACCTTTTCAGGGCATTCTCGAGATACGTGTCCCTGCTTCTTGCAGTTGAAGCCTTAGTCTTGCCTTTTCTGCACCTTTGCTCGTGCTTGCCTTCCTGCGACATTCCTTTTCCATGTGATCAAGCAAGCCGCAAAAATCACACCTTGGCGTTGAATTGGTTTGGCTCATGGGTTTTTGTCTACCCCCCTGATGATCATACCGCGCCTTCTGTAAACCAGGCTGCCTTGCCTGCTCGTATTCATCTGCCAGTTTGCCTGCTGTGATACTCGTTTTTGGTTTCTTCTCCATCACCCAACGTTTCTGCTCAGGGTTACTCAGCGTTTCCAAGAACTGCTCCTTTCCGATAAACTGCTGCACGTACTCCACCGTCTTACACGTCTTCGTCCATTTCTGGAGTAGATCCTTCAGCCGAACCGCAATCTCACAATTAGTTTTGCCCTCACTCCGTGTTGAAGAGCGAAACCTCTTCTGATAGGCTTTGTTAATGTCATACCTCACCATTACTGCAGTCTTGATAGTGTCATAGTCGCCAGCGCTTTCTGATGGGAGAGCCGCAAATGCCAACTGGGCCCTACCTGTTAACTGTGGTGTCAAGAATTGCGACCATCGGCCTTTATCAACCTTCTGAGCCATGATTATTTTTTCAAATGTGACCAGATGCGCCTCAGTGTCATCTTTCTCGGAAAGGCAGGGTTGCCAACCTGCCAAAATCTAAAACCTGGAGTTTTTTATACAGGTCAATCCATAAATTGAGGGGACTGATGATGTAAGTCCTATATTAATGAACTATATGTAATCCTCTAGTGAAAATAACTTATACCATTGCCAAGTAATGAACTTCAAATGCACAAGAAAAAACAAAACACATAACATTTTACATTGCTTCCACAAGTAAAACTATTAAAAAAGTAATGGAAATTGAATTTTTGCAATCGGTACAATAATACTTACTTGTAAAGTGTGGAGCAATTGCATCATTTAGTATGCAGGTGGTTTTGTCCTGCCACTTGCATACGCTTTAGCAATTTGGCTGTCTGTGAAAATTACAGCGGTCACAGATCATCAGCAATGGATAACGGTAGGTTATGCTGAACTAAAAAGTTTGTCATCTTCACTTCTGCTCGAACAACCTTAGGAGGAAAGCATTATAGTGAGTATTTAGTTATTATATAGCATCTTATACCTTCTGCGTAAGTGGATCGACAGAAGGAAACGAAAGCTTAGGCTGTAACAGTGATTCCTTAGCCAGTATTTGATGATTTTTACAGCTTATGTGATCTTTCGCATCACGTACTCCCTGGTACTGACATGACACTTTCCTAGAGCACACTGTACACGAAAAGGCGTAGATATCTCCAGGTACCCCAACAATGAAGGACCAGGTCTTTGTCCATTTTTTTTTGAAAATTTAGTCTTGTACTTTATCTTGCGTTTTTTCGATGGACCCGGTTGGATTCCTCGTTCACAGTCACAATCGCTTGTTTCTAAATCGGATGGAGACGTAGAGCGTTTTTCTGCCATATTAATCGAGAACAAAAGATTAATAAATCATATCGACAATAGTTAAGTTACGAGGAATTACAGTAATCTGCTTATAATTGGTACTACTATATGATTACGGCAAAGTGCATATCAGAGGCGTAGGAACGTATTTAAGATTGGGGGGGCCGACTTTGTAAAAATTATTAGCTACATTTAAAATTCTCCCATTCTAGAGAATTGAATTGTCGTTTATTGGTGCCACTTGTTTGATCCAAAGAAATTCATCCTTCTGTCATTTGCTGTTGAAAAACTTTGAGCTATTTCTTCTAAGTTGGTTTCATCAGTTAATTCTTTATAAATATGCAAAAGCATAACATTGTTTAGCCTCTCTTGTGTCATGGTAGATCTTAAATACGTTTTCATGCGCCGTAGAACTGAAAATGTTCTCTCAGCAGTTGCTGAAGTTACAGGAATGGTCATATACAACTGCAGCAATGAATGAACTTCGCTAAACATATTCTTGATCACAAGAGATTCATTGAATATATCACACATCGTACGAATTGAAGTCACACTCTTTAGTGAGTGGCCATATAATGTGTTAGACTTCACAAGATCTGGTAGCATTGATAGTTGAACCTGCAGTCGCTCAAGGTTGAGATCTTTGGAATACAGATTTGAGACTTCATCAGGTATTGGACACGCTTGGCCAATGCAGGAGCTCAAAATAACTGCTTCAATCTTTGATGTTAGGCAAAAGCCTTTCTGGTCAAATCGCCTTGTTAATTCACCTGGTAAGCTCTCCATTACTTGAAAATATTGTTGTCTATAATACTCTTCTGGATTTGAAAACCTGTACTGCAATGATCCATCATCATACCTTCGTGGGATATTGCTATACCTAGGTGGTAGAGCTGGTGGTTCTGTTTTACCATCAGCATTTGTTATAACATTCTGATAAAAGCTTTGGAATGCTGCTAAATCTCGCTGTCGGACATAAAAGGCTTTAGCTAAGTTCGCTGCAATATTTGCATCTTGTGCTGTAGTATCTTTGTTTTGAAGTGTTATGGATAGCTGCTCTGATGTACTGAACACTAAATGTGCAAGTTTTAGGCCAAAGAATGTTGAAAATTTTGCCATTAATGCATGAAATCCTACAGCCTTTCTACCATATTCATCTTTACATGTTTCGCTTATCTCATCAAGTGCTTCTAGCAAGGTTTCATAATTTTCAATCACTGCACTGATAGATGCAGTTCGACAAGTCCATCGTGTTGGGCACAGTGGTTTTAGACTGGGACTATGTGGAGAATTGATATTCTGTCTTTGCAAAGTAGTAAATAAGTGATCTCTTTTTGGTGAGAGCTTTATTAGTCCCACAAGTTCAAATACCAAGTCAAGAGCATCTCTTACTGGTTTGCTTTGTCGACTTATGTCCTGAAGGCAGAGGTTAATGCAGTGGGCCAGGCAGTGCACCGGAAGAGCTGCAGGTTCTTCTTGAGTAATACGTGCTGCTACTCCACTGTGGGGACCAGACATATTTGATGCCCCATCGTATGCCTGTCCTCGACACTGACTAAGTGGTAGTGCACATCTAATCAGAACATCTTTTATTGCCATTGATAATGTCTCAGCATCAGTTTTTGGAACCTGAATCATTCCAATAGGATCTTCATGAATTTCATAGTTGCTGCTCACCCACCTTATTGAAATACTGAGTTGTTCTGAGTTGGTTAGGTCTCTTGTTTCATCACCAATGATGGCGAACCACTTGCATTCTTTGACTTTTTTTAGCACACATCTTAGAACCTGTTGCCCCATCAAGCAAATCAGCTCATTTATTACTTCGGGGGACTGGTATGCAGATGATTTGAGCCATTTCTTCATACCATCATTGTCTTCTGCTCTAACTTTCATTAGCTGTGAAAGATTACCTTCCTCCTCTTCATGGCCTCGTATTGCTAATCCTTGACGGAGAAGATATCTTAATGAGGATAGCTGGATTAAGAACATTTTTCGTCGTTCTACTTGGTCATGTTCAACACCTAGGTGCAGCTGTTTCTCTATGCTAAGCTGATTTAGAATAGAACTATACTTCAAAGCAGCTTCTCTATGTGCATGACTCTGCTCATGGAGATTGAACTTCTCAGTCGCTTTCTTCCAATTGCAGAATCCTTCAATAGTAAAAGCTTTGTCAGCTTTAGTACTATATACAATTAATTTACGCTTTGCTGCAAATCGACAGTAAAAACAGAATGCCTTCAATTGAGTAGTGCAAAGAATGACCCATTTGAAAGAACTATACCATGCTACTTGAAAACATCTCTCATGCTTGTTCTTACTATTACCGTATATGATCCTTGTTTTAGCAAGAATCCCAGTAATCAGTAGTTTGAAATGGAGACGTGTCATTGGTACAACATAAAGCCTGACAATTTGGGGTAAATTCAACAGTTTCATTGTCACATTCTTCGAATACTCGTTTTCTGCAGTCTTGTAATGTTTTAGATGTGCTTGATGAATCACGACAAGCAAGTTGTAATGTTTCTTCACTGCATGAAGGGCTTGTGTGTAGTACTGTATTAGTGCCTGCAACAGGTGCATGATCCTGAAACTCAGGGCCTGCAACAGATGGTCCTGGAAGACATGAGGGACCTGGAACAGATGGGCCAGTAACACATGAGGGACCTGCAACAGGTGGGCTAGGAGCACATGATGGATCTGCAACAGATGAGCCAGGAACATGTGATGGACCTACAACAGATGGGCCAGGAACATGTGATGGACCTACAAACGATGGTCCTGAAACACATGAGTGACCTGGAACAGATGGTCCTGGAACAGCAACAGATGGTCCTGGAACACGGCTTGCAACAGATGGTCTTGCAAAAGATGGTCCTTCATGAGTCGACGTCGGTTTGAAATAGGATAGAATCGATTTCATTGAGCGGTTTTAGTTCGTGGACAATTGAGCGTAATTACAATTCAAATTTTTTTTTTTTTTAACCGTTACATTATAGAGCGCGGGTAATAAAGTAGACGTATGCGTAACGTGTCATACAGTGACCCCCGATACGGGTACTAACTATTAAGTACCGGTGAGTTAAACTAAACTAAAAGGGATAACATTGTAACATTGGGGGGGCCGAAGTATACGTCGGCCCCCCCACCTATAACATTGGGGGGGCCAAGGCCCCCTCTGCCCCCCCCCGGTTCCTACGCCTCTGCATATTATTATAAAGCGCTAGATATAGGCCTAGCGCATGCATTAGTGGGGGAAAACCTTGAGAGTCGGACCGCTTCCCTTGAGACCTGGAGATATAATTATGTTATATAGTGTGATCTTGTATCGGGTACATGTAAATGTACTTCATGGATATTCAACTTTGGTGCAAGGGTGCACCCTTGCACCAAAGTTGAATATCCATGAAGTACATTTACATGTACCCGATACAAGATCACACTATATAACATTTTAATTGTGCATAACCAAACTTGTGTACTGTTACCAAGTCTGCCTACAACTTAAGCTTGTGTACATGGATGTAATTTGTTGTACACTGTATGTGGCATTGGTGGTATTCCATGTCATATGCTCTTATCATAACATTTTGGACGTACTGCATTGATTGATGTATCAGTCAGGAGGCTGTTGTTGGATGTGGGTGCAGAGTGTTGAACTTTACTGGTTACATGTATGTATACAATTGTATATTTTCAGAATGGCTATATAGGTGAGTGTGATAGTTAATATGTGAATTTTAGTGTGCAGTGAAACAGTGGATGTTTGCAAGATCATTTTCCACCCACCAGGATGGTAATACTGCTCTACATGTGGCTGCCAAGGAGAATAGGGTGAACTGTGTAAGAGCACTCCTGTCCCATCCTGGTATTGATATCAACATTAAGAACAATGAAAGACGTTCAGCCATGATGACTGCTGGATACAGATCACTTGGTTTGTTCAACCAGATGGTGAAAATACGCACTGACTTTCCTGCCGATTCATATGGAAAAGTTGTGCTGTATGGAAACTCAGGAGCTGGAAAGAGTACACTGGCCCAGGTGAGTTAAATGTAAATGTACTTGTTTATTAGATGGCCTGGGGCTGTTATATCTGTACCCTATAGTGGCTTTTGTGGGAGTGTGGATTATTACAAGTGATAAAAACATTCTCTATATGAGAATTTAATGTAGGAATGAAATATGATGGTGTGCTTGCCATTCTGCTTTAAAATTAGGTACGTTATCTCAGCCCCCTATCTCATCTGCCACTACACACCTGCACTACACACTTCCATATTTTTTACTGGCGGCATCGTGAACACATATATACCTTGCTTATGTAAAGTGCTATTTTTAGATCAACGCCAAAAAAAGATGCTACTCGCTTTAGCTAATTTTACGATTGGTTAAGCGTCTAACAGACTGCTGAGGATAACATGAGGACACATCCTGAATCAATTGGTACAATTGGTGTTCTTTGCAATTTTTTTTCAGTCATGAGTTATGCTAACCTAAAGGGAGAATAAGATGATGAGGGAGAAAGTTTAGATGGGACTGTGTAGGGACAATGAGGATGAGTATTTTTGTTCTCTTAAAGTGCACAATCTTGTGACACGGAAACAACGCAGTACTGATCTCCATTTTGATATCGCTGCATTGCCACTAAGAGCAAAGTGACCTCGTGTGTGACAGTTTTTTTTAATGACTTCATCATACTATATGGACATACTCTTGTAGGTTCCAATGCGCATGTAATTACTGGCTGCAATGTGACATTTGAGTGTGCTTAGCACTGTGTACTTAAAGTTACATGTATATTCATGGATGAGTACGGATGTGTGTACATAATCTTTTGGTGCAATAAATACATGTAGCTACTATCCTTATCCTTATACATTCTCCCCAGGTAGAGTCACGTCATTTCAATCCACTATTTTGGCATAGAAAAATCAATACCTCTACCTACAAACCGAATTTGAAGCGATTTGATTACTCCTGCCAAAAGTTACGGCAGATTCAAACCCTGTGGGTATCGGATGTTGTTTTACTGGCATTGAGCAAATACAAGACCCAACTATACATTTTACTGTTATGAAGTCAGGAATGTAGGACGTCGATAGTGTTTACCGTTTGGATGTTGTAATGATTCAAACACAATGGATTTTTATAACATTTGGATTGTTAAATTTTGTTGTGAACTGACCCATATAATATATGGGATTGAGGCAGGGAAAGAGACTAGTGCATAGTTTTCAAATTGTAACAGAAACCTATGTCCTCTACAAATTCTTTCTTATGCACCAGAAATTAGTCTGTCCATCATGGAGTAACAGTGGCCTGAATTTTTAATTACGCATACATTTTTATTGCAGTGTTAACTTTCATGCTCCATCCTGGAAATTTGTGTATGTGCTAAGTCCCTTTTCGCTATCAAGTATAGGAAGTAAATGTTTTTGTTTACTTACGTGTCTTGTGCCGAGGATTGGTCGCAATGTATGTGTTGCTGTGTATATTTGTGTGGGTTGACGGTTATTACTATATTGGTTGCTAGGTATGCATTGCTAAGTATGTACCCAGAAGTGTAGGTGCAAGGCCATACTACATCGCAAATTATAAGTACTTGATAAGGTTTTAAATGATTCACTACATGTATCTTCCGAAAACACTGGGATATTGACTTTCCACTATCAACGTGTTAATAAAGCAACGTCCAGTAGCATACTGTATGCATGAAAGATACCAGTTAGGTGTCCTCTTTCTCTAAATAGTGCCTCCTCATCTACAGATACATAAGTTTGGCTTTACGAGGCGATTAGAAAGATGGTGGAAATATTCCTTATGCATGTACATGTTTCTATTATCAAGAATTAGAATTTTTATTGCATCACAGGAACATGCTAAGGGCATTACCCCTAGAGGTTCAATACTTAAATATTCTTCTGCAGGAGAATACAAATCACTTCAAAATCAATAATAGCAATGTACCTTTTATTGATTTGCCCTGTTCATTAATCTTTACTCTGGCAGTTTCAAAAAATGCGTGCACATTTTCGTGCCTACATATGATGGGACACGGTTTGCCTAAATTATTTGCAGGAATCATGCAGGAAAATGCACACACACTTTGCACAGTAATATATTTGCGATGGGAGAGTAACAAGCAGGCCAAAAATAAAATAGCGACAGGATTGTTGTAAATATACTACATATACCAATTTGGATTCTCGTGTAGAAATCTACATGTATGATTTGAACCCCTATTGGTATTGTACTTTAATTTAAGGAATGGTGTATTTTAATACATTGTATATGAAAAATGAAGAAAAAAGAAGTGGATAACCCAAGAGTTCAGAAAGATATAAAACCATTGTAAAGACAGCCATTTTTATAACTCTGTATATAAGCATGAAGGCCATATTGCATTAACTGTCTCATATGTAAATAGGCATATCTACATGTACATGTCCATATAGCTGGTTACTGGGTTTATATAGCTTATCACAATTGTTTATATACATATATTTCTGCTCTTACCAAAGGCCATCATCAACCTTTCTAAGCCAATGACAACCACAACACGTCTGGTGAAGGTAAGCTGAGTGATGCATAGAAGCATATTGGATCCCACTTCACAAATACACCCCCCCCATCCATCATTAGCCCATGTATGACAAATGTGTACATTTTGAACTTGACATTGGCTTTGCTATTGCATTCAGTACCGTGCTTATATTTATCCTAACGTGCATATGTATATGTGCTACATGTAGTTTACTAAGTCTGCATTTCAGTTTACAATGTTTTTGTGCATTCTTCTTGACACTCATAATCAATGCTTAGTGTTATGGCAATATGGCATTAAATACTGCTGCAAATTTTCATCCTAGCATAATTTTTTGCAGCCAAAAATTATCTTATTATGCATCCTAGTCATTAATATTATCAGACTAATTTAAGAATTTTATCCTTTGTGATGTGATTTTTAAATAAATGTTTGGATGATGATATATTTATTGAACTACATGTAGTCACCATTCAATTAAGCAGAGCAGATGTTTCACATCACACTGTTTGTCATTCATTCCATATGTATAAAAAGAAATTAATGTCAGCCTGTGTAAGCATCATGTTCTCCAGGGGTAAAGTAACCATGACCCCAATAATCATGTTTTTGAAAATGATGGAAATTGACATTGTATTGATCAGAACCTGTGGAAGCAGGTTCCATTTAGGATTGATGTTGGATAATAAATTGCATTTAAAATGTGACTCGCGTCTAGATGCACTACTATGAATCGGATCATTACCCTCTTTGTCATTATCGAATGATAACACAAATACGAACAGTTTTGCATTGGTACTGCATCATAACAGCATGTGTTGTAGGATTATGTTTTAAAATACCGCATTCATGCATTTAGTTTTATAATATTTTTATGTACCATTTAGGTTTTGAAACTTAGTAACACTTGTCTTTTGTATGGTTCTGATAGTTGTTGAATAAATAGCCATTACAACATGAATATTATAAGATCGACCTATTTATTAATCATGAAAAAATCACTACATTATAGCGTGTGTTTGGAAAGCAAGATGTGATAGAACCACTAACTGCTGGGATCATTCCCTATCAAGTGGAGAGTCCCTACAGCAATATGGTTATCTATGATTTGGCAGGACATCACCACTACTTTTCAAGCCACTCTGCCTGTTTGGAGGCCATCTCCCTGAACAGTCCAGCCATCTTCCTTCTCCTGCAGGACCTCAGGAAGGACTCTGAGACCATCACCAAGGAGCTCTACTACTGGTCTACAATGATGGATGGAGTGTGCCACAAGTGTCTCCAAACTTCATCAGTCATAGTAGTGGGTACACATGGTGACCTGCTAGTACCACAGGAGGTGGTTAGAAAGATGAACAATCTACAGTCGGTTGCTAAGGCAGCCATTATTCATCAAAAGCTAGTCAAAGTTATATCCCTGAACCTTACAAAGATGTACACGGGTGAGATGGATCAGTTGATGAGCCTGCTGCATGAAACAAACAAAGAAGTCATAAGTAGGTGTCCATCTATTTCCATCCATTGCCACCTCATGCTTTCCTTTTTCAAAGAGAAGCTACCTCCTTTTGTTGATACCATATCTCTCGCTGAGCTTATTGTACACCTAAGTAATGATCCAGACAAGTTAATAAACCCTGATGTTCCTCATATCTTTCCAATACTTCAGACCTTATCAGAGAAGGGATTGATTGTCTTTATTCCATCTGCAGAACCATTAAATAGCTGGGTAGTCCTTGACAAAGAGAGCATCCTTAAGAGGGTCAATGGAGCTTTGTTTGCAGATCCCTCTCTTAAGGAATATGCCCACATAGCTAGCAATACTGGGATAATACCCAGAGCAGTACTTGAGAAGACATTTCTGGAGTACAACATTGATATGATAATTCAGTTCATGATTCACTTTGAGTTATGTCAGGTAGTTGACCTATCCCAAGTTGATACAAACATGGCACCTGAAGGCTCACCCAGCACAGACCTTGGTCCACTCCTCTTCTTTCCATCTCTTGTATGTGTTTATAGGCCAAATAGTGCCACAGTTCCCAGTAACAGTTTTGGTTGGTCCATGATAGTCAGGTCTCCCTACCAGTTCCTCACCCCACGCTTTCTTCATGTCCTTCTTCATAGACTGCCCTTTGAGTTTGCTTTGCCCACACTACAGGCCACACCCCTCCACTCCCACATTAGTCGTCGCTGCGATGTGTGGAGCAGAGGTATAAAGTGGCTAAGTGAGGAAGGGGTGGCCACCATTGTTGAGATGGAGGAGATGTTCCAGTCCATCTCCATGACCATATCGTCCTCAAAAAGGACGCACCCACAGTACCTTCAATTAGCACATTCTGTTCTTGCAGTCATTAAGAATGCATGTCAGGAGTTCTGTCCACATGTAGAGGTGTTAGAGGTCATCTCCTGTCCTCCTGAAGCCATCTCAGACCACTCTGATGGCATTAAGGTAGAGCTGTCCTTATTAAAAAGGGCCCTACTTGAAGCGAAAGTGGCTGTTGTTGATGTGAATGGTCAGAAGCAAGTAGTAATTGACGAATGGATGAAGATAGAGCCATGTCTCTCATACCTTGTTGGAGGTGAGGATATTGGTAGGTGTATCTACATGTGGGTAACCTCTCCTTTGTCTTGCAGTGTCTACTTCATCCCAGCTATTGTCAGAGTTGGTGGGCCAAGTAATGCCACAGTTGGAAGGTTAAACAGTGCAATAATACGTAACGTACATATAAACATGCATAATCAGTGTGTGTCCACGAAAGAACGCAACACTTATTAAATGAATGTATGAATGTACCTAGCCTTGTTCCAGGCCCTATTTATATATTATAGTTAGGGGAGCGAAAAATAGGCCTGGTGTACACTGCCAGGGTCCTTGCGCTCATGCACTAATCATCATTAACAAGAAACTTGGTAATCGTATACTTTTGCAATTTATTTTGGAAACCATTCCGTATACTAACTCGTATTTCGTGATGGCGTATTCTGCTGAGTTCCGAGAAGCGGTGGCTTATTCTATATCATGTGTGTTTACCTTCAAAGCTTTGCGCTCACGGCTAAGCTTAGCAGGGGGAAGCTCTTTTCCATCTGTACGGTGGCCGAGATGTGTCTGCCCAACCACGGTTAGGTGTAAGGCTGGGCTGACAAGGCAAAAGTCTGGCTACGCCCAACTAGGTTGGACCCGGGGGGGATGTGTGGCCCGAGACCCCCCCCTAAATATGCCGCTGTTCCTTGTAACTTTTTGTGTACGCGGTGTGTATTTCTAAATGGAGCGCTATGAAAATCTAGGGCGATGTACATACGAGATGAGGAAAAGCCAGACGAGGTAAAGCCAGCCTAAAAAAAGGAAAAGCCAGTGCTGAGAACGAGTTAGTATACAGAATGGTTTCCAAAATAAATTACAAAAGTATACAGTTACCAAGTTTCTTGGTAATGGCTAGCGCATGCGTGCTAGGACCCTGGCAGTGTTACCAGGCCCTATTTTTCACTCTTGTAACTATAATAATGTAATAATAGGGCCTGGGGACGAGGATAGAATGTATCATAACGTTTAGTCAAATATGAATTGCATTGTTAGAATTAATTATCTTAACATAAGTTAAAGTGAAATTAATTTGACATAATAATGTATGTCAACTTTTATTTTATAACATGATTTATACCTTTGATGAAAGTGAAATTTTACTAATTAATGTTTAAAACAATACAGACTTGATAATACTAAATGTCTACTACGTTTATTAGCTTTGAGTGTTAATAACTACCATTGCATAATGTATTATAATTATAAAATCAAATTGGGTTTTTAATAAGTGATTACTTACAATAAGTATTTGGCTAGCAACTACAATATATGTTCATTTCTTTAACAACAACATATGTTTAAGAGATTTTGTAATTAATTAATTTCAATCCAGAGTTATAGTGCCTAGCAGATGTCACCACACATGTCTACATGTACTTATGTGTCACCCATCACACATACTGTTTGCCTGTTCGCACATTTTCATGTATACTCATTTCTCTTTCCATGCCATTGACCACTGCTATCTGTTCCAATACAGTTCCATTGTCTTTGGACAGTGAACCATCTTTGCCACACCTCATGAACAAAGTAACAGCTGTGATTCCTAACAAGTTTGAGATGATTGGCCTGCAACTTGGCCTCTCACTAGCTGAACTTCAAGTAATAGGTCCACGCTGCCCAACTTTGGAGGACTGTTATAGAGCATTTCAAGAGATGTTTGGTGTGTGGAAGAGACGTGATTCTCCTCCTTACACCTGGAGGACAGTAATTGATGTCCTGAAGACACTTAGTGTTGGTGAAGTCATGTTAGCTGATCAGTTGACCTCTTGGATCACTGGGAAATCCATTGATCCATGAAGCTGTGAACAATATACAATGGGGAGTTATATGTGTTTATTATTATAATAACAAGCCAGAGGATTACAAGCAAATCAAAATAATACATGCACATATTCAACACTGAAAATGGTGCATGGTGAGAAACGGGCTCTTCCAAAGATCACAGCATGTTATGTGTGAAGCCTGGTTAGTGACGTTTTGAGTGTTTAATTGGACATGACCTACGCAAACTCTGGCAAGTGATATGTACCTTACACCCTTTATTTTTATGTTCCTCCCACACCCTACTTGCGTTGAAAGCAACTGTGACCATGCAAACTTTCAGGGTTGATGTGCATGAACATTATCAGCAGAGCGGCTGTAAAGCAATTAGTTTTGAACACGTACAGTTCTCTTGCATCCTCACAGCCTGCATTGCACCTGCAGTTCGAATTTGTAGCCCATGCATGGTTGATATCATGCATGTATATAGTGCCGGCTCACAACAGTGGAAAAGTCACAGTTTGCAACAACGGAAAATAAGGCATATTCATATTCATGGTGTTCATAGCGCAACCTTATTGAATTGGTTTCATCCATTATGCTGATGAAAGCTGCAAGGTATGCTATAAACATCAACAGCTTTCCACTTCCACCGTGAATATGCTTTAATTTCCGTTGTTACGAGCTGTTAGTTTTTTACTTTACCGCTGTTGCGAGCCGGTGGTACTGTACAATTAATGCATGGCTACCGTAGGCGGGCCATGAAAACGAGAAAAAGAGGATATATGACCAACGTATCCGTGAAGTTCAACATGCCTCTTTCACTCCACTTATTCTCTCTTGCACAGGAAAAAAAGCGTCGAATCATTTAAAATCTCTGTGTGATTGAACAGAGAATCACGCAAAAACCAAACGCTTTAGTGTGATTTTCTCTGTTCAATCGCGCAATGATTTCTAAATGATTTAATTTGACGCTTTCTTCCCCCTGCAGAGTTGGGCCTCAAGCCACAACAGCTATAAGCGTCTAGCCTCACTTCTCTCTGCTAAATGGAACCATGCCTATAGCTTATAACCATAATGTGGGTGAGATGCCGCCTGGCTAACTCGTTACTGCGCAGTTCAGTTATGTGCATTCGAGGTGCACGCTGTCACCTAGCATGCATGGCCATGTTATGTCTGCTACACAACCTCCTCTTGACCTGGTGTCAAGGGAAGCCCTTCTACTAATATGCTCAATAGATTCTCATATTTTGTTTCCTTTTGTTTTTATTTATATGTGAATATATGCATGGTATCGTTTATGTGCCTCAAAGATACGGAAAATAAGGCACATTCACTGCTCTTTAAATAGAGTCCGTGGCCGTAACAAGCCAACCACGTTGCCTTCTAATGCGATTCACCGCGAAGGCGCGAAATGTAATTGAGTTGAGCGCGCCGCTCCGCTGTGCCTGGCACAGTAAACAATATGTTGTCGACTCTTTCCATTTTGTTGTCATACCAACTATAAGGTTCCGAGCGTTTTCAGACCTCCCTAGCGTATATACCTACCCCGTGCAATGATATGCAAGCATGTGGATGTAATGTGCATTATGAGTTCTCCTTTCACACTCACCAATTCAAGTGCTGTTGATAAGACAAGAACTTCAAACAGGGATCGAACCTACCTGCATGTGACATTTCCATGCTGACTTATTCGTGCCCATATTGTAGCAATGTCAATGTTCACAGTTTATTAAATAAAACAAAAACTGGCTAACCTGAGTACAATACCTTGATTGATCCTTCTTCTTGAATAACTAACCGGCTAAGTGTATGGCCGAACATTACACAAAATCGTCGAATCGATTCATGATTTGTCACTTACATTCCGATACGAGTTTACATACCAGGTTCAAAATAACATTAACATTAAAATAACATTATGTATAACCTGAAAGTAAGTGACAAATCAATAGAAAATCAAGAATTGCGACGTTTGTATATACTAAGTCGTAACCAACTAAGCCAAACTGCATGCACTAGCCTGCATGAAATAAAGCCGCGATTGGAATCCGAACTTCAACGCGCCGGTATAAAAGGATATGAAAAGAAAAAAAAACTGTACAGATGTGGAATCGAACTCATAATAATATGACCTCCTGGCCCAATCTGCTCGACTTCCAAGTTTTTGTATGCAAATAATATTGAAACTATCATGTATCGAGTGGCATGAATATCAGTACATTTTATAGCGGCAGCTGCATGTATCCAGTGCTGCCGCGAAATAGTTTTGATCATACCGCGAGGTTACGACGAGAGCTATCATGCTCGAGGTACAACCTATATCTGGTTTTAGGACAGCGAAGGGAGGGGATAGGGAATCGCAAGTTAAAATTCAGCACTCTATACGATATCCCACCTGCGCACTAATAACACGTTTCATGTGTTGTATTGTCTATAGCCGCCGCAACAATAAAATCGATCTTCCTTCAACTATGAAAATTCTGTGATTATTAGCGGGATTAATAATACGTAAAAAAAAAATTGAATATCTCGATGTTGCATGCACTCATATCGCGATAACGACATATCGGAAAAAATAACCATATGTATAGCGGCAGCACTGGAATTGCCGCTATAATGTATATTGATATTCATGTTATTCGATACATAATAGTTACAATTGATTTCACCTAAAGACTTGGTTGGTGGTCGAGCAGAATGATGTCATGCATGTGGTCAGGAATTGATATAATCCGGAGTTCAATTCCACATTCGTACAGTTTTTTCCCTTCTTATTATACCCCTTTTTTTGCTGTTGTCTGTTGTTGAAGCATAGGTTCCAATACCATTATTTCAAGCTAGTGCAATCTGGCATAGTGGGTTACGACGAGAGCTATCATGCTCGAGATACCATGTTCAAGGCCGGTGGTCCATCGGATTTCATCCCCATCGTCGTTTAATGCACTACTCCGGATTGTGCCGCAGCGTATCACCGGCTCGACTCCCGAAGTGGAAAAGCCCATCTACAAGATGGTGACGTCACTGGTACTGGTTTCTGCATATCCAGAAATGAGTGGTCACCAAAGTTACAACGTTTCTAATTTGTATATTCTGATATTCCATTGTGTGAATTCGCTTGAGAAAGTTAGGGTAAGATATTTTTGTTTGAATATTCATTAATTTGTTTTCATTACATATTCAAGAATATTTATATTACGAATAAGTACAGAAAGTATTAGTACTTGATTTTTTCTAAGGGATTAAGGGGTGTACTAAAAATGTGATATGCCCTATAATAACTAGTATGGAGCATAATTATTTAGCAATGTATAAATTACCCCCTTTGTATTGAAAGTTTTAGTTCCTGGAGGCAAAATAGTACTTCCCTCAGAGCTCTATAGAAAATGACAATTTTACAACCTAATTATTGTATCCAACATCCTGTAATTCTTAGGTTTTACTGGATATCCAAATTGTGACTATTGGACACTATCCTCACAACAACCTAGTGTTTATTTGAGCCTGTGTAGTAATTTCCGGATCTCTAATTCTCGTTCCTGTAATTTTTTAAAAAATTGATCATCTTGTAAATTTTTCGCGTCAATATGCCGATACCATGGATACGTGCGTCACGTAAAACTTTCAATACAAAAGGAACTAAAACTTTCCATACAAAGGGGGTAATTTATAAATTGCTAAATAATTATGCTCCATACTAGTTATTATAGGGCATATCACATTTTTAGTACACTCTTAATCCCTTAGAAAAAATCAAGTACTAATACTTTCGTAATATAAATATTCTTGAATATGTAAGGAAAACAAATTAATGAATATTCAAACAAAAAATATCTTACCCTCGAATCACACAATGGAATTAGTTGTTTTGAATTGCTTTTATACTGGTAGGGTGTTAGCTTGAATGCTGTGCTTTCGAACACTACCTTTAATTTGTAAGCTGTTGTTTGATGTTCGTGCTTCACAAGCCCGGATGCATTCGTCAGAACCAGTGGCATTATGTCCCGCGGATCCTATGTTTCATAACTTTGGCAAGCCCGGCCGTATGTCCCACTTGCCAAAGTTATGAAACATAGGATCCGCGGGACATAATGCCACTGGTTCTGACGAATGCAGCCGTATGTCCGTGCGTGCAGTTTGTGCGGTTTGCATGGTCATTTTCCACATCCATATATCCTGCGTGTGTGTGCGTGTGTGTGTGTGAGAGAAAAGGGAGTGTGCATACAGCGTGAAACACTGATAACTTTATAGTTTGGGAGTGGGGGGCGGGTGGGAGAACAATTGGCCTGAAGTCATTGTGTCTAAATTCAGTCTAATTCAATCCATATCTAATAGGTTTAAGGTTTCTATTTATCATTTTATAGGCATGCCCTGATACAGAAATTTTCGGGCCGGGGCTAATTTTACAGTCCATGTATACATTATGCCACTTTCCGTGACAGTGAAGAGTGATTTACATGCAGGCTTACATGTGGTTATAATTCTTACTCGATATTAGTATATGGATCTATGTGAAACACACCCTCTCTTTTTAGATGAATGCTGCATGAATAATTAAACGTAGGTCTGCCAGCCTCTTTTAACCTATTGCTGTATAGGATGGATGGCATACATGTGTGTGTGTGATGCTCTGTTCATCCTCCTCTATGGAATGGGATTTGTATGGAATGGGATTCAGCGGCGGATCCAGGGGGGGGGGGGGGGGGGGGGGGGGGGGGCACTCGGGGCAGTGCCCGCCCCCCCCTCCATTTATAAATTCATAACTTTTCGGGCCGCATTTTATAATAATAGCTGAACGCTTGCGCTGCCTACTGATAGTCTCGTACCCAGACCCTACTGACGTAAGCATTATCGCATAATGTATAATGCTACGTCTACTAGGTCTGGGAAGCAAGATAGTCGTTCCGCAAATTACATAACATACGTGACGACATCAAATTAATTAGTCATCACAACGTATAGACAGCGTAATAATGAGCTCCGCGATTGCAAGGTATGTGGGGCTGCTACAACGACTAATTATCGCACCGAACTGCAGAGCCCTTCATCGAAAGGTTGCAGAAATGCAATAGTTGGCATTCTTTGTCAGCATGTACTGTTAGGAGGTGACCAACTCACAGTTGCCAGGATTCGTGCTAGCATTATACATTATGCGATAATGCTTACGTCACTAGGTCTGGGTACGAGACTACCCCCACTCCCCGCTTTTCGTATCGAGCCAGAAGCCGACCCCACCCCATCCCCAGCCACACCCACTATCCGTGCCCCCCCCCCCCCCCCCCCCCCCCCCCCCCAAAACCTGGATCCGCCGCTGGGATTTGTGCCAAAACTCCGTACACACCGACTTTTCGACGCGCATGCCAATAATTGCACGTCATACGTCAGCACGAAACGCGCGTAGACACCACGTTATGGGGTGTCATTTTGACATTTCTCGCCTTTAATTAGAACGGGACGCTGTTTATCTACAAGGAGATTGGAGACCGGCATATACGCGGAGAGGCAGAACGGATGATCTCGGAGAAGCGGGGATGCTCAAAAGCCGTCTAGGCTATGCGAGGCGAGTTCTTATACCGCGTGCGTTACTGAACGATGTCAAACCCCTATGTTTCTCAAGTCGGTCTATATCTTCGGTGCGTCGTTCATCTGTACAAGGTATATCGTGTGTATTTTGCATGCATCTGCTATTTCGGGTCATCTTCAGAATGCTTGTAGTCATCTTTCCACAAAAGTGCATTCGTAAAACTGGGTATGTTGTGACCAAACGAATATTCTTTCCACTCCAAATGAAGATAACCCAGCTGGTGTAGCGTATGAGTGTATTGTATGAAATATTTTCAAGCATGCGTGTATTATCTTTTTTAAGCAGTAAGGGGGAGGGTGGGGGTTCACACATGTTGTATATAAAGTGCTTTATAGGGTTTTATGTTTTGAGCTTTGAGTTTTATTTCACCTCTGCATGCTCAGAGGAAGCAGCAGGCGTTCCAGGTGCATACCACATGTACTTTTTAAAAGTGGCAGTACCTAGCTTGAAAATTAGCATAGATTTTATAGACAGCCCCAATGTAAGTAGAACAGTCTCTCAAACACTTTAATGAATACGTCTTAAAAGATCAATCATGCGATTTGGCTTATGGTGTGCCACCCTGGTTACTTTAAAATGAATTGAATAAGGGGGCGTCTCCAAATTATT
This sequence comes from Eunapius fragilis, assembly GCA_963681505.1. NCBI lineage: Eukaryota > Metazoa > Porifera > Demospongiae > Spongillida > Spongillidae > Eunapius > Eunapius fragilis. The sequence continues at coordinate 8,828,611 of OY811971.1, read as the reverse complement.
TTGGAAAAGTTAACGTCATTTAGACGTTGAGGGGAAGGGAGGGGGGGGTTTCAGGCTCGTGACGTTATCCGATGTACTCACCAAAAAAAAAAGGCGGCCGGACTCCCACAACCTTCGATATCAATGACGTTATGAGGGGGGGGGGGGGTTATAATGAAACGTCAAAATGACGTTAATAGTTTGAAGATACCCCCCTAACGTGTATAAAAGAATAACATGAAACACATACAATACAAAAAGTAACAATGGTGAAAGTAACTGGTGAAAAGTAACAATGGTCCTCTCGGTCCAAGTGTGCACTTTGCAAGTGTGCAAAAACATACAATGGTAAACACATTTCAAACTCCTTAATTAACAGTCAACCTAGCTTTTCTGTACTTGTTTTTCATGCATACATTTGAATCATTGAACAGCATAAATTCTATCGTTACATATTGTATAACTTTTTCAGTGCTACCGTACATGAGATTTATTTTCAAACTGTATTATTAACCATACTTGTACATTATACCCGGAAAGTGTAGCCATGGTAAACCCAACAGAAAACATATGCATTTAATTTTTTTAAGTTGAGCATTTTTGATACTGTAGTGAAAAGAATTGGCTGCTTTCATAGTTTCCTAAAAAGTTTGGTTTTGGATAATCAATGCTCATGACTTCGAAGAAAAACAAAATTGAAATGGGCATATTTAGCCCACTCACATTTTAGCTGTGCACGCCTGCGAAATGGGCTCATTACAATTTCTGCCACACTTATTGCCATGCTTTTTACACTACCATACTATACGCTCAAAACTTTCTCGTTAATGTTTTTATATACTTGTTTGGTGAGTTTTTTCCCCCGTGTCATAGCATTTAGCCTCATTCCTAGGTCCTATTTTGTACATTAAGAGCGATAAATAATATTAGAATGCATGTGAAATATACATTACACTCTTAAAGTGAATAATGTTTAAATAAGGATATGCCACTTCCCCCCCTCCCCGTCCAACCTCATCAAGGGACTCCAAATCCTCCATACCTGACCATAGCTTCATCCATCCTTGATTCAAAGCTTTCAAAACTTGTGTGACAGCTTGGCAGCACTACATGTAGCTCAAATGAGCATGTCGAGGAGGTAGGGTATAACGATATTTCTGAAAACCACAAAGACAACTGGGGTGAAAATGGCACAGATGGGATATTTTCTTCACAAAAAAAAAACTTGAGCATTTTCTTCAGTTTATCTCGTGTTTTGGTGAAACAATTTATCAAATAAATGATGTTTTACCTTCACATCTCTTCAGGTACTTTACGAAGAAATCATACGCTAACTCCTCACGATTCTTGTTAGTGTGTGAGTAGAACACATCAACAAATAGATTCAAAATGTTCGTCTGAAAGAAAACAAAAAAATTATTGGAAATCTACAAAAAAAACCCAATTAACCATTAACTAATTGAGGCCTGTCGCCGCGAATGGAATACATCTAGTTTATCAAGTTACTATACAAGGTGTGGGTGTAAGGGATTTTATAGTATCAGGTTGTTCAGAAGTGGTGTACAACTACAAGAAGACAAAGTTTTGTGGTTGTTATTGCACGTCTTGAGGTAAACAAGTATGCATCACTTTGCCACTCCCCCCATATCTCAATCATTACAGTCTTAGAAAGACAAACAAATGAATGACAAAATACATCTACTGACCTGATAAAGAAATTTTCTACGTAACTTCATTTAGAGAGCAGTTTCAGTGTAATCTTTCATCGGTTCAAAAGTAGCACAAGCGAAAACCATGCAGTCTTAAATGAATCAAAATATTAGCCGTAAGCATTTAAATAATCATACGTAATTTCAGCCCCAGTTGGTTAACCTTACAGTTATCGATAAATTCACAGTACTTAACTAGTTAATAACATTTACCGGCATTAGGATCCTTGTTTTCAGCAATGAAACACTGTTCAAAGACTTGCAGATTGTTCTGATCAATTAATTATCTGTTGTGTACACAGATATTGATTTTTGAATAACAGATGTGATTACTTACAAAGATGAAGTAGGGTAAGTAATTTGTGCTCCTCTGTACACATATTACCCAATATGTGTACAGGTGTACACACAGATGCAAATAGACACTAGTTATTAATCTGCGAAAAATGGTTTGTTTGTTTAGATACCTTCCCCACTGTCAGTACAAAATTTGAAAAACCATCAAATTAGAATACTATGAATCTACAGGTATGATTGTTGTAAAACATGTTGGTTTTGGTAAATTTATAGGAGTCATGTGGCTAGTTATTTTCCAGCTCAGTGTTCAAATGTTATCCCATTGCAAATTGAGTGCATACCTTCTTTTTCTGTATCACCAAGAATTATGAAAAACAAGTCATGTGAAGTCATGATAATCTTTAAATCAAACACATCATCCTGACTCCAAATAATGTCGAAGTTAAGATTCATACATTTAAGAATGTAAGCACTACACTGCTAGAAATTAAATGTTATTTTTTGTATACACCATGCACATTTTGTTCAACATTACATAATTACATCATGAGTTTCATACTTTTGCATGATGGCTTACTTACAAAGTAATACAAGTTTAAGTCAATGTGCCATAGTGTGATAAAAATTGATTTGTACCAATTCATGGCTAAAATGCTATTAAAAAGCCTTAATAGAAGTAACATAGCATGTAGGAAATATGGCATACATAATATGTGCAAAACTCCTGTATTTCGTTTTGAAACATTGATTAAATAATAGCACTTGTAAACATGATTTGCTGCAGGTTGAACAGGAAGTGTTGAAGTGTTACACTAAGATTTAAAAGTAAAATTAATATTTACGTAAAGCTGATCATAAATAAGTACAAGTATTTCAATGCAATACAAATCATGCATGAAGATTAACTGATTCAGAAAATTAACAGGATGTTACATATTCAATCTCAACCACAGGATTGATGCAAACCAGGCAATCTTTTTCCATTTTGAGGGCCACTAATTTATCCCTATGGGGTTCTTGAACTTGCATGTTCTGATGTGTGTTTACACGGTGCATGCGTTCCTGCATATTAACACAATTGTTTCTTTTGGCTGTTTCGTTTATTCTTTTTCACTCATCTTAACTGGGAGGTTAAGGCAGCCTAAACAAGAAAACATGTTAACGCGATCTTGACAATGCATTGACAAGTATGTTTATGATTAGATCATGACAAATCTCTGTCAATTTAAGCAGTGTTAACGTAGGGTAGATATTGTTATAAAGGAAGAGTCATACCTGTTACCATGCTAGAGTACTCCATATTTGACTTATATGATGCTTTGAAACTCAGGCTTGAAAATATGTACGTATTCATAGTGGACTTACCTTCCACCCCCCCCCCCCCCCCCCTCACCTCCCTCCCCCTTACCGGTCATTAGAGGGATTTGACGTGTGAATATCATTACTGCACGCTACCGCGTCGGGGCATTTTTTGACCTCTACCACGTGCTCGTGGAAGCTTGTACACAACCAAAAATTTGAGCCGAATACGGATTCGCAAAAATAGCTCAGTAACACCTCTGTTGGGCAAAATCACGTTTCTGGTGTACACTCCTGCCGCTCCTGTATATAAACATCTCCCTTAAGCGCTCACGTTAACGGACACGTCAATTTTGACTGTGTATGGGCTACATAATTAAAAAAGGGTCAAATCCCTCCTAACGCCCCAGAGCAGGGGGGGGGGGGGGGTCTCAAGTCACAATGACGGGCGCATAGCTGTACCCCAAACCTATTGCTCCAGTCGGGAAGACGAAAATTTACTTAGCCACATTGTCCATTGCCTTAAAATACTAGTCAGGGAAGGGGGGATCGTCAGCGGACGGATAAGTATTCCATAGCCATGATCACCAACCTGTTGTTGTGATTGAACTGCAGTGGCAATTGCAGCAACAGCTGTTTCCCACGAATGCGAACTTGAAGCGGACATAGCATTGGCCTGTACTCTGGTTGTAAGTATAATAATCCCTCGGTAGCGTTCTTCAATGTCCTCTTTCCTCCACGTGGTATTAATTATTGCGGGAGGGAAATGAAACACGTGAAACAATGTACCGTATGTATTTTTTCTAAGAATATGGGCTTATGCATGGTTTTGTTAACAATAAAAGTATCAACCTTGTATTTTCAAGTCTTCGTGCTACAGCATTTCTTTATTGAAACCTAATGTTTTTGTTCTTACATTTGCATTGTACATACCTTTCTGACGAAGCGTCCAAACCACTCTAAATTTGATATGACAGAAAGGATTCTAGTAGCTATTTATCAGCTCAAATCATTCAACTACCATATCTGCTAAAGAAAAGCCACTGTGCAACTAAAGTGATCACATTTCTCGCCGGCGCGAATCACCATTTCAAATGTTTGTTTCCTGTGATAATGACTTCCTATGCCACTCCATCACCTCGGCATTTACTGTTTCGAACATATCGGTAGCGAATGAAGCGATGAATTACAGTATAGAAAAGTTTGTTTTTGACAGCTGCAGCCTACCACTTTAAAAATGGATACAATAAAAATAGCTCTAGTCAGGAAGACAAAAATTTACTTAGCCACATTGTTAAAAACTCCATTGTCTTAAAATACAAGTCCGGAAAAGGGGAATCATCAGCGGACGGATAAGTAAATATAATGAAAATAGTGATGAAACTGGTATCAGTTTTTCATTGGAGAAATGAGCGGTCACGACATTAGTTCTGTTGTCTATGTTGAGAAAGATGATTATGTACGGACGTTAGTTGGGTGTAAACGCTGAGAGTGTTAAGATGGACGTGTGTTCGGATAGGTGTTGAGTCATCGATTGAATTGGTCGCTATAGTACATTAAAGCGGTATTCTTTTTATGTAGAATTAGGATGTCACGAGTATACGTAGCATAGCGTCATCGTAGGATTATGCAATGAAGTCATAGAACGGCTCGAAGACTATACTGAAGGCCTGGACCAGGCGCATTGGTGACCTGGACAGTGATTATAGCGATGGCGAGGAGCCTCATTACAACAGGCAGGAAGCTGATGGGATACTTAGATTACACCAGAACATATTATATTCTAATAAACTATGGTGATGGTGGATACATCTTCATTTTAGCCGGGCACCAAATGATCAAGGTTCATCTAGTAGAAATGGAGCAGCTATGGGTTTGAGGTTGCAAGAGTCATGTGTCAGAAAGAATCCAAAGGGTAAAGGATGTTCCAAGTGTGGGAAAGTTCATAAGTATGACAATGCCCGGCATTGGTCAAGTGTGTCGGAAATGTAGAGGCTTGAACCATTTTTCAAAACAGTGTTCGTCTCAGCAAAATGTAACGCAAATGGTGGAGAGCGGTAGAGAGGAAGAAGAGTGTCTTTTTATCCAGGTGGAAAAGAGAGGGAGGAAGCTGTTGGCAGTGCTATCTCTTTCAGGGGTAAAACGATTGTCAGTGGAGCTCACATGCCAATTAGATTCAGCAGCAACATGTAATGTGCTATCCCATAGAGACTACTTGCAATTGGGAAAACCACGGCTGGAACACAGCGGTACTACGCTAACCATGTATGATGGCTCAGTGCGAAGGCCGATGGGAAAGTTTGCTCTGCAGTTGGCAGCTGAAACTATCTCACAGTTGGAGTTTGAAGTTCTGGACACCAAGCATCACTCGCTGCTGTCTTTGGACATCAGTTTGGAGTTGGGACTACTCATGTCAAGTACAACAAGGAGGAGGTATGCATTGTACACTCAGATCAGGATCTCACATGTTCAAGAATTTGCGAGGAGTACTCAGATCTTTTCAGCGGCACCGGGTGTCTGCCCGGGGAATATGATATCAAATTGGACAGTGCAGTACCACCGGTGTCGGAGGATATATTGTCCCCCTGGAAAAAGTGTCCCCCCGGACAATAAACCCTGGGATATAATGTCCCCTCCCTGGTTATATTGTCCCCCCTACCCGGACAATACACTCTAGGGTACATTGTCCCCCCCCCCCTCCCCAACATTTATAACATCTGCTACGGTCGACAATCGCTAAAATAAGATAAGGTCTATTTGTAGCCAATTTCCAGTGATCGTTCATGTATAGCGGTATATAAATAAACCACATTACAAACCGCTATAAAATAGAAATGGTTAACATGCACGTGATCCCAAAAATTTAAACTCCAGCCTCGTGTAGAGAAATGGTTGACTATAAGGCTATTCAGGAATTCTTGAACTATGGTAGTTATCCAGTAGGATATTCCAAAGACCAAAAGCTTTCATTAAGGAAAGCGAAGCTTAACTTTCAAGTTAAATCTGCAGAGCGTTCTTCATTATTCTGTCTCTTTGATTTTGACCAAAGAACGGCGATGGAGAAGGGTTATACCAACAGAGGATGAGCGCCATCGCATCATGAAAAGCTGTCATGCATCTGCTGAAGGTACGCATTGTAAGTACAAAAGGACTAGTAAACACAGAGAAACTCTTTTTCACAATATAAGCTATAGTCAATGTTTGGTTTTTGAGTACATTATATGGTTAATCTTAAGTTGTAACTACATGTATATAGTGCATGCTGCAAGTTAGCATAACTATGTTCATAGTTCCCCAAAATTTCAAACCGAGCTGCTGATGATTATGTGCTTGGTAACTTTAGGAGGACGTTTTGGGAGGGACAGAACTCTTGAGACATTTACCTCAATATTTTTCTGGGAAGACATGTACGACAATATACGAGAGTTCGTGGAATCTTGTGACAAATACCAGCGAGCAAATGACACCAAATTTGCAAAAATTGATGCTGCTCTCCATCCTATTGCAGTGGAATCTAAAGTCTGGAATCTGGTAGGTTGTGTTTCAACCATGCATCTGCATGGATGTGTTTCTTTCTCTCCTCGTTCCCTAAAATGTCATTTCAATAAGTAAAGCTGATTGTAGACTTCAATTATATCTCGTGTATTATCTTATATAATACTTAGTAGTCCCCAATGGCATGATAAATTTGAATCATATCTCACACATCCATGGCTATGTATTACTCACACTCATCCACCTATTCTTGTAAATACATGCTATGCTATTCAGAATAATAAAGATGATTTTAAAACAATCCTCACCCTTTGATGCACCATGAAATGTTGTGTTGCCAAAAATTTATTCAATCATGTACGCAAAATCTATACAAAAATGTGGTACATAAAGCTATTGAAATGGCTCAGTGTTATGCTTACCTTTTGAATCCTCATAATTTGAAGGTATTTTTTTTATTTCACCCACAAAATTCACTAAAAAGAATATTTCAGAAACTATGATATGTTTTATTACAGCTGGGTATTGACCTGATTGGCCCCCTTCCCAAAACTTCGTTGGGCAACAAGTATATAATAACTCTGATGGATTACTTTTCAAAATGGCCAGAGGCTGAGCCTTTGAAGGACAAGACATCATACGGTGTAGCCACTTTCCTTTACATGATGATTTGCAGGTACAATGTAATATAATATTTACATGCTTGTGTGAAAGAAGTAAGATGATATGTTACTGATCTATTTTTGTTTGCCTTGTTATTAGGTAAGCTGTGTAATTTGGTAGCATTGTTTATCAGTGGCTTAAAAGTACAGGGCAAGGAGAAATCGATAAAAATTCAACACATTCCATGTAATTACATTAGTGGGTATTGATTAAAAATAACCAGTTTCAATAGGGACAAATGCTGATCATATTTAATGCATGTTTACACTAATGGTTCAACAGAAAAATATGTACATGTAACTAACTACTCATAATCAAGTGCCCGAAAATCAAAAGTTTGACTCTTAATAACTCCGCCGTAGAATACGTTATTTAACTTTAGGTCACACATCAAGCCAAATAATCACCTTGTCATTAGTTATTATAACTAGAATATGGGTAGTCATCTGTTCGTTTGAATTTAAATATCAAATAGCTTGATTTAACTTAATATGCTTGTGATTGAGCAATTTTCACCTATAAAATACGATTTTTTACTCTCATAAAATTTTCAAAGTTATTATAACATAAATGAGTAAATTAATCTTAGTTATGATTTTTAATTTATTTAAAAACGAATTTTTCTTGATTGCGGAACACCCTGTATATTGTGCTATAAAAATGTGCACAATGTAAGTGGTACATAACGAGTGTGAAGGTACTGATGTTTAGATTAGATTACATTTTAAACACATGAAACAGTTACTTTTACACTTACCAAGGACCACAGAGTTCAGAGGTCCTAAACAAATCACAGTTGCCTTGGTAACAAGGTACAATGCATGGCAATTATTTTTATACAATTTTATCCCATTTTTATGCAGATATGGAGCTACCAAATCAATCCTTAGTGATCAAGGGAGGGAATTTGTTAACAGCACAAATCAGACCCTGTTTCATCTAACAGGAATCAAGCACAAGGTGACATCTGCCTATCACCCTCAATGCAATGGCTTGGTGGAGCGATACAACCAGACACTTCAGCGATCATTGCTAAAACTTGTTAGTGGCAAACAGAATGATTGGGACATATTTTTTATGACGGGGTGCTGTTTGCCTATCGAACATCAGTACACAAATCAACTGGTGTTACGCCGTTCGAGCTAATGTTCTGCAGGTATGTAGATTTAAGTGGGCGATAAGCAATCACTGTGACAAGATTATTTTACTCATTTAGGAAAGCAGTTCTCCCTATTGAGGATGAAATAAATTCAGAAAGTAAGAGCAGCAGCAATGAAGTTAAAGAAATGGTAGAAGGATCCCCGAAACCGGAGGAAATGATTGCTAGAATGGAACAAATTCAGCAACAATTGTTTGATTCAGCAAAAATAAACATTGACAAGGCACAGGAATGCTACAAACGAATTTATGACATTAAAGAAAGGCAAAGTAAGCTGCATTTTACTCAGCGTCTTATATTGTTGCGGTTAGCATGTTTTATCCTTTTCAAAAGATTCAAGTTGAACAGCTGGTCCTGTTATGCAACTCTCAAAAAGATGGTAGAAAAGGTGGCAAGCTGCAACAGAGATGGCTTGGCCCACCATACAAAGTAGCTGAATCTCTTGGAAAAGGAAGATATGTGCTCTTCAATCCTAAGACTAAATCAAACCTCAAGAAAACAATCAATGTTAACAGGCTTAAATTGTACAACCAACAAAGATTTGTGCACAAGAGCGGACACAAGACTTCCAGAATTGCCAATAGGTTAACCTGCAAAGGAAAATCAGCTGATATAAGCTCAGACATGGAAAAGATAAGGATGCAATGGGAGACATACCAGAAACGTTTGCCCATCTAGCAGACTCAAGCGCAGACATACAAGGTCATGGAATAAAGGAGGGTGTAGTGCGTCCTTTGTCAAAGAAAAAGGTAACAAATGATTTCTACAACACGGCACAGCATTCCAGTCAACCTTCGCCCATTCACTCCAGTCAGTCTACACCACAGCAATCCAGTCAACTGTCAACAATCAGTCCTTACCTAAGAGTTCTCATCAGTCCTCATCACATTTGTCAAAAGTGATGAGTTCAACTATATCTTCAGCTTCCGGCTGTCCATCAAACATTATTCAGGTTCCTGTTTCTTGCGATGATAATGAAACAGAATGCTCAGGTGTGCTTCAAATGAAAGAAATAGACTGCGGCATACTTTTGGAACAACTTCATTCTTCTCACCTTATGCATTTATGGAGGGCAGGAGCTAGTGTACTTCATTACAAAGCTGCAGAAGATGATGAAGAATTTGATGTAAGTGGTCAATGAATTTGATGTAAGTGTCAATGAATACAAATTGCATGCAGTTGAATTATATATACAATTTCACACAGGAAATATCATTGAGGCTGAAGGAGGGTGAATATGCATTGAGCAAGGTTGCTTATGGCTAGAGTACAAATTGAATGGTAGTACTCCACTGAGAGATGTTTCAGGAGGTGACTTTGTGATCGTTAGTGAAGAATTGCACGAGGAGTTTGATAAGTTTAGAAGCAAAGTGTATGCACATGTGGATAAAGAATACAGCATTGTTGAAGCTGTGGAACTGCTTCAAGTTTGGTGTAGAGCTTGCAAGTAATGTAATTCTATGCAGAGTTCAATTGCTTGGAAGGCGATATGTCTTCAACACATCTGGATGAATTCTGTGAGTGGGTTCATGATAAAAGGTGCTTGTGCTGTGATGAGGCGCAGTTTAGAGTGACAATGTTAACTGATCCTTGCATTGATTCCTCACATTTCAAATACTGTATGGATGCAATCACATACAACCCAGTATGTAGAGGTAGGCAAATTTCCAGGTGTAACTCATTTTGATTGAATTTTCATTATGGCAATAACCCTCGTCATGGTGCAGCACATAATGAAATGATCGGGATTTCTCAAAAACCCATTAGAACTGGAAGAATATCTGCAGATGGAAATTGCTTTTTTCAGTGCATTTCATTCATCATCATTGGATCACAAGACTACCATGAGCAATATGTGTGTTTGCTTATACTGGAAAGATTTCTGAGTGGGTGCAATATTCTCCACATGAAGCAAAGAGCGACAAACATCAAGAAGAGTGTATCTACATTACCAATGTGCATAATCATTTTGAACCTGTCAAAAGGATGATGTAGTGGAATTGATGTATTGTACTGTACTGAAGTCAATTTTAGCATGACATTACAAAGTCAATTTATTTATTCCACAACTAACTAATACGATTATGAACAATCCAATGGTCTCTAACCATGCATGCCTACAGTGTAATTCATGCACCCATTGAATTTCATTTCTTTTGGAATACGCTGTCCTGTTGAGAGGCAAGGTACATTCTACTTATGTTTGAATCGATATATGCATGACACGTAATATATATGGACAATAATGGAATGTGCTATCGGGATTTTTTAATGTTGGGGGACAATGTACCCTAGAGTGTATTGTCCGGGTAGGGGGGACAGTATAACCAGGGAGGGGACATTATATCCTAGGGTGCATTGTCCGTGGGGGACAATATACCCTAGGTTACATTGTCAGGGGGACAATGCAACCTAGGTTATACTGTCCAGGGGGACAATATATACGACACCGGTCCAAAATCGACCATGGAAAGTCCTGCATATGATGAAAGCTGCAGTTGAAGAGAAGATCAGATCATTGGTACAGTGTGGAGTTTTGGCACCAGTAGAATGTCCAACTGTAAACAGGGCAGTGAGGCAGAATCAGATAATGTTCTGCAAAAGCTGAAAGATTTTCAGTTTGTTAGATGCCAAGGACGGTTTCCTTCATGTCAAGCTAACTGAGAGGAGTAGTTATCTTAAACCTTTTGGAGTCCTAATGGTCTGTATAGGTGGTTGCACCTACCATTTGGGTTGTCTTAAGCACCTGAAGAATTTTGCAGACAGAACTGCATGAGCTGGATGAGTGGAAGTCGTAGCGGATGATGTGCTGGTCTATGGAAGTGGGGCAACGGAAAAAGAGGCTAGAATAAGCTATGACAAGAGATTAGTCAAGCTTCTACAAAGGCCCCGGCTCTGTCCACTACTAGTAAACCTCTCCGATGCCTTACAGAAGGAAATGCAGAGTTACAGTGGACTGAGGCAGAAAGGGCTTCCTTCCATAACCTCAAGGACATGATCAGCCAGGAACAGTTTTTGACCTTCTACGATGTTCGGAAACCGGTTGTACTTCAATGCGATGCCAGCACTGAAGGTCTGGGGGCTACACTCTTACAAGGAGGACGTCTGGTTGTCTCAGTCTCCAGGTCATTAACCAAAAGTGAACGTAACTATGTAGCACTGTTTGGCAGTGGTCTTTGCATGTCAGAAATTTGATCAGTACATAAGAGAGTAAAACTGACCACAAAGCCTTTGGTAGTGATCAGCAAAAAGTCACTACTAGCAGCTCCAAGACAGCTCCAACGGATGCTTCTGCAGCTACAGAGGATTTAAATGTGGTGTATGTTCCTGGTTCACAGCAAGTGGTGGCAGATACCCTGTCAAGAGCACCTGTCGAGGCTGCTCCAGAAGATACGGCTTGTAAAGATGAGGTCTTTCATCTGGGATTAAAAGATGCTGTGTTCAGAGAATTGAAAGTGATTTCTGAGCAAGACTTCATCCCGATAAGTTACATGAGGCTGACAGCAGTAGAGGAGGCTGCAAAGAAGGATGCAAAACAGACAGAACTCCAGAAGGTCATTAGCAATGGGTGGCCAAATAAAATAGTTGAGGTTCCAGCATATGCTCGCAAGTCCTGGAATTCATAGAGGTATTAATCACGCAGGATAGTGTGATCTACAAAGGTGGTCAGGTGGTGGTACCGAGTTCACTGAGAGAGGTATTCTTGCATCGGCTACATTCAAGTCATCAAGAGTCTACTTCCCGTCGAGCTAGAGATGTGGTCTACTGGCCAGGCATGTTGGAAGTAGATGCAAATATTTTTAATTCATGGGACATGAATTGTGGTCCTCCATCACTCTGAACCACTACTGGAATTCCATGTCGGGCAAACTGATCCTTAGTTGCAACAATCACATCCGATGTTAGAGTTTGTGATAGTGGACAGATTTCGAAGAAATCTGTTTTTGATTCAGTTTCTCATTCTAAGCTTCTTTTAAAAGCCAAATTGTATGGATTTACTTCTCATTTATTGGATTGGTTATCCTCTTTTCTCTCTGATCGGTTTCAATGTGTATATATTCATGAATCTCAGTCCACTCTACTTCCTGTCATAAGTGGTGTGCCTCAAGGCTCTGTTCTAGGTCCTCTACTCTTTCTAATATACATCAATGACCTACCTGACTGTCTCACACCATTTTTTTTATAATCAAGACATTCATTCCATTGAAAAGGTCCAACGCTTCTTTACTAGAGCTGTTTGCAGAAGAGCTAAGCTTTCATATATGGATTATGGCACTCGGCTAAGAAATTTAAATCTTCAATCTCTTGAATATCGCAGGGTATTCTTTGACCTTGTGATGTGTTACAAGATAGTGTTTCACCTTGTTGATGTCGATGTATCTGACTTCTTTGTTATCAACTCTCATGTTCATTTTACCAGAGGTAACCACTTTAAGCTCAAGTCCAGATCATTACCACATCATAATTTTCGTCTAAACTTTTTTTCAGAACGTGTCATACCAATTTGGAACTCTTTGCCCAACTCAGTGGTGTCTGCATCCTCCGTCTGTGCATTTAAAGCTCATCTGAGTCATGTTGACCTTACCCCCTTTTGTAAACTATTCCCTTATAAATAGTTTAGGCAGTTTATAAGTGCATTTCCTAATGCCATTACTTGCCTTTTTGGTGTAAATTTACCAAATAAATTATTATTATTATTATTATTATTATTATTTGTTCTGGAATTAACAGATTCTACCCAACCTTTAGTCTATGAATCTCATGTGCTCTAATATCTTGTTTGGCTTGTGCTGGCATGCTCTCTTCCCAGACAGGACAGGTTGTGGTTACCCACTTGATATCATATAACAGTCAGTCCAATGGCAAACAGAGTCGGCAGTAAAGATAGCCAAGCGATTATTGAAAAAGTCTCCTGATCCATACCGGGCAGTTAGAATAGAGAAATACACCCACCTCTGGCATGAGATCTAGCCCAAACCAGAGACCATTCTCAAGAAGAACACGAGGTGGCCTGTGACTAGTCAGGTGAGACTAAAGTCTGAGATCCAGGCAGACATGTGGGAACATAAACTAAGGAAGCAACTAACTAGACAGAGGTCAGATCCTAAAGTGCCATTAGAACCCATACAAGTGGGTCAGCCAGTGTTGGTTCAGGACTGGCTTTCAAAGAAAACCCAACGGAACAGGGGAGGGTGCGTGGACCAACTGTCGGACAGGTCGTACATAGTGGATATGGATGGTGATATCTTGAGAAGGAACAGAGTGTTTCTGAAACCCTCCAGTCACCAGCCAGATGTGGATGCAGAAGACAGAATGTCTGATGAAGGACCATCAAGGACCTATCTGTCCCAAAGGTTGTCAATCCAGCATTGGAAGTGACTACCAGACCAAGAGAGGCAATGACTGTTGAAAGGGGAGGTCAGCTCACCTGGGAATGGGGATCAACTTCAAGAAGGGTCAACACCCTCTTGCCAGTGTGGAGAATTCCCCATTGACGGTTACTCCTGTTGTGGGTAGAGATAGGGTGCAAACACGCTTGGACGAATTGTGAGGGAGCCCACTCGGTTCACGGACTTTGTAAAGAACACCTATAACGCATTGTTTAGGAGATGGGATGTTTTATGAATGGTCATGTAATGTGTGTGGATGGGGGGGGGGGGGGGGGATCACGTGTCTGTTGTATCAACGTGCTTAATGGTGGAATTCTAAGACTTCTTACATCCTAACCCATAACGATCTTTAGTAACTTCTATCGAGCATAACACTTCGAAACTGATATTTGACCATGCAATGGCCGGCGAGCTTAATAGTACATTGGAGTATAGTTATATTTCTATTTAGTGCCTTGCGCATGTGCATGTGGTCATCCTTTTGTACGTGTATTCCTATATGGTTTGTTATGAACCTAGTCGGAGTCTAGAACACACTATATTACACTGGCGACGAGGGTGGGATAGCAAAGTTTGTGCATCCTCACCCACCTACCTCGAGCGTGTAGAGCTGTACTTCTCCGCCAACAGTATTGGGGAGGATAAAACGTTAGCGATACTACTTAGTGTGAGAGGACCCAAGATGTATGGGGGGTATTGAGGAACATTCTGGCGCCCGAGAGGCCACAGGAGCAGGGCACTTAAACTGTTTGATCAAAATGCTGGCAATGCAACTGAGCAAGAGGCGGAAGAGTGAGTTACCAGAGGTAGCAGTCCATCAACTGGATGTGCAGAACACCAACAGACAGATACCTGAATTGAATATCCATCGTTATCCACAGAGGATACGGCAACTACCAGACTGTTACTGACAATCTGTAATTAAATGGAATGTAGTATAGTTATAATGTGTTTCTATTTAGTGCCTTGCACATGCACATGTGGTCATCCTTTTGTACGTGTATTCCTATATGGTTGGTGATGAATCTTGTTGGAGTCTAGAACACACTATATTACATACATCAGCAGCATTCTCTAGCAGTCTACTGCTTTCAACTGCTATTCAGAGCCAGGCTAGAAGTACTTGTTGCTAACCTCCAAATCATAGCAGCTCAGCGGGAAGTGCCTATCTCAAGGGTACCGCAGCAACCCATACAACCTTTATGCTCACAGCCACTGACTCCCTCCGCAAGTCCTATGAATAAATATCTGCAACAAATTAGGGAGGACATGAGGAAATCTGACCACTCTACTAGGGAAGACCTGCACAGAATGAATGGACTGTTGTGCAATGTTTTGGACGAAATGAAAAGGTTTAGTGCTTCCTTTCAAGAAACAAAAGAAAAGGGGTTCACTATTGAAGATAGTGAATACAAGGTGTGTCCAAATCCGGTACAATCATGTGTATAATCACGTTCACATATCAACTTCACCTTTTTGAATTCCATAAAACGATTTAGTTGGGGAAATGGGCATTCTTTTCTGTTAAAGTCTTCTTCGGAGGTCCAGCAAAGCAGATGTTCTGGTAATATTTAAGTGCACGCATTCAAATGAATTAATCATTTTATCCTTGGCATAGCATGCGATAATGAAAATACTCAAAGAAGAAGGGCGGAGTAAACACAATTTTGCTAAGGCACTTGTTTTCTGTAAAGAAATTTTAACTTCTCTTCGTGCAGAGGAAAGTGCAGGGTAATGAAATTAAGCTCTTATAAGGTTCTTTGATGTATAGGTTCTTGGAATCAGGCCATGTGAAATATTTATCTCACTGAGAATAGATGATTTTGTGGAAAGGTTTCTACTTAACTTAAAGGTAGAGAACCAAGCAGTAATACATGAATACAAGAGACAGAGCACTACTGCTAAGAGTGTACAATTCAAAAGAATAAAATTTACTTATAACACTTTTTGTGAATGATTAGCGAGTTTATTTGAGAGAGTCTCCACTCAGAGAAAAAGATAAGATGCTTACTTCATTTAAAAAGTGGCTAGGAGCAAGATGCAATGGTGGTAGGCCTACTCAAAGTGACTTGGAAGCAGTGTACCAGGAAGACCATGATCATGACTATTTATCACGTGGCTGTGGTGCTGTGATGCCACAAGTCGTCCCTGTAGAAGAACGGAATGAAGAACCGAATGATGAGCTCTCATACTGATGGTAATAGGTGAATTATCAATGCTGCAATCCCTATATATATATATATAGCAAGTGCATATCACTTATAATCATTGAACATTATATATGCATGTCTACATTGCAACAATGGGCATAGCTGCTGGCCTATGAACTTCTATATGTGGCAGTTTAATTTGAACCAAGATAGACAGCCAATATAAATTGAACGAACTTAACATTATATAAATCCCGCCAAATCGAGTTTGGTAATTGGAGTTTGGTTGTACTTCCGAATCCACCATATGCCCGACACTAGCTCATCATTTAAATAGGTGGTGCCTTCGGCGTGCATATACTAAACTACGAGTATGTGGTTTGGTTCCTAAAGGACTTGACAAGTGTACACATATAAAATGACGATTCAGTATACGTCAGTGATAGTCAGTGATTTGAGAGCATCCGAGAGATCCAAACAATGGGAACTTCATTTACACACTTCGGTATGCAGGTATATATATTTTTGTTGCTATATATATATATATATATATCGGTACTATTGTATCAATACTGGTACAAGCTGTTATCAATAGACATACGACAAGATAACAAGCTAGATACAAATTGATAACATGTGGTAAAAATTTTTATTTCGATCCTAGTACCATGTTGTCAGCGCTATCATCATGATACAATATTCACATCTGGCTTGATATAGGTTGATTGGCTTATCAATATTGTTACCATACAGTAAACTGTTGGCTGTGTATGAGACCATATGCAATGAATATAACTGACGGGTGAGACCATGGCCATACACTCAGTTATACACAGTTATATGAATTGTATAACAGTGTGTACAACAATGTTATACGAACATGTATAACAACCCTTATTACACAGTGTTAGGGAATCGCAAGATAGAATTTAGCACTCTATACGATATCCCACCTGCGCACTAATAACACGGTTTATATGTTGTAGTGTCTATTGCTGCCGCAACAACACAGTCTCTAATATCTTTCCTCAAGTATGAAAATTCTGTGATTATTAGCGGGATTAATAATATACAATATCTCGATATTTTACTCATATCGCAATAAAGACATATCGGCAAAAAATACTGACCACTATTTTTTGCAAAGTTTGCCAAAAGGATGTATCCATTAAACATCAAGGAGCACTTGATATACAAAGGCACTCTGAAGGGAAAATTCACAAACAGAAAATTTTGTTCGCAAAAGGTCAGTCTAAATTAAGTTTTTGAATCTGCATCAGACCCCATACGTGATCAAGTGACAGCTGCAGAAACACGGTAATGATACCCCATCATAGTGCTGCACCTGTGCCTAGCTGATCATATTGGACCCATGCTACGTGCAAGCATCACAGACTCACAGATAGTAAAAGGCTACCATACACCCATGAAGACATGTCCCCCTCCCCTGATCACCCTCATACATTTTTTCATAAGTTGGAAGGTTTGCAATGACAGGCCCGTACGTATGGGGGGTTCGAGGGGTTCGATCAAACTCCCGCCCTGGCCCGACCTCCTCACCCTTCGGTTTAGCCACGCCTACTTTTTAAGCTTGTGAATATGATATTTCGATCGAAAATGGCGTCACGTAAAAGACTCCAGAGGTAGCAATCAGAAGCATGGCAATATCACCAAATACTTTCGACATTGTACAGATCATATTGATGATATGCCATCTCATTAGTCTGATGGCGCGAGAGCATAGCCATTGACCTACAGTGATATCGCATGTCTGTGTGCATTGACGGAGAGGACTGACCTTCTGTCTGAAGTAGAGAGGGCTGCATGATCTTGGTGCATTGACGTGGAGAGGGCTGACCTTGTGTGCACTGAAGTAGAGAGGGCTGATCTTGCGTGCAATTATGTAATTAACGAGCTTCCCCGCGTGAGTACCCTATTTTGTGACCGACGCCCCCTTTATACCTTGGCAGTTAATCGAACCCCCCTTTCCAAAATCCTGCGCACGGGCCGGCAATGGTAACTGCAAACCTCCCCCCCCCCCCCCCCCCCCCTCCGGGACATAAGGATGTTGTGCATGTCCATGTAGATGTACATGCTTTTGGACCACAATGTGTGTGCTGACATGATAGAGTACATCTGGACTGCCTGATGTGGTGAGGTTTACTGTGTGTACTGAAACTGAATGAGATAAGAGAATTTATAATAGTTATGCCACAAACAATGTATTTAGCTACCCAAGATGGAGACATTCTTTCCCATTGGTCCAGTGATGTACTGTGAGGCCATGGGGGTGACTGACACACCACAGATATAGTTCCCAGCATCTCCAGTCCCCAGTGAAGTCATCATCAGTGTGCTCTGGTAGGATGACCCAGTCAATGAAGGATTACTACCACTGAGGGTAGCTCCTCCTGGTGCAATCCATATGGGGGATTTATTAAATCAAATGCCCCACTGCCCACTGTTGGAGATTAATAACTGGTCAAATGACCCCAGCAAAAAGTTCTTGCCAAGAGGAGCAAGATCTTGGCCGGAGGAGGCTGAGATATTGCCATATCTTGGGTAAGATCTTGGTCAGAACTTGGCCGGCATAATCTTGGCACCTTGGGCAAGATCTTGGGCAAGTTGGGGACTTGCAGTTACCATTGACAGGTGCAATTGAGGTAATAGTATATTTGCATATAAAGACTTGGCGGTCAAGCAAATTGGTGTCATGCTTGTCTGTCACAAGGCCAGAAGGTGGATATAATCAGGAGTTCGATTCCACGTTAGTACAGTTTTTTTTTTCTTATTATGCATATGCCCCTTTAAAATTAAAGGTGCTGTTGTTGAAGTATAGGTTCCAATCACATTATTTCAAGCAAGTGCAGTCGTGGCATAGTGGGTTACGACGAGAGCTATCATGCTCGAGGTACCGTGTTCAAGGTTCGGGGTCCATCGGATTTCCTCCCCATCGTCGTTTATCCACTACTCCGGATTGTGCGGCAGCGTATCACCGGTTCTATTCCTCGACTCCCGAAGTGGAAAAAGCTTACTTCAAGGTGTGACGCCACTGGTAGCTGGTTTCTGTTGACTTTATACTGTCACTCAACAGAAATTCTCCACAGAGAAACAGTTAGTGGAGGCCGGGTGATTCAACACTCTCCCTTCTTTTGTGTCAAGTGTAGGGTACTAACTTTAAAGAAACTCACTGACTTTAAAACTTCATGCGTGTTGTTTTTTTTTTTCTCCTGCATGCATAGTATTTCTCTCTTTTTTTCTTTTTTGTTGATAACGTAATAGCCACACAACACAACATGGATAAAATTAAATTTTAAATACTACTACAGATATTACGCACAGTACTACTACGTATGGAGAGGAATTGAAGTTATACAATTCAAATAATTAAGATTACAGGTGCATGCCACCAGACAACCTCAGCTCAGGAAGTGATGCATGCATAGGATATTATGGATTGCCGCGTGATCGATCAACAAAACTACTTGCAGTGAGGGCAAGTGACTAATATGAGCACGTGCCATCTCTCCTTAACTATTTACGTCCTATTTTGATCGATCGTTCTTCCACAGGGAAAAAATGTGTCAAATCAATTTGATTTTACAGATCATTGAGCACACCTGCGTAATAATATAGTTCATTCTTGCGATAATTTTACAAGTGATGTAAAATATCAAATCAAAAATTGATTCGCGGTCTTTTTTTGGTGTGTTCCTGAATAAATTGAGAAATACGTGTATGGCTGAACACTTCAAAACAACTCGTCGAATCAATTCTTGATTGTCAATTGATAGATTACATTCTGGTACAAGTTTACATACCAAGTTCAAAATGACATTAATATTATGTACTATGCAGAAAGTAGGTGACAAATCAATTGAAAATCAAGAATTGATTCAAGTTTTTTTTTTTTTTTGTTGCAGTGCTAGTTGCGCACCGGTCTGCTGAATTACTTTCCGTATAGTTCCGCTTATCGCCGTCCACATTTCCGTCTTATCTCCGTCGATTCTATGCACGTTTGTATCGCGGTATGACCAAATATTTCGCATATAGCTATACACTGTACATAATCCCTCATCAAAATAGTATTTTAACGTGTAATCGCCGCGAATGCTACACCTCATTGTCGTAAGAGTTTTTTGACAGTAGGGGGGCAGGCGGGGGAATCGCAAGATAGAATTCACCTCTCTATACGGTATCCCACCTGCCCCCTAGCATAATAACATGACATTTGCTATAGAATATCTCCATATATATGTTACTCTCCCGCTATAACGTACTGCTATTCATGCTAATAGTCACAATTGAGGTAATATTTGCATACAAAAACTTGGTGGTCGAGCAGATTTGTGTCATGTTTGTGGGCAGGAGGGGAGTCGATTCCACATTAGTACAGTTTTTTTATTTTTTACTTTATATCGCTTTAAAATTATAGATACTGCTGTTGAAGTATAAATTTTCAATGTAAATTCCTACCTGAGGCATCATGTTGACCAGCAAGTGGACCAGGTTGGTGAGCAGGTGGAGCTTCATCAGTTGGAAAAAAGAGGGAGTATGTTAAAAGCTAAAATTTACCAGGTGGGTTGTTACATTAACAAACGAATGTAAGTAACCAGCCTCAAATGTAACTACAATGGTAGGTCTACCTTGAAATGATCAGAACACCCCATGCTCACATGCATGCACAAATACACACACATGCATTTCATAATTTCAACTGAAACAGATGATAAGAGATCAACAATAACACATACATACACTATTTCTTTGTTGTGTTGTAAGTGCAAACTTATATTAAGCCTCGTATGTTTACCTTTGTAACTGGCATGTTTTCTTGGCCCATACATGATGTACTCATTGTTATGTCAGCTTGAAGTATAAAAAGTGAAAGTGTAGTGCTATTAATATTAATTACACAGGATAGTGTAATATTAATATCAGGGGGAATCTCTGTGGTGGATGGTGATGGGGGTCGAAGAAGTATATAGTCCCATGATGAGAGTATAAATTTTTTTCATTGTGCTGTTTAATGCTTCGTACTGGCAAGTGGAGCCAGAGATGCTGGATGTAAATGAAACTTGAAACTTCAGAATAATCAATTGGATAATTTTATCTGGTTCAATATGCATTTCCAGAAGTTGCGGGCCATTACCCACAACACTTTTATCATGTATTTGTGTGATCACACCCTGGGGGAGGCAAGCAAGCAAACAGTACGTATATGGGGTGGGTTATTGTTCATAGAGTAGGAGGAGTCATTGATTTGCGCAACTCTGTCTCCATCTCTCCTGTTCCTACTACTCCTGTTCCCACCACTGCCTCCATCACTCCTATTCCCACCACTCCTGTTCCCACCACTGCCTCCATCACTCCTATTCCCACCACTCCTATTCCCACCACTGCCTCCAACATTCTTATTCCCACCACTCCTGTTCCCACTACTGAATCCATCAATCCTATCCACCACTGCTTCCATTAGTTCTGTTCCCACCACTGCCTCCATTGCTCCTGTTCTCGTTCATTGATCCTCATACCAACACCACAGTCCTCTATAAATTACTCCTATTCCCACCACTGCCTCCATCACTCCTATTCTCACCACTACCTCCATCAGTCTTGTTCCCACCACCGCGTCCATTGCTCCTGTTCTCGTTCATTGATCCTCATACCAACACCACACAGTACTCCTATTCCCACTATTGCCTCCACCACTCCTATTCCCACCACTGCCTCCATTAGTCCTGTTCCCACCACTGCCTCATTGATACTCATACCAACACCACACAGTCCTCTATAAATTCATATCCACTCCTATGCACAAACAGTGCTGACAGTTTTGATGATGCCAGTATCTGGAGCTGGTATAACAGTGATTTTGAGAACCGTATGCAAGTCGCAGTGAAATGTATTTATGACTTAATGCAACAACAGAACAGCCTAATATGATCTTTGGAGGGTTCAGTTGTATCACTGAAAACTTCAACTTACTCCAGTCAAATCATCAGACCAACTTTGTCAACCAACTACCAAATTAACTTCTGCTATTATTACATCAACAATAACCCAACCACCTATAATCACAATGTACTATCCAAACACCAGCTATTTCTTCTACGCTCATGTCACAAGCATTGCTTTGGCAGTATCACCAGTAAGCGAATAAAATAGAGAACATTTTAATGCATAAAAGTAGGTGTGAAGTGTACCAGCTACTAAGCTAGCCAACTAACGCTTTCTGATTTTTAGCTTCTCGTATGCTAGTGCCTAGCTGGGCTGCTTTATAGATCAGGAGGCAGTGGTTTATGCTTGGAATGGCCAAAATCGTAACTTCCAGTTACAGTTGGTCTGCACATAATCATGTGAACACACCTTTTAGCATTACTGCTCTGTGACACTGTAAACTTCCTAATAGGTGTGATGGATTTAGAGTGAATAAGAAACGTTTTTTAAAGAAACAGTGTACGAAAGAGTTATGTGTGATGAGCTTAAAAGGAGAACAGAAAAATACATTTTATAAAGGATGCTGTGTGTTGCTTAAGAAAGAATTCAGTGCGGACCTTGGAGGAAAATACAAGTGTACATAATTTTAAGGGATAACCTTCTGTTTTCACAGTTGGAAGCACAGTATGGTATGAAATTCATGGAGGTTAGTACAAAGACTGGCCTCAACATAGACTCAGTAAGAAATTAGATTTCAAACAGGCATAATGTATTGAAAATTGTTAAATGTGAATACGGGTACAGTCTCCTCTTGTGAAACGTAAAAAAAATCCTGATTCATTGATGTGAAGGTGGACAGATTTAAATTAGGCAATTTAGCTTTACTATTTCTTTCCAGTATGAAAGTACATTTCTTTTCCCCATCTCTGCATTTAAATGATCACTATAGCATACAGCCATATAAGCTAGACATTTGTAAGCAATGGATTATAGCCTGTGGCTGTTAGCAATTTTCATTGATATACTCATCAATGCTTCCTATCAGTTAACAACCAGTTCAGTCAGATAACCAAACCTGAAAATGGAACACATATACAAAGATATGATGGATAGAATGGTGGAGTGCATAGAGTTGTGTTCCTAAAATAAACTTACTGGACAATAAAACGTCTATTGCTTACCTGCTTGAGCAGAGCTACAAGGTTTTTAACCCTAGTCACATACTAGAAGGGTTGTGTCAGATCCACTATATTTTAAAAAAATCAACAAAATAATTTAAAATTACGATTCTTATACCTTGCGTTCCAATTTGAAAACCACCATTCATTAAGAAGTAAGTAATAAAAGCAATCTCTAAACCAGAAGATTGGTGGTATATAGCAATGAAATGCAATGTTGGTGTAAAAATAAAGAGAGTCTGATTGAAAAGGAAAAATGAAATAGACCTATATATAAAGCACACAGTTAAATATGACAGGTTTATCCTTTTCAATCAGAAGACTTGTTCCTTTGCTTTCTACACCACCCTCGCATTTCATTCCTATATGCCATCAACCTGTATCTCATTTAGAGAATGTTTTTATTCCTTGTGTCCCAAATTTGTTTGAGGATTTGAAATTACAGCCATTGTGGGTCTCTATGTGAACCACTTTAAAATAGACCTTGCCATTTGCATTCCTCTTTTATCTGCGTACTAGTAATATTTGCATGCTAGCATCTGATCACAAATGTGCACATTGTTCTGACTTCTAATTTTTTTCAATTAGAACTTTCTTAACTTTTAATCTCCAGTCGTCCTATGCATAGAATTATCATCCTACGCGTAGGACGCAAGTTAAAATTAATTTTTAGCAAACTCATATGATCTAAGAACAAACTAAAATCTCATTGTACTGTTGAAATGGTTATTAATTCAGAAAATATTTTTACTTTCTTGCAATTCTTCAATGATTGTCAAATACAATCAATACTGCATTGCTAAAAGATGTATTTGCGGTAAATCGCAAAGCAACTTAAAGTACTAAAAAGTAATGTTGGGATGATCAGGGCAACATGTTAAAAGAAGGGTAGTAAGATAGGTCTTTTGCACTAAGCATATAAAAAAGTACATTGTAGATTTGGAAATTGCTAGGTCCACAAGCTTATGAACGATAGGTATTTGCAGATGCATGTTGCAAGGAATAGCCAAGTGAATGGACAAAATCTTGAAAACGTAAGTGTGTTTTCAGTAAAAATGGCAAAACCAATTAGAGTAGAAACACTGCCATAGAATGTATATAGTAGCACACACATCATGCTTCAAAAAACGTTCAAAAAAAGTTTTCTGTGACAATTAAATTCTCTACATAATGCATTTTTAAGAACCGTATCTGCTTATTAGCATCATGTAACCAAGGGTGTGATTTAAAAAATAGATTGACAATTGGTAAAATTAGCACGATAGACACATCAAACAGCAGTAGAGAAATGGATACCAAAAAACTGCATTTCTATTTATAATGAATTTTCAAATATTGGTCCTACGCGTAGGACTTGGACCTGGAGAATTAAGGTTAAGAATATGTGTACAGATATTTAATTTCATGTGTATGCTTTTGAAAAGTACGGAGCCAGATAACATACAAGAACTTCAAACTTGTCTGTGAGAATTCAAACTTATGTGAGAGTCATGACAGAATTGATTACATCGCAGAGCCTATTTCATGACCACTGTACCATAGCCTTCAAACCTTAGCAAAGGCAAGGATAAATTTGATATGCTTGCAAAAAAAGTAGGTCTTATTTTTAATCCCATAGTTGTTATTTTTAATTCCATTATTTCCATAAATGTACAAAAGCAATATTAAATGTGGCACTCTACGAACTTGCTATCATTTCCATAAATATCTTATCCCATTCATCCATCGTTAATTTCCCTCACTTTATATTTCCAGGGTAACGTTTATTTACAAAATAAGCAGAGCAAGCATTTCCTTTTGCTAAACACTAGCATGTAAATTTGCATAGGAGGTAACTGAGCTATGTCACACATTAGGTGACTGATCAGCCTATGGTGCTTACTGTAATGAGGAAGTGTAATGCATGAATATATTATCACCTTAACTTAACGAAGACAATAAGCCTATCTGTTGGTAGAAAACAAATTTCAACATACACTAGTTATGTAAATGTTATTAATTCCCCTGGGGGGGTGGGGGGGGGGGGGCAATAAAATCTGTATGAACCCCATCGTCCAATAATGTAGCTAGATGAGAGGATTATGAATCTTCTATAAAATAAATGTCTGACTTGAGAGAAAAAGTAATGGAGTATTTTTAAAAGAGGGCATAGATATGCCCCTTACATTTTATTGCAATTTTCTATCTTTCAAATTCATGTGCAAGTCGCAACATTTGATTTCTTGCAGAGAAAGTTGCCAAAACAATCTGTAAACCCTTAAACACCTTTTAACCCGGTAATTAAGCCAACCACACGTATTACTGGAATGGCCGGGTTAAAACGTTAATTTCATTGCTCTACGTTTTAATAGCAATGGGTCTACAGAATGTGCTTGGGTGCTGATGAGCCTTTCACTGCAAGGAATTGATCAGTGTGACTCCTATGTGAATCGGAAGCAAAACATGCAAAAAGGACAGAAAAATGCGACAAAATGTAGGGTGGAACCCCTATGCCCTCTTTTTTAAATCTCTCGTTACTTTTTTCTCTTCAGTCAGATTAAATGCAGATTCATAATTTCCTCTCATCAAGCTCTACACTTCCAGACAATGGGTCTATACAAATTTTCTTGTCCCCCTCAAATTTCCTAGATGCTAATACACCTTGCAACAAGTAATATCAGTTCCAACCATGTAGACATAGCGAGTGGGGTGAGAGAATAGACAGCCAGAGTTACAAAATGAAGGGGAACTTGCATTTGTATCAGCTTTGTAACGGCCAATAATGTGACATAAACCAAATCTATAATGCATGTATGTGCTATCTCATTATTTGTGGGATAATTGATGTGGGAATTGACGAAGATAAGATAGCTTGCAGCAAGTAATATCAGTTACAACCATGTAGATAACAGCGAGTAGAGAGAATAGACTGCCAGAGATGTATATAAGTGGAACTTGCATCTGTATACAGCTTCGTAATGATGATCAATGTGGCTTTAACCATGCAATCTCATCATCTGATTTGTGGGATAATTGATGAGCATAGAGAGGGCAATGTGCTACAGCCATGCAAAGTGGCTGCAGACGTTTAAATATGTCAGTCTAGCCGAACCAGCTCCAATTTGTTCTCTAGACATTCATGGCGCTAACCAGAGACATAAAGAATAATATGATTTGAAACATGTACGTATAGTTAATCGATTGTGTGCATTGCCTGCTTGTCTGCAAATATGCATGTGACCATGTGTAATTATAGTTGAAGCAGGTGTCAGTTTGATGTTGCTTGTGGCATCTGTTCATAGCTTGGTCTCAGGCAGCAGGTTGAGAGGAATGTTTTTGTTCCACAGATGAAAAGAGAACATGCAATTGACAAACAAGGGATACTGCTCACCGCTTTTCATTATTGTACCTATTCATGCATTTATGACGACAAATTTAATTTCTCTCTATTGATGAACTTTATGGTTCGGAGATTTAATATAGTGTTTAAGATACAAGGAGCATTTTTTTGGTACATGTATCAATGTTCATGCATTAAAAACCAGATGATTCAAAGGTCCAGTATTACACAGTATTATCATATCTTGGCACTTCCTAGCATAAAAGGATCCCCAATTAAAGCACGAAATACGACGTACTTGATTCTGTCTCCATACCAGATCAGTGGTATCCACAGAAGTATGTTAATATTATACCCTCCAGATGAACAAAGGTAATTAAATGTGGCAGATAAATGTACTGAAAATAGAGTATCATTGGCACCTTCATGGACATATTGAGGGCTTCCTTTCACATTAATAAATAGATGGGGATCATTGATCATGCAAGTGAAAAGGATGCACATTTTCCACAAAGGAGCATAAGATGTAAAATTCAGCAGGCCATTTTAACTGCATGATGGATAGACTAATTAGAAAGAAGTTGTAGAGGATGTGGCTGTCATAGAACTCATAAATTTTGGAAACAAATATGGGCCATATTCGCTGCAATAATATCACATATATAGACAAAGTGTACAGTCGGGAAACAAAATGCAGGTACATGTACCTAATTGGCGCAGTCTTAAAATTTCCACAGTGGGCTAGGTACGTAATTAAGCCACCCATATAGCATGGTACAAGGCCTGGTGCAACATTGTATGGTATCAGACCATTATTAGGATCCATGGAAACTATTTATTTGCTCAGAGGTCCTGAGCCCATCACACATGAACTAACCTCTCTGCATTTAAATGCATGCATGTGGAAATGTGAGTCCATGCATACAATAAATATCACATGCTTGATCCCAGGAAGCATGATAACAGGGGATGAATTATAGTACTTGAACAAGTGCAATAGTACATATTAGATGATGAAGACAGAGTAGTGAATGTTGCATATTAAGACATTTTGGTTATTTGGTTTCAAGTCACCCTTATGCATTAATGCACATGGGTAGGCACAAAGAAAAGGTATACCCATCAAATTTCAATTGAAATTAGTGGGCAATAATGAATCAACACCCACTACATGTAATTGCAGTGATAATTAAATTCATACCAATACTGAAATCAACGAGCATGTCATTGTTGACCATAATATGTTACATGTTCAATCTCTCCCCTCCCTCCCTTGCTCTCTCTCTCTCTCTCACTCTCTCTCTCTCTCTCTCTCTCTCTCTCTCTCTCTCTCCATCCCTCCCTCCCTATTCCCCCCCTCTCTCTCCCTCCCTCTCTCTAGATAGCACCATTGAACTTCATATAATGGTACGACTGGGAAGAGAAATTGTACATAAAAAACCCACGGGAAATCATTAGAAGAATTGCTTTAAAGGTCTACAATGCTCTCAGGTACACACACATATTAAACTTGGGATTCAAATGTTTCCTGTTAGATCAATGGTTACATGCATCTACACTACATGTCCAAGATCTTTTGCAATCATTGTAGCAGCAATGCTGTGGTAGAAGCTCTTGTTTTGCTCAAAAGTATCCCTTGCCAGCTGTGCTCCACCAGGGCATTTGAACAATTCTCTAAAGAAATATGGCATCAATATTTCAATGAACTTAAGACACACATGGTTAGTAATTTTAAGCGACAAGTGGCCAGAATAGATTTTTAACATGTTCAATACTTCCTTTGCAGATTTATAATATGTCAGAGATCAAGACTTAGTCTGGCAATTGAGATTGGTTATTTATCAACCCACAAATGAATAGATAAACATTAATTTCTCTCTACAGATTTGAAGTTCATGACATACATGTAATCTCTTAAACATTTGCAAAATACACACTATGATTGTTGAATTTGATTTGAAAAATAATTCATGCAGCACATCAAACAAGCATAATGATTCCATCTAGGATATATGTACATACAATATAAATTATACAGTTACATAATATTGAGATGATGATACACAACTGTGACATATACACACCAGTGACACGTTTCCTTTTAACATCAAATCCATAAATACATAAGTGTTTCAATCATCACCAAGAACTTTTTATGTTGTTTTTTTTGTCTATGCATGCTTAAGCATAATATAGGTTGTGACGATAAACAAAATCAACACGAATTTTCCAGTGGGAAGTGGTCACAAGTAAGTGGTCACAAGTAAGTTTCCTTGTGGTTTAATCCTTCTGGAAGGATCAGTCATGAGGCACCACTAGACTATAAGCAGCATGCATTCTAAGTGATGCAGTTCTAATCAAATAGTACAGTCTGACCTCGTTAAGAGCGCACTCGTTAGTAGCACATTCCCTCGTTAGATGTATTGAAAATTATATTCATGGTTGATGCGGGTACCACACATTATCTATGTCTACAATGTGCAATCTATGCCCTAAGTATGGTAGTAGCACAGGAAACAAATGTGGCGCTATAATGGGGGAAGACTGTACTTTAATGTTATATCACAGGCGCCTTAACCTACATGTTGGCATTACAAATCACTTAATTCCAACAAATGAACAGACAGCCAACGCTTGAAATAACAACGATCAATATAGCAAAGAGGGCTACTTGCCAAGTGGTGGCAGAAAACAACGCCAGCATGCTGCTAGTGCTACGCACACTACTCTGGCTGGGGCACACCCCTCATTTAGCTCGAGTTGTTCTGATTTACAAAAAAACTTGCTAGAAGAATATTTCGATTTTTAGGTTATGATATAATTTAAACTCTTTTTGCCACCCGCACACGATTTCCAACTTTTATATTCTCTGTCATCAAGGTCGTGGGCAATTTTAATTAAGTACGCTCCTCCATCTCAATCGTGTATCTAAAGAGCCGATGGTTGAGTGTGATAAAAGCGGATTTAAAATGAAGCTCTATGCTGAAGAGTTACATTATTCAAGTTCGAAGTTTTATTTGCCATTGAATGCGAGGACCATACATGTAGGTCGCAATAAAATGCCTACACGTAGGCTAAAACAGCACTTTTCGCCTTATCATTGTATGCAGTGTTTGTTTGATCTATCATTAAGCCTTAATCATAAATCAGTCAATTAATTCTTGCTTGCATAGACGCGGATTGCTAACAAAAATGTATTCACGTTTTGTCACCAAACTGCAACTTTACATTTATGATCCCACAAATCTGATAACATTGATGCTAAATTCAAACAAAAGTCTCAGTAAAGAATTACACTATGACTGTTGTTTCAAAAAGGTTACATGTATCAAATGGGATTATAACTACTAGTTGTAATTGGTACTATTGACTATGGTTGGCATTCAATATACTGTATACCTCATACCAAATCAGAACTACTTTTTTACTAATATAAATCGGTATCCAATTAGCTGAAATGAGTAAATCAGTATTTTGTTATGCAGCATCACTGATATTCATATCATGTTCTTAATGAAAATGCTAGATTGACATACATGTATGCTGATTTATACTGATACATTAACTTGAGTATATGATAGACAATAACACGATTAGCAGGATGTTACTCCAATTTATGGGATCTGAGCTTGTGATACAAGATGAGTGCTTTGTGAGGTAATTTCAGAACACTAAAATAATTTGCTGTTTTCAGATCAGCAAAATTTAGTGCTTCACATATGACTGTAAAATAATTTAATATGACATTCACTTGTGTTTTATCGATCAGAAAATAAATGTTCACAGTCATGTATATTTGCACAAATGCACAAGCTCAATGTGTATTTTTACATGTACAAAACAGTTTTTCTGGCAATTCTGACATTCATAACAGTTTTCTATATTACATCGGTGCAAAGTGTAAACATTAAACATGTTATTAAATTGTAAAGTCAAAAATTTCATTCTAAATATAACATTACATGTAGTAATGGAAATGAGAACCACCCACCTATATAATGGTCGTACAAACTTCATCCTTCCTTGCTTGGTAATAAAATTAATGACCTCAGAAAAGACATCTGTTTCCCCTGCTTTGAGGCATAGTTTAAGCCACCTATATGTAAAATACCAACAAAGGACTTGATTCAAGTGCTACTGTATAAATGCTAATGAACAATTGTCATTGATATTAAGGAAATATACAGTGACCAGCGTAATCACCATTACAAATGTGGGCTTTTTGAAAAGCTATCGAGATGGCTGGATTTGAAATGCTTGGCATGTTACAATGGATAGTCCCATTCTAAATGTCCATTACTAATCATCTGATACAGAAATGTTGCTGCTAATGCATTCAAAAACAATCCAAATGCTTAAAAATGCTTCCAGCAGTACGTTGTCCCACACACTTATTGTCTCCATGTGTGTGTACATTGTATGTGCCTTTTGCATGCACCTGCTGCTGTATACATGTATCTGCATTTACAATAGTAAGTAAGATACATGTATAGCAACAAATATTTAGATTGATGATTGGTTCGTATAGCAAAATTTACACAGCTACATGTATAGCTATACCTGAATAATATTTCAGCATTCTTTGATTGGCCAAATGAATATATATTATTCATAGCTTTCAGAAGTGGCCGAGAGAGAGCATTCTCAAAGGAAAACAAGGCAGCAATGATAATTGTAATGACAGGATGTAATTAGTTGCAATGACAGGATGTAAGTACTTCTTAACACCACAAACAACACCTACATGTATATACATGTACACACATGAGTGCCTTCATGGTACTTTGTACGTTGTGTGCATTTGCAATAAAATACATGTAGCAACTTACCTTATCCAATAGAGAATTAAGGAACACCTGAACTTGCATACTGCTCATAGAAGCAATGTCACTTGGGTAAAATTCTCCTTGAACCGACGAAGCATCCTAAAACATGTTGTCTAATAAGAAAACATGTGGGCATTCTGGTTACCTCAACAGCTGCCCACTTGTCAGCCAATTGATAGCACATATTGGCCAGCGAAGCATCATATCTGCAATGTATCAATATAAATATCATCGTCTCACAACGCTCAGTATCATGCTGTTTACATTGGTCTTATTGGTGGCATCCCATAGCCATGTAGCCATTTGTCCCAATCCACACAATCAAACACACCGCTGCTTGCCTGTCAGTAGTAAGCCTTGAATGTGGTACATAGAGGATTAATGCAGAGGTTCTCACCTGTTGGTTGAAGTAGGACAAGAAAAATGCTTTCCAGTCATTGCTTGTTATTGATCGGAGTTTGAATTCTTCCACATATGCTTTCAGAAAGCCTTCCATTACAACTGAGTAAAATGGAGGCTGCCATGATAATACATTTTAAATATATATTCTATATGGCAGAGTAAGGGACCTAGCGCATATTATACAATTTATCAGGATAGAGCATCAAAGCAATTAAAATGTATGCGTAAAGAAAAATTTCAGGCCACTGTAACTCCATGATGGAAAGAATAATTTCCAGTGCGTAAGAAAGAATTTGTAGAGGACATAGGTTTCTGTTAGAATATGAAATAATTTGAAAACTTGAAAAAATATGCATTAGGTCCCTTTCACCTCATGTAATATTTATATTTTATAAATGTGCAACGTTATTGTCCATAACATGTCTTTATACTATTGTCAAGCTTGTTATATTTTGGTTACTTTATTGTATACTTAACAATTGAATAATTGGAATGGCTGTGATATTAGCTTTATCCCATCAAACTCTTCACTACATAATAATTTGTATTTATCATTAATCAAATATGTTTGTAAACACGGTAACTAAGACATGTAATATAATTAAAGGTTTTATATTTACTACTGTTGATGTCACAATATATCATATTTACTAACACATTTAATTAATAGTAAATACATTGATTATGCAATGGTTGTATCACAAGATCAATGACAAAAGCAGTGATGTGTACATGTACAGGTACATAGTTCATCCAACTGCAAACCATCTTCATATGCAGTAGGAAATATGTTTGCGTTCATGCAATCAGTACTGCAAGCCACGGAACGTATTTATTGTCGTGGGTTGCAACATGGTACTCCAGGTGGATGTGCATTACAGACCATCCTGTACATTTATGTACATTTACTGTGTGCTGCAACCAACTGTGTGTAGTATTGGCTGGGTTAGCACCCAGAGGAGATCTCATTAGGCTGTCAGGCAGGTTTTTAGCAGCGCGAATCACAGAGACAAAATTGAGACAATCATGAGAAGCGTGCAAAAACCTAACAAGGTTATGTTGACGAATGTTCTTAACAGGCAATAGGTGAAAAGAAAACCCTTTATTACACGTGTGAATCGAATTGCAGCAGCATCTCATCATTATAATCGTATATTGAACAGGAACATCATTTTGTGAATGCCATTTCAAAAAATTTAAAATGGGACCACAAAAACCACCGACATCACAAGACATGGGCAGCAGCTCATTCAGTATTCCATACTGAATAAGTCATGGTCCAAAAAAGAAAAAGGACAAGATTGTCTTTATTTTTAAGGGCACTTGTTTTCCATGATAGCCTTCTATTGAAGATACAAGTACAAAAAACTGTGTTTATATATTAAAAACCATTTGCAATTACAGCTTTATATCGCCATTCAACGCCAAGTTCAATGTTGGACCAGTTTAACTTTAATTTACTCTCGTTCTACCAGCATACCCCTAAAATGTGCTTTTATGGTAGTTACAGGTAGTGCTTAAAACTTATCGTTCTCTGCTTTCCACTATCCACAGTTGTTTTGTCAGATTGAAACACTTGCATTGAATCATTTTTTGAGTGTACATTATTAATGGAACATGCATATAATTGAGCTGCCACATGATAAAATTGATCAGTTTTTGAATGATGACCAAACGGATATAACTCACAGGGCACTAAAATGCACTTTATGCAATACATTCAACAAAGGCTACGCTTTGTCTTTCTTCCCATGCATGTTCTTACATGTATGTCCATGAGCGAACAACGCAACAGCCAGTCCTTTTTTATCATGGTAATTAAGAGTACGCGATGTATATATTATTATATACAGTAGGTGCTAAATCCTACAAGTACATGTACATGTACACAGAAGTAGTCTTCACACTGGATGTGTTATGCTAATTTGCATGGTATATGTAGGTGTTGTACCCTGCTGGTCAATCTGTTAAACCATTTAACCTGGTGCTGTGATTAAACAAATGTACACATAAATTGTTCGTAACCATTACCTGGGCCTCCCACAAGAGTTTCCAGAAAATATAAGAAATTGAATCCCTTTTCATAAGGTACAGAAGAGAATGCATCATCTGGGTCAACATCCTTCAGATTTGGGCATAATGCTGTCAGTGACAACTTATCACCAGCAAACTGTTTCACCTTTAATAAAAACACACAGAACAAATCAACAAGTATCCCATATACCTAACACTAATCAGGTACATGTAGTTCCTTACATGTTCATGTACATGCATATTCAAGTACTGTACTCTGAGGTTTTAAATGAGTACCACACTAAAAGCATTACGAGAAATCTACTTGCACAGGTACACACACACTGTCATTATACAAGCACTCTATTTTAATTACATGTATGGCATTAGCAACTGCATGGTTACAATAGTACATGTACATGTACATGTAGCAGTTTCATTTCAATTGGCTATACCCATTAATTTTAGTACAAGTACACCACCACGATTACATGTGAATATATTCCTCACATAGCTAATTAGGCTAATGGAGACACCCACAAATTTTAAACGCATACGTACATACATGTATATGCATTTCAACAAAACAGTACATGTATGTAAGGTGGCAATGTCAGTACTAATACTAAAACAGACTCCCAAAGGTCGATATAATACATCCTCATCGTCTAGAAAAACCTAAGCTACCAATGTAATATATTCATGGCATAGATAAATCAGACAGGGGAAAAGGATAAGTTTTGCAATTTTTAAAAACTATTCAGAACTTACCGATTCCTCCAATGTTTTCCACCCATCTTAAGAAAGATAACAATGAAATATCTATACATGTAGTGAACATACGTACTTATTGCATGCAGCCGTCGCTCCGCTTCTCCATAAAGCCTAGCAACGATCCTCCTTTCTAGGTACGTAGTGAAGCCTTCATTCAGCCTGCGTGCAATATAAGGTGCTGAGAGCTGATCTACACGTCAGACCAAACCAACCAGAAGTGTTCCCAACTGCTATTGGTCACAAGGTTGCCAGTCCAACTGTGAGATATCTCATGAGCAACCACCTACGATGCAGTTGGACACGTGGTCTCTAGTACACAACCAACTTTATAAATCTGCACTTACAAATGTGAGTGAACGATCTCCCACCTGCAAGCAAAGATGACCATATTACTCCTACACCTAGTGCATAGCAGAGAGGCATTGCGGCGCATACCAGTAAAGTGGGGGTCACAAAGGTCAAACAAGGGTTTTCCATTCCCCCGTATGGAAATGACGGAGGGAGGACAAGAAGGTCGTACTGCCCCCAAATGTAGGGCCCAACAGCATTTTCAGCAGCTTGTAACATGTGCTCCGTCTAAGCATTGGTAAATGAAATGAGCCAATATGTGATGGGTAAAGGCTTCACACGTCACTGATCAAGTACAACGTTCTGCACGTAAAATCATTGCCAGCACATACGATTGCAGTCACAGTTGAAATAGATGTACATGTCAGCAATACTACACAACAAATAGCGTTATACTTTGTTTTCTGAAATGCCATCACATAATTACATGTACTTCTTTCATTCTGACCACCCACACAACTCCCAAAAATGATTGTTACTAGTTCCAAGCAGCAAACAATTTGGCAAACCTCTTCAAATTCAACCTGTGCGAAGTCTACAATTTCTTTCTCCGACCACACCTTCGACCGTGGACCGATATCCCTATATAATGTACAGATGCAGGTGTGAAGATATTAATAACTCAATGCATCCTGGGGGGGGGGGGGGAGGTCCACTGACTACATTTACCTGCACTCAATTGCCCCTACAACCAGAGCCACAAGGTATGATGGAATGGAAACATTCTGCTCAAACCTGTACACGACTTTTGTTGGGTCGTCAGCTACTTGTTGTTTGTCAACTAGCCTGGCACTCATCAGCGCAGTTAGTTGGCATGGAACTACGATCTGTGATATAGAAGGAACTTCTCGCGTACACGATGCTACACTAAGTCATAACAATACACTGCGAAAGAGAATGATTTGTAATCAGTATACCCTGCAAGACTATTCCTCCAGTGTGGACAAATAAACTAACAATCACACATATAACATGTACATGTGTACGCATTAAGTGAATAGGTTGACTGAATGGCTCCACGTGTTTAATAAAGGCAATCGTACGATGATAACACATATCAAATCACTCTCCTGTACCTCAGCAGTGTATGTGCTTTTGACAAACGGTGAATCTTGACACGGAATCATCGATCGCGCATGAATTGGCTGTAAAAATTTAAAATACATGTAGGTACAATACACCTGCTGAGAGGTACAGTGCATGTGGGTAACAGACCTGGCACTGGGTGAACAAATACGGGTGCTGCTTTCCGGCAGTCTGAATGGGATCAAGCCACTGCACTGCAGGGGCACCACGTGATGTAGTGTACTCAATTGAAACGCAAAAAAAGCTGTTTCTGCACAGAATGAAGGCAAGGTGCTCAAGTCATGTTAGGAGTACCATTATGTCTCACTGTTGAGAGCAGCATTGTGGAATGGAAATTTCAAGCTTAGATCCAAACTTCGCAGGTGAAATATTGTAGGTAAGCTTGTCAAGTGAGTCAGCATTGATGACAGACACAATAATGAGTTGATTTGTATCCAGAATCTGAAAATCAAGATTTAAGTTAGTGAGAACAGCAATAAAAAAAAAAACAGGTTCATGTTCATCAAATCAGAAGTGATGTCAACGTACACGCACATATCAGTAATGTAAATGCACAAGCGCATTTTTGTGGCTGCATGGTTCTACATTACACGCCACAGCAAGGGCTTTGTGCGCTATAAGATAGGTCCTACCATATGGCTGCACCCTTTAAGGTCACCACCCCCTGGAATCACATTCCTCTGAATATTCATAGGCAAGGCTGAGCTGAGGCCTGTACTGGAGGAGACTGACCCACATAAATTAGTAATCCTCCAAGACTTGAAAATGGAGAGGGTAGAGAAGTGGAGGACATCCATATACATATGTCAGATCTGCCTCACTCATATATAGTCTCAGGTGGGCCGAGCACACTTGCATGTAAAAAGATCCTTCGTGCCACCTCACATGGTGTAAGAAACATGAATAGGACCAGCAGTGGCAGCTGTCTTGTGTGAAGGGCCGGTTGGGGGCAGACCAAGCCAAGGGTTCCACCTTCTTGCTGCTTGCCGGGCAGGGGTGGTTGTGCCCCTCATACATGTACATGTATACATGCATATAGTGGCTCAAATTTGAAGACCCTCCCAGCCCGCATTGAAGGAAATGATCTTTGCTTGGCAGGGTATTAAATACTATATGTACATGTGCATGTGTGTGTGTGTGAGAGAGAGTGTGTGAGCATGTGTTTAATATAATAACGTTGGCTTAATCGCTGATCAATAGTGCATAAAAATAAATATGCTGTTGACATGAAAAGCTGAGTCACTAGATACTGTATATAGTGAGTGCTTATCATTTACATGTAAAAAGCTTTGAAACAATATTATCGATTCTACGTCTATAATTTAAATTTCCTTCAATCATGTCTACTACATGTAGCTCAGATGGTTTACTTTCTCATCAACAGCCATTAGGCTTCAAGTTCCCTAAGCTTTCTTTTGGTGTTATAAATGGTGAATAGAGAAGCTTCCAGCCAAAAAATATATTTTACATTACGATGAGGCAAAAGATGCCATTCTGCCAAGCATGTATAGAGGCCAAAACATATGAATGCAAAAAAAGCTCAGAGATTGTACGTTTTTGTAGATAGGATAAAACTGGATTCAATTTACACACATATAAATATTACATTGTTTGAGTAACCTAGAATTTTGGCCTTTTCCTTTGGGATGTTACTTCCACACTAACGTTTCAACATGTGATAGGTGGTGACTGGCTTCTCTTATTGGAAAGATGCTATATCATCAGGAACCATGTGTCCAGCTCTTTCCATAAAGCAGCAGTAATGGTTGTTCTTTTTACATCCCCAAGAGCTTCTGTCAAAGCAACATACTGCTGAAAAACAGATCAGACAGTATGTTAGAAGTAATACTTATTATGTACTTGGTTTCTGTGTAGGCAAGAATTGGCTTCACTGGAGATGATCAAATGGAAGTCTTTTTTTTTTTTTAACTTGTACAGATGAAAGCTTACAATGACCCTCTAGCTCTGCTGAAAACTGGCTGTTATAAAAAAATACATTTACACCAGTCTAGAAATACGAGACTGATCTCCAACCTAACCATCTCCTTTTCTTACCATTATAATACACGAAACTATTGATTCATCCAAATGCGGAGCAAGTTACACTTGTTTTAAGACATGTCACAATGACAAACTGCAAGTGCATAAAGAATTTCTAGGTTCATATGCAGTGGGTTCCACTGATGCTACAACTTTGGTACATTTATCTACCAAGGATGTGATGATTCAAAACTGTTATGATGGGGGCAAGTGTAATGAGTGAAGAAGTGGTGTTGCCAAACAAATAGCAGGCACAGAACCAAGAGCAATCTACACAAATTGCTACGGCCATTCATTAAATCCTGCTGTTGCGCACACAGTAAAGCAATCAAAGATTACGAGAAACACATTACAAACCACATATGAAATATTTCCAAAGGAGAGAAGCAATTTTGAAATAAACTTCTTCTATTCCTCCTGTTGGAATTAGAGCACTATGACCTACCAGATTGAGGGTAAGAGATGTGATTTGCAACTCTGAAGTTTTGAAATCCACATGGAATGAGGTCTATGGAGCCAAATGTTCTAGGCTCATGAGACTGTCTTTAAAAGGCCCTCAGATAATCTTAGTTGCACTCTGCAACACAAATCCATGTCTGCTACTAAAAAAGGTACTAAAAGGTCATGAAATTGCAGCTGTGATGACTATTGCTACACTGTACATGTACATTAAAATCATCTCGCAACGATACATATTTGAGATGAGGTTAACCTCATAGCATCCAAACTACATGTAAATGTGAATCTCAGATTCCAAGGAAAAATGTGCAACAGGTCAGCCTGTGGTGATCCTAAAAGACAAGGCAAGTTACATGTATTACAAACTAATAGAGTGTATCATTTCTGCTATATTAGGACGTTTAGATCAACCCGGATATACAAAATACCAGCAGTTGGAAGTTCTCTTGATAATAGCAAATCAAGCAATCAGGTTGGAAATGAAAATAATGTTTGCTTCGCCTATGGAGATGGCATTGAAAACAATGATCTCATCAACTTGAAGTATAACTAATCATGTCTGTTTTTCAGCATGTCCTCGAAGAGATAAGTGAGCCGTTGAGACAAGATCTGACTATCTTTGATGTGAAGGATTATTTCACTTTCCTATCTCACGCAACAAGGTCTTTTGTGTACAGTAAAAAAGGTTTTCATTATTCCAGCAACAATTGTAACATCAGAAACATCATTCAGTACGTGCTCTAACCTGGCACGTTAAAAATAATAAATTGCCTCAGGAACAGCTTTATCATTTAATTTTAGAAAGAATACACAAACATGGTTACACTTAATGACTTTGTAAAGGGTTCATAACAACATCAGGCAGTGTTATTTTCTCTATCTGAATTGTTTTGCGATAACAGTTCATGTGTGTGTGTGTATGCCATACTGTCAGATGGACCATTAGGCAAGCCAATGCTAATGTCTTACCCAAAAGGATATTTACTCCCTGGACGATTTGAGGCACCAACTTATAACCTAGATGTACATGTAACTGCTAACCACGTAAATCCTACAATGGTCCCCCAACTTGCAAGTGATATTCATATACGGTATCACAGAAATAGCTTTTTGTAGTTTGATGTACAGTACATGTACATGTATAAAACCTTGAAACCTTTAAATTACTTTTATGGAGCCATTTCTTATGAGACAGCCTTAAGGCACTCAGACAACGTTAGTTGCCCTAGCACTCTGGAACACAACTCCATGTCTGCTATGCGACAACTGGAAGAGGACTGGGCTGCAGAAGGAAAAGCTGTGCCAGCTGCCTGCTGTATGTTAAAGATACCACACGGGGGCGGGCTAGTACGATTCCATTCGTTTGTAATTGATGCTCCAAAATTTATATATCGGTGCTACATATTACATACATGTACAGTGCAAAAGCATCTACATGTAAGGGCTAGCTGTCCCAGGAAAACGAGAGATTGCCCGCCCCTCCTCCCCATGCCCATGGTTGTACCAAATTTACACTTCTGGTGCCCTTGCACTGATCGCGTTCCTGTTAGCAGCTTAAATTGTGGACATCACAGATACACATATACAACGGTATACATTTAGACCTTAATGTGAATAAATGCTATAGCCAGCATGTGCACACATAGCAGGTTATGTCATACATGTACGCTCACATCAGCATGTCATTGTTTAGTAGCTGCCTTGTGGCACATAAACGGATGTAAGGCTATTCAAGCTGCAGGTACCATGTAATTATCCCTTGCATTGTACATGTATCGATACTCCCTCACTGCTGAGATATTACAACAGGTCACAAAACATTCGATTTTCCGATTATATACTTCGCAAATGCTATACATTACGGACTTCAATTCGGGCTTCGATGCATAATATACATGTGCGTGCTCCAATTTAAGCTAGCCTATTAGTATAGCTACATGAACCAACTCCCATAGCCAGGCGATAATGAAACAAATTGCGGCCAGGACAACAGAGGGGCCCAGAACGTAGGGACACGTGCGTGTATGTGCGTTGCTGTACATAGGCCTACCATCTTACCAAATTCTGAGCACCTTGCGACAAAACTCGAACATGAAGGAGAATATTACAACGTAGCGTCTTCGTAGTAAAATCTGGAGCAGCCTTCCAATGCCACTTCTCCACCGCTACTTCGCTCAGGTTAGAACATGAACTAGGATCCAGTCGATCGTGAGCCATGTCTTGCACTTTCTGTTTTGTGATTACACAGCTCACGTGCGCATTGTCATTGTTTTGACGGGTTGAAAAAATAGCAGTTTCTTTCCGGTCACTGCTAAGTTCACAACACTTATAGTGCTAGCCGTCTGGTGGTATTAGTTTGAACTATTTTATTAATACGCTTTTGTACATACAATACGCCCATGAAAAGGTCGCACAGATTTGTGATTACACAATATTACCTTGTATGTACAGGTACATGCACCTGTACGCACTCTTACGCGATAATATTGTGTAATTCCTAGTGTGTGTACACCTGAGCGCACTTCCTATTATTTGAATAATAGTAATATTATTACATTTCTAGCTAGCTGAACATGGCAGCCGTTATAGCTGGAACAGTGCTGACCACAGCAGTTTACCTAGCGCGAAGATATTTGATTGGCGGGGTGTGTACCTCCCGCGCCAACCTTGAGGGCAAAACCGCTATTGTTACAGGTGCAAACTCGGGCATCGGGAAGGAAACAGCCCTCGACCTTGCAAAGCGGAACGCTCGGGTGATCGTTGCCTGTCGAAGCAAAGACAGAGGCCAAAGAGCAGTCGCCGATATCCGGGAAAGAAGCGGGAATACAAATGTTCACTTCCGCCAACTGGATTTGGCCTCACTTTCATCTGTTCGCGAGTTTGCTGCCGGGGTGTTGTCCGATGAACCGAAGCTTGACATCCTGATCAACAACGCTGCGGTTTTCCTCGTCCCTTACAGCAAGACCATCGATGGCGTCGAAACTCATTTCGGTGTAAATTACCTAGGTCATTACCTCCTTACGAATCTACTGATAGATCGGTTACGTCAGGCTCCAAGGGCGCGGATCATCAACGTAGCAGCTGACATACCGCTCATCGTAGGCAAGTTGACTGGTGGGATTGACTTCGACGACATCAACGGTGAACGGTCGTACAATCGTATCAAGGCTTACACCCAGAGTAAATATGCCGTTCTTCTGAATAGCGCGCACCTCGCACAGCAGCTGAGGGACTCGAGCGTGACGGTGAGCACCGTCCACCCCGGAGTCGTTAGGAATGAGTTCGGCCGCAACACCTCGTACTTCGTGGGCTATATACAGGTATGCAATGGTGTGCATATCCTTACAGTGTCTCGCATTCGATCATCATTCAATAAACCGTTCACCACCGTTACTAGTACTAGCTAGCTAGGTGTACTCGACTTTGTCCATAGGGTCAAATATGACAATTAACAGGTATTATGGGGCGTATTATATTGTCTTCTCTGTACAATATCATTAGTTTGTTTACAAATATTTACAGCTACTTTGTGCAATTAGTAAATGTCTTGTGTTCAGGAGGCACATTAGCAGTACTAATCATGTATTCTAATCCCCCCAATCCTCCCAGATATTATTCTATCCCTTGATGGTCCTGCTTTTGAAGAGCCCGTGGCAGGGTGCCCAGACCAGTATATACTGTGCTGTGGCGGAGGAACTTGAGGGGGTGACAGGAAGACACTATGTTGACTGCAAGGCAAGAGAGCCCCTCATCCCCATCTCTCTGGACGCATCTGCGACTCATCGACTGGTTCAGATCAGTAATGAAATGACAGGCTTAAGGACACAATAAAATTGTGAACAGTGTAGAATGTCTGCTGTAGTCTTGCTCCATATTTAGTGCTGTTGACGTGTGCTTTTCTTATAAGATATACACCAACACACAGTAAAGCAGCCAGGTGTGTCGTATAAGTCAGTACGCTGCTAGTGATGAATATCAAGCCAAGAAGATGAAAGCAGGGTGTGCATATATGGAAGTGTTGTCCAACAAAATAACCCTTAATTCTGAGTAGTTTTTGTTTTCAATTCTTTTTATTTTCCGTGATAACTTGTATCAAATGGTACTTATGCATCCAAAAAAAATTGGACTAGCCATTGATCATATAATAAGGCATCAGTACTTACACATTTCACACTGCTGAATTTTGAAAAAAGTAGGAGTACATGTATTGGTTAACTGTTGTACCACTGTTGTCGAACTTCTTTTTGCACATGTGTAAGTATACAGGTGAATACATACACAAACACATTAACTCATTAATATTGGCTTGGCATCATGGCATGACATATATATGTATTCGAGATTTACATGATGATGACAGATGACACATGGGAAGGTTATTAGGTTGATGAGGTCACCACGTCCCTCATTATTAAGAGATAAGGTTAAGTGGGGGCCTTACAGGGTACAGAAATAAATCATAACAAGAGGACATTGTAACAAAAAAAACAACACATAACAATGCTCAGTAGAGAGGTGCTGATTGAACCCCAACACAGCTAGTCATCGTCATCATCTGCCTCTGTGTTGGGCTTCCTGTTGGCTCTAAGGATGTCCCCAGGGCTAGGGTAAGGCCTCATTTGGAAGAGGGGACCACTGGCTGTGGTGTCCACTCCAGTCTTAGCATCGCCGCGTTCTTCAAGCCCTGTAGACCAGGTCCCTCTGCAGAGGAGAGGTAGAGAGCACACAGCCGGGATATCGTCACCATACACAGGCAACAGTGTTGCACGCAACTCAATGAATCCTTTTTGGATTAGTTTATGTGGTGCAGGTAACATGCTGTCTAGTGTAGGGGTGGCCCTTTAAAGATCTGGACACACGAGGGCACGTTACCTTGGGACATCTGAATAGGCCGCAGGGTCCATGGGGTCAAGTGCATCATCCTTTGGCTTATACCCTATATGGGAACAGCAGATACACATGTGAAAGGGGAGGAGCAAACAGCAAGCTGTGCATAAGTACCTATTCAACGTAAAAATTTAAATGGTCTTGAGAATAAAATGGCCCACACCAGTGTAGCCTACATGTGCATATGACTAGTCCAGTGTTGTGTGTGTGTGTGTGTTACATGTGCATGTGACTAGTCCAGTGTTGTGTGTGTGTGTTTGTGCGTGTGTGCGCGTGTGTGTGTGTGTGTGTGTGAGCATACAATATATAACGTGCGTGATTACTTCGAGGTCTTGCGCTCTTCGTGTAAGGGTTGCTGCGATGCTTCTCCCTCCTGGAGTTGTCGGGAGCTTTCTTTACGCTAGCAGCAGCAGCTGCTGCCTTGCCTGCATTAGGGTGCACGTATATGGCTGTGGGGGAGGGGAGGGATAGGGGGGTGGGGAGCAGACATCACGTAAAGCCCATTAAAATGATCCTTCACCACGCCACCACGTACAATCAGCAGGTGGGGTCC
Source organism: Eunapius fragilis (assembly GCA_963681505.1). NCBI lineage: Eukaryota > Metazoa > Porifera > Demospongiae > Spongillida > Spongillidae > Eunapius > Eunapius fragilis. The sequence continues at coordinate 8,784,645 of OY811971.1, read as the reverse complement.
AGATCACTTGGTTGGTCTTTGTATTCCAGTAGTAAGGATGGTTTCTACCAACGGGGCACATTGATTTTACTGACAGTATGACGCAAATTTCCAACATACGTTTTTTCATCTACCACTTTCTTCCAAAATGGTGGAAGGATTAAAATCTGCTTTGCTGTTTCGGGTTCCTGTGGTGAAAGTGAAAGTGATGAGGCACACACACATGTACGTATGTACATTACACCTGTTATGTCATACATACCAAAGCAATTAGCTTGCACACCATAGTGTACATGTTCCACACAGAGTACAAAATTTAACACTGACTCCTTACATGTATAAAAGAATTGTAAGCACCTCCACCATCCACACATACACACATGTATATTCATCACTATGAGTGACACTATGATAGACAATATAGGCTTGTACACACACACACACACACACACACACACACACACACACACACACACACACACACACACACACACACACACACACACACCTTGGCCTTTCCTCCAGCTGCTGCACTAGGTTGTTGATCTGGTTAGAAAAATAAACATGCAAAACTTACCTACATGTAACAAGGTCATACCATGATCAATACAAATTCACACTTCACAAGTGGCTCTACAAATGTAACTGTAACGTAATGAGTCTTCACTCCATCACATGTACAACAGAGTATATCCTATAATGTCACTGTATCTGTGGTTACCTTGGCCTATATGATTTATGAATAACAAAATGTGATATCATGTACGCCCAAAAGAATAAATGGACTGTGTTGAACTATTCCATTGAAAACACCACCCAAAATTGAAATGCTGATGTCCTCAATAAAGGAGAGAGGTAAGCATACTATTTCTCCTGGGGGATGAGGGCAGGGGTTGTAGCCCAGGAGGTTAAACATACAGATCTTTGCATCCTGGGTGGGGAAGGGTTAAATCGTCCAGGGTAGTCCAAGGGTGGTGCACACAGACCAGTGGGTCCTGGGAGTGCGGTATAGAGGGTAAGGGTCTAGTCCAGGGGCTGTGGTATACACCGATAACCGCGGGAGGTCATTTACTCTGTGCACCAACTAGGAGGGTATTCAAAATAACCCATAATCCTCGGTAGGGTCAATGGGTATAGCCCGTTGAGATGTGGATAAGTGCCTAGAGCCTTAATAATACGCAAGCCCTAGCGTACACAAGAATTCAATAATTGCACATATGGTTTTGGATTTCCCTGCGCAGCCTCCGAATAGTAGGACAAAAATCGAGTTCATTGGTGTTACCGCCTACCTTTGCGCTCACCTGCCTTTACGGCGATTCCTCGCTTTTGTAGTCGTGCTTGCAATTCAGCTGTCAGAGGCATGTTTTCGATAATTTAATATAATGCGCACCAAAATAAACCACGCCTACCGCTGTACATAAGTTACGATGATTGCACCACTATGGTTTTGCATTTTAGTATTAGTAAGCATAGCATCGTGCCAAGGGCAATGCAAGCCTCTCCCCTATGAAGTTTACTGGAACGTGGGCACCGCGGATCCGCCCTTCAATTTAAGCCAATTCCTTATCTTTTCGTCTAACTTCACGCAGACTGGCACATCGTGCTCCGTTCCCGGCTGCAAGGGTTGGACGCAGGGACTATTTCCATCAATCTTGGACGACGGTACGCTATTAAATGGAGGCGTTCCACAAAACGGGAATTTAACGGCTCATTTGGAAAATTTGGCGGAGACAGTGGCGAACTGGATACCGGACCCTCTGTGGAATGGAAATGCGGTGCTTGACTTCGAGGCTTGGACCACGGTCTGGGAGTTGAATAACCAGTCTGGCTGGTGGCACGGTTGCCGCTATCAGAATTATTCCATGCATTTAGAAACTTTAAAGCACCCCGATTGGAACCAATCACAGATTTATGAAGCCGCTAAAAACGAGTTCGAAACTGCAGCGACATCTTACTTCGTGGAGAGCTTAAACGTCCTCACGAGAGCGAGACCAAATGTAAGGAAAATGTGTCCGCTTTTATATATGTGCATGTTGCGGCATTGTCGCAGAGCAGCTGATATATCGGTATGTTTGAGTTGAGGTCAAGTGAAATGTTGTGCCTGTTGTGTACATTTGGGTCTGGGTACAAAAACTAGCCTTGTCCAGGGTTAGGAGGTCAAGCATACCCCTTTCTGTGTCTCTCCTCTGAAAGTGAAATGTTATGCCTGAGCACTGTCATTTTGGAGAGGTGGGTGGGTCAGCAAAATGCAGGTAATCAATAGAACATCTTTGAACAATTAGGGGAGGCCGGGATTGGGGGACTGAGGCACAGAGCTGGATATGCTTGTCCTCCTAACCCTGGACAAGGCTAGTTTTTTACCCAGTCCCAAATGTACATAATAATGATTAGTAATGCAGTAATATGCCAGGGGAAACAAGTCGAGCAATGCTGTTCTGTGGCATTATCAATATTGTGCAATATTTCATGTAGTCATAACAATGCTAAATAAGTACGGTTTTTCTCCATGAGGGTCTTTTGTTTGAGCCATAGAGAGTAAATATGACTGCCTCATTAATGTTCTTACAATGATGACCACATTAATGTTCTCACGATTGTGACCACATTAATGTTCTCACGATGGTGACTACAATAATGCTCTCAGGATGGTGACCATGCATTAATGTTCTCAAGATGGTGACCACATTAATGTTCTCAGAATGGTGACCACATTAATGTTCTCACAATGGTGACCACATTAATGTTCTCAGAATGGTGACCACATTAATGTTCTCACAATGGTGACCACATTAATGTTCTCATGATGGTGACCACATTAATGTTCTCACAATGGTGACCACATTAATGTTCTCACAATGGTATCCACATTAATGTTCTCACAATGGTGGCCGCATTAATGTTCTCACAATGGTGACCGCATTAATGTTCTCACAATGGCGACCACATTAATGTTCTCATAATGGACATTAATGTTCTCACAATGGTGACCGCATTAATGCTCTCACAATGGTGACCACATTAATGTTCTCACAATGGTGAACAGGTTGGACTGAACAGTGTATCGTTAGGTAATTATGAAATGGCTTAATTTACCTTAATATGGGCACATGCTCAGGCATCACAGCAGTTACCACATTCACTTGCTGTAGCTATAAAGCTTGTCTCTTTAGCTTGGATTAAATAATAAGCTTGTCTTGGAACTGAATTTGAGTGATGTCAGGGAGCCCTCGATTTTGATTGGACGTGCCTCTTACTGCGCTGATATTCCTGTGCACAGCACACTTGTTTTCGCAGACCCTGATTATGTCAAGATTTGAATAAACAAGATTTGATTGTTGACATTTGTGCCTGGGTAAGAAGTGATCATGACATGTTCAACATTATATGCCTTCCCATGCCCTGCAGGTAACGGCACAATACTATTCATTGTGTACTTGTATTTAACTATCCTTGTACGAGTATACTGTTTGCTAAGAAAATCCATAACAGGCAGAAGGATACCAGCGATGACCCGAATTTTCAGCCCAATCCTTTGATGGGGTATCTTAATAAATAATGACTGGCCTGATTAAGGGAACAGGTATTCTGTATGCTATACTAGGGCTTAACAGATTAACGTCGGAATATTTAAAACTAAAATGCAGTTGTCCAAATTAACCGAAATGAGGTAGTAGTGGAATGTTAGGTAGAAGAAGGGGGTTTCAACAATTTGTGAACTAATGTTTCAAAAGTCTGGAAGAATTCTTTGGTATTAGTGAACACATTTTACGACGCAGCTATGCATATCTCGGCGTTAATCGGTTAATTGCCTTGCTGACTAAGTGCTCTTATTCCATTCAACACGTACACATTTGTGCTAAATTTTACAGCTCCCATTAATTCAAATACTACTGCACACCTTATACTTTCCATTATGTATCTTGTGTTTTTCTTATTTCATTTCGTGTACATGTACATGTACTATTAAAAGCCCAGTATAATAATTGTGGGGGTTATGTACAACCTTACTATATTTAATATCGCCTGATTCTATTCTCTTCTTTAGGCAAAATGGGGTTACTATGGCCTCCCTATCAATCTGTATGGTTGTGAGGGAATCGGACAGGTACGCTTCTGTAAATGTTTACCTGTACATGAGTACACCTAGCAGTTTGTAAGTGGTTATTAATAGGAGACAAAATGTGGCTATGACTCAAGCTATGGTGATCTGTATCGAAGCTACAGTGATCGGCAAATCCCTATATGGAAAGCTAGCACAGCACTCTATCCCAGGTATGATGCAGACCAGGGCATGTAGTGTATTATGTATAATTAATTCACCCGTCCTACATTGGCACGCAGTATTTATTTTCAACCTATGTTTACCACATTTGAGAACTCCGCCTATGTGCGATCAGTCATCAATGAAACTGTTAGATGTTCACAAGGGAAAATACCGGTGTATGCATTTCACTGGAATTGTAAGTTAAAATTCTTTCGTTACCTTACATCAATTGCTTTATTCAACAGACTACCATAATGCCACGACATTGCTGGACCCAGAAGATCTCTTTACTGGTCTAGTGGGCCCTTATGATCAGAAATCGCAGGGTGTGATAATGTGGGGCTCCACTAGTGAGCTGGAGGACACAGCATTTATTGAGGCAAGGGCTTACCTAGTGTCCCTTCTGCCTCGATTGTAATGATTGCCATCTCTTCCTCAGTATGCAGAGAAGGAGGTTGGCCCCTTAGTTTTTGAATTTGTCAGCGACATGTGTCAGTGTAGCGATGTGTACTGCCATGGTGATGGAAGGTGTATGCCAAGGTAACATGCATCTGGTGACTATTTATTTCAATTCATAATTCCATTTCAATCAACAGCTCCTCTGATATGTGTGGAAGTTATTCAAGCACACAATTTCAGACTGCTGGTCACTAGTGTGGTATTCACATTCATTGGGTTGTTGTATTGCTCCTAAACTACATGTGCATTATATATTTTAGTGTAATACATCCAAGATTTACAATCCACAACTTTGGTGACCATCTATATTTTTGTACAATAAGTGATGCAACAAATTAAAATAGTTGGCATATTTACAAACTGGGCTGTAAATATTATTATTCATTTCATTATTGACTTACTACTTTTGCTACACACTACAACCATGGTCAGATGTACTTAAGGCAATTTCAACACATTTAGTCTGCATGGGATGATATTTAATTTGATAACCACAGAATTGAGCTAGTTAAAATATTTCATTGATTATAACTAAGAGGAGGGAGGCTAGGGAAACTCTGAAGTATCCAAATACCAAAACATGAAAATAGTAAGTCATAGATCTGCCACTTACAATGTTCGTAATGCTTTTCTGCAATAAGATACATCTCTTTGGTCCTGAGCTGCCTACTAAGGACAGCATACAATTTAATTCATTCCTCGCCGGTGAAATGATTTTTAGTTTCCTCCCACACACAGCCTCCTGGACCTCCCATATCACTGTGCTACATGTGTACACTGCTCCTTAAGTATGCAAAGTTACACTCTAACCTGTCTACATGCAGTGCATTTTGTCAAACACTTTGCATTGCCCTTAATATAATAGTGCCCTTCACGAACAAGAAGTAATAAAGGCATTTGGGCTACATCTTTGTAAAGTGGGCTGAAAACAAAAGCGACGCACCTGGCTTGGACCATTGCTTTTAATGGTTTTGGTAAACTTTAATTGTCAGCCCTCTAATAACATCTCCACCTCAGCACAGCTGAATAGTCTCTAGGAAAAATGCTATGTACACCATTTACTGTCCCCCTCCTAGACAGGTGTATGTTCACTAAGGAAGGTAAACTTGGCATAAATCTGTCTTTGATATCAAACACCTGGGAAAGTTTGCACATGCAAGTCTACTACATCTCCACTGGCATAGCCTGTATATGCCTCTGCATGATATTCCTCTGACAACTGTACCAATGGAACTCCGCTGAACCAGACCTAGTTCTTCAACGTTGTCTCTTCATATAGTAGAGCTTACCATGCAACTCACCTCAATCTTAATTAGCTGCAAGCAAAAGATGTTTAACATTCTATTCAGTGCAGCATATATATATATTAACCATCATTTACTGATTTTGATTTTTTAAAAATGTTACACACTTTATGTGGCCATGCAACTGTATATAAAATACAAATGTAACCACATATAACACATAATCAAGAAATAATTATACAACCACAAATAAAGTCAAGTCACAAGGGCAGGAACTCCCTTGCCAAGATGGCTCTACCAATGGACTTGACCAAGGTGATGTTCAGCCTACTGTAAATGTCTGCCAAGATGGAAGGTTTGGGAGAGGACATGCTGATGGCAAGGTGGGATGCGAACCTAGAGAATGTGAGGTGAGTCTCCTTACCCGATTTGCAGAACCTCTCAACAGCTAATATAAGGGAATGCACTTCCACCCCAATACATGCCACTTGGGACCACTAGTGAGAAGCATGTGAGTCTCCGCTGCTGTAGAAGCTGCACCAGATGATCTGCATGACTCCCTTAGTATGGCTGGACAAAGAGGAGATGTTACAGTGACATCAAAAGCTGCAGGCTTGCCCCTGTCCCACCCAGCAATGAGCACATCTGCAGGTCTGGTGTGGCTGTGATCTCTCGTAAGACCGTGACCCTTCTCCACAATCACACCCAGATGAGCTCGCCAACAGAAGTCCACAAAGACATCATGCAAGTGATTGTGCCTTACCACCACATCTCCCCCATGCCTGCAGGTTACAGCATGGTGACCTAGGGGATCAAGGGCAACATCCTGGCAAAAGGGGCACACAGTCCTACCTCACTGCAGTTTGGAACTCATTGGACTCCATATGTAGACCTAAGCCCATGGAAGGGACTACTGATAACCATGAAGATGAATGAGGGGCTGAAGCAGACAGGAGTCTGGCTTTGTCGGCTGGGCAGGATGCTCCCAACAAAGATTTGAATTGACCCTTATCAATCCTGCTGGACAGCTCTCGCTGAGTGGTGGGAAAAGCAAGGACAGACTCAGCCGTGATTGCATGATGTGAGGAGACCTTGGAGTTATAGGCTATGACTGCCTGCTGGAGATGGTGATTGTTGGATTGGCCCAGACTTGATGAGGAAAGCAAGGCAATAAAGGCGGCAGCAGCATGGCAAGAAGGGAACGAAGGCCTAACCCCCCGAAACTCAAACTAAGCTGAGCCTGTTTCCAGGCAGTATCTGAGACTTCAATGGCTGAGCAGAGCACTAAACACTGCCTCACATCTTCATCAAAGGACACTAGAGCATCTGAAGCCAAACTAGGAGGAGTGACACAGATTAGTTGGACCAATTTGCAAAAACCTCCACACATGCACAGTAATGTGAATGCCACCTGGAGATCAACTCCAGCCACATCCACCAGACTTGTGAGCAATTTCTTGGATTCAGCACACTTGTCAGTGACGAATCTAGAACGGTATAAGTAGTTGCCAACATGAGCACCAAGAATGTCAAGGTTTGGTAGAAGAGAGCACTCCACGGCTGAAGGGAAGAGGTGTTGCCTTTACTGCTGAAGAGTTCACAGTTTATGTAAAGGCCCAGAGTACGTCCCATCTCTTCAATGATGTGCATGGTCCGCAACACAGCTGGACAATTTCCAGCTTAGGCACCATCATCGACGTACCATGCCTGGTGGTACATGGATTCATCATCAGCATCTACATTGGAAATTAGCTTCTGCAAGACCAGTGCAAAGAGTAAGGGACCCAGGGGATCCCCCTGTTGAACCCCTGACTCTGAACTACGAGGATGCCATAGCAGAGGATGTGACCCATAACACCAAGACACCCAAGGCAGAATTTCGGGGGAAAAGGTGGCACATTCCTCCACAACCGCCTGTCTAGATACAGCATTAAAAGCATTTTTCATGTGCCTACCTTGAATGCCACAAAGTCGTCATCAGACCAGTGCTCCTCTATACAGATCCTCAGCCTGTGGGTAACTTTTTCTGCACCTGCATGACGCGCCACCCCAAATTTCAGAGGCTGAAGGAAATTAGCTGCCCTCACCTTCAGTAAAGTACACATGCAATTTCCAACCAGCCTCCGTAAGGTTTCTCCCAGAGCAATTGACCTTATGTCAGGTGCACATCCCTCCTTGTTCTTGTTCAGAGCAATTAGGCTTCCACCAGCCAAGAACTTAGACACTGAACTGGAGGCCTCCCTGCTGCAAGTGTATTGATTACTAACCCAAGAGATGAGCTTACTGGAGTGAGAAGAGGGATGCTAGCCATATCAAGCAGGTGTTGAACTCGTAATTTAAAATTATACTTGAAGCTGGTAATAAAAACTTGGTACATTAGCTACATTATATGCCAGATGCATAGGTATTCTTCTATTCAAAGCCATGTCAGCAGACACCTTGACAAAAGGCTTTGATCTTGCCACAGGAAGGATGTGGCCAGACAAAGTTCACTGATAGATTAATGAATTGTAGCCAAATATGAAGCCAGATGGGAGAGGATGCTGCCGATGTGCTTCAAACAGCATTATGATCCTGCCATGAGGCACAAACCCATACACTCCGGGCCATTGGCTGTAGGGGCTGACATTAAGCAGTTTGGATGTGAGACCAGTGGTTGGTGGTATTCACGACAGTCCACTGGCACAGCTATGATGTATTCATGTATCTGAGGGAATAAGTACGGTGCTTCTGCCCCATCGCTACCATCTTTTAGCTGAAGCTCTGCAGCCAAGTCTTCTTGCACTGGACGTGATTTTGATAGTGGACAGTTATACAATACGCCCTCGTCGCATAAAACATAAACGTACCACAGCAAAAAAAAAACGCGTCGAATCAATTCTTGATTTTCAATTGAATTTGTACATTCTGGTACGAGTTTACATACCATGCAGGCCAGGTACAAACAGTTAATATTATGAAAGTGGCAAATCAATTGAAAATCATGAATTGATTCGACGCGGTTTTTTGCTGTGTATACATGTTGATAGGGATGGGGTGTGTCATATTACGCATGCGCGAATTTATAATAATTTGCAAAATTTGTTGATCTGTGACTGAGCCGAAGTTTCGAAAATGGCATGGATGGCGCACAGTTACGTTCGTAACGCCAGGTCTTTTATTCGGGGGTTGACGTGGCACCGTTTAGCGAGTACTGATCAAGCCCAAATCGTAAAGCCATTTTCTGACATACCAGGTGAGTATAATTTTAGGGTAGCCTGACCTTATTGTTACGCAGATACTAAGGTTGGGCTACTCCCAACTTAGCGGTTAACATGATAAGGCTATTAGACGAACAGCCGGTTTCTATTTCTTCGGGCAGGTCCCAAAGGCCTGCCAATATTTGGCTCCCTGTTCGATGTGATGCGCAATGCTGGCAAGGCAGGAGACGAAATGTACTACCATCAGCTAATGTTGAAGTACGGCCCAATTGTCAAGCTGACGATTTTGGGTAAGACTGCGGCTTGATTGGTCTTATTACGTTGCTTGGCACAGTGCTTAATGGCTTGCAGAGATGTATTAGTCTCGTACCCAGACCGTCCATGACGTAAGCGATTATCGCTGTAAACAGTAAATCACTACGTCTGGACGTAGTGATTTACTGTTTACAGCGATAATCGCTTACGTCATAGACGGTGGACGTAGTGATTATACTGTTTACAGCGATATCGCTTACGTCATAGACGGTCTGGGTATGAGACTAGAAGTGGGGCAGGATGGTGTGGTCTCGTCCCCAGAGGTCCAGCATGACGTAACGATTATCGCAGTATTATCTTGTACCGTTCCCAATCCAATATGACGCAATGTTTATCGCATTAATGTATAAACTATAACGTATAGGGTCTGGGAACGAGACTAAGTATTATTACGCACAGTATCCCCTACCCAGTGGTGTAGGAAAAGGGGGGGCAGGGGGGGCAACTGTCCCCCCTCCCCCCCCCCCCCCTCCCACTTTTACACCAGTGATACTACAGTGTATCTATACCTACATGTATTTAGTTTTTATTTAAAAAAAACAAGCAAAACCTACCTTTTGCTCAGACTGCTTCGATGTATTATTCACGAATTACTGTACCTACCTAAATTATTAATAAGTCCTTCACAACCATCATAGTTTGCCCCCCCCCCACTTTTGAACTCCTTCCTACGCCACTGTTACCCCTACCCTCATATCAACCTATGTCCTGTTCATAGTGATGTAAGGCTAAGGTTTTGTGGTTCTAGTGATTGACTCAACCCACCACTACTGAGATTCTCTTTGTTGTAGAATCTCATTAGAAGGTGGTTTACCCCTGTTGAATCGCCCAGCAGTTACACTACTGCATGCAAACCTTCACCCTCCAGGTGAAGCTTGTGTTGTGCAAAGCTTGTGTCGGGGCTGCATGGAGAAGGGGGGCAGGGGCGGGACAATCTGGGCAGCTGGCTTCTCCAGATGTGAAGCAGGCTGCTATGGGTGCGGGATGCACTGAGGGACATTCCTGATGAGGTGATTAAGAACTGCTGGCGAAAGGCTGGTATCCTCCCCTTGGAGGTGAACCAGAGGTACATTGAGGACAAGGAGAAGGTTAGTAAAGGCCATGCTCAGATCTTTTTGGAAAGTTGAGCACAGTCTTCTCTGAATCTGAGAGGCTGTACATGAGTTTGGTTCTGGATGTGTTGGCTCCTGTGGTACAGACTGATTATGATGCTTTCATGAAGGCGGTGTTTGATGAGATTGTGAAGCTGAGCAGCGTGTGGAGGAGGAGAACTCAAGAGTGTGATTCTGATGTAGAGGTAGTGAACAAGCGTGCTGTCATTTCATTGAATCAGGCTCGCGATACGATGAGGGAGCTCATGGTGTAATTTTAGTC